>JAKKZN010000020.1:2628645-2643244 GCA_033441825.1 Pangasius elongatus | reverse complement strand
TATCCTATAGGAGTAGCAATCTGACCTAAAGTTACCTTCACTCTGTGGTGTGTGGTACAGCCAACAAACGAACTTACCATTGAGTTATCCTGGAGTATATTTAGTTAACATATTACAAAAGGTATACTGGGGCAGTGCCATGAAGACATTTACAAACTAATAAGAGGATCTCGAATTCAATTCTGAATGATAAAGGCGGCCAATAAAGGGATCTGAGTGTCGGAGTAATGTGATTTCTCATTTGAGTACGAGTCAGCATTCATGCAGCTGCATTTCAAACTCTGTGTAAGTGTGTAATAGAGCTCTTTGGTAGCCAGGCCAAAACGCTATTACGATAATCATGTCTTCAAGTAAAAAACGCATGAAAGAGTTTCTCATTGTCAGTAGTACTTTGGAGATGTTTCTAGGGAGATAATATGCTGTTTTACTGACGAAAAAACTGAGGTCACTGTCAAACGTGATTCCTAAAGACGGCTTGATAACTGGCTTTTAAGAGAGCACTTTTCATACAAAGAACATAATGAAGGCTGCTGGGTTTTGCTGCAAAAATAAGAAGCGAGTGCAGCACTCAAAGTCTCCAGAAGAACTGTGGAAAGAGCCATCACACCAAATATTGATCTTCAGCATTAGACCTGTAATTGAGCATGCCAAGCAAGAATGGAAGAACAAACCAGAAACCAGAAATGTCTTATTTTCAGTTCCTTTCATCCACTGTATGGTGTATCCCATACGTAATCTGAAGGTGTTTTTTTGTTTGTGTGTGTGTGTTCCCAGTGAATGAAACTTGCCTTTGACTCTCTACAGGTGCACTAGTAGACATGTTTGGCGACTACAGCTACATGTTCTACATGTGCGGTGCTGTGATGCTCACCTCTGGCCTCTTCCTCTTCGTCATGAACTACTACAACTACAGACGGAAGGACGCGGCGCGGCGCGCTCAGGAGAACGACACTGAGCTAGCTGAGAGGAACGGGCAGGACGAGCTACTGCACGGAGGCACTCGGACTAGCGACCAAATGCAGGAAGGAGATGGACAAAGCCAGGGCATGGATTCTGGGACACCTGAAGGCATCCCGATATAACACCATCCAAGGGATTTAATGCTGGATGCAATGGTATGAAACATACATAGCATGATAACCATATAGCCCCATATGGCAGGTTTAGGTGTTATATTAAATGCCATGTATCAGTGCACATATTTACATTATTTAGCTTGGGAAACTGGTAGACTATTAAAAAAAAGGACTTCTTTAGAGGATCTCTTAGCCTCATGAAAAATCTGATACACATGTGTAATGTACAAAATACATCTTTGTGTAATGACCTGAATGTTCGTCAGGTATTATTTTATTAAAGTCTAATTGGACATTTTACAATCAAGGATACTGTAGTTTTTGTACAATAATATGGATGACTATAGGACTAACCAGTACATAAAACATTATACATTATACATCATACATAAAACATTTTTTCTTAACTCTAATCAGGCGGAAATTCACATGGTTGGGCATCTGATACACCTGGTGTGACTTATGACGCAGCAAATATAACGTACTAAATGTAAAGTACACAGTAAAAATAAAAATACTTATATAGTTCGAATCAGGTATTTCATTAAATTTCATTAAATTTCATTAATCAGACAAATGATTAACTATTTACTGAATTGGATTCTGAATATGTTTCAGAAAATAAGACGGTAGCAAGACTTTAGCAAGTTTTTCAAATATTACATTTCAACAACGTGTGTATATACATTATTTTTCTTAACTTTCAGCAGGCAAAAGTTCTGGCAGTGGGGTGTCTGATACTTATGATGCAGATAAAAGTATTTTGTAAAAATGTACTAAATGTAAAGCTTATCATAAAAAAAAGAAAATAGGTATGTAATCTCTTATTTCATTAAATTGTACTAAATTACTTACTAACTTTAATTAATAACTTTACTAAACGGTAATGTATCAGTGCAGGTATTTACATTGTTTGGTTTGGGAAACTCGTAGACTATTAGTAGAGTTTTTTTTTTTTTTTTTTTTACTAAATGTAAAGTTTATAATCAAATCAAACTTGTATTCTGGCAAACTTTTAAAAAACTAATTAGTGAACTGCATTCTGAATACTATATTTTTCAGCCAATAAGAAGGCAGACTATAGGGCATTTTTGTTCTCTAGCAGGTTGTTAATGATGTGTAAATTAAAACAGTGAGTGTATATATATATATATATTCACCTAAATGTAAAGTTTACAGTAAAAGAAAATTAAGCATGCAGCTCAATGTAGGTTTCATTCTAAGTTTATATCAGATATTCTATTAATATTTAGTTTCAGGATTTTGTACTTTATTACATGTAAAATTTACAACTCAAAGTAAGTTTTAAAAAAAAAGTAAAGTAATCTGACAGAATGTCACGTATTTAATGAATAATGAATGAATATTTGTGAATATTTTTCAGACCATAAGAAGGAAAACTAAAGGACCTTTTGTCCTCTAGCAGGTTTATTAATTTGTGCGTTAAAACAACACATACGACAGAATTTCAGGTGCTGGCTGTTCCTCAGGTCTGACTTTTTTTTTTTTACAGTTAACTAAATGTAAAGTTTACAGTAAAAAAAAAAAAAACCTGAGCCTCCAGTTCAGCGCAGGTTTCATTCTTTTTGATTGAGTACAGTATAAATCGGGTCATGTTTCCTTTTGTTCTCTGCTGTTCTCTCTTTCCTTAGCCATCTATCAAAGGGCTGAAGAACTCACGTTTTTATATTTTGTCCTTGACAACTGTTCAGAGCAATTTATATCAATTTCCCAGTTAAACATTAAGCATTTAGAAAAATAAGACTAAAAACAGAAGCTGCAAAATAATCTGTATTTGTGACATAATAACACTCACCTCATCACTCTTGCTGAAAGTGGGACACAGACTCTCTCTCTCTCTCTCTCTCTCTCGCTCTCTCTCTCTCTCTCTTTATTTTGTTCTCCTCTCCTTCTCGTTCTTCACTTCACCATATGATGCAGTCAACCTGGTTTGTCTGGGGCTTTAAAATATTTAATGCTTAGATTCATAAAGAAGTCTGATGGATATTAAAGAGGTTGAACTATTAAATTGTTACTTACTTATATATATATAGTGCCCTCCAGAATTATTGGCACCTTTCGTAATAAGCTCTGTGGAGGTACTGCAACAAAGAACTTCGCCAAGCGTCATTCGAACTACAATTTATGTCAAACATACAATTACTGCATACAAGGAAAAACATCTAATAGCTATTGCACAATATGGAGGTGGATCTGTGATGCTTTGGGGCTCTTTTATGGCTCTTGTGAAGTCTGAATTCTGCTAAGTACCAGGATATTTCAGCCTAGAATCTGGCTGCCTCTGCCAGGAGGTTATCATTGGCCATAGATAGATTTTTGTCTCTTCGTTCTATGCTTTTTATATAGTATTTTGTAATCGATTTCATAAAGGGTGTCAATACTTCTGGAGGACACTGTCGCAACTATAAAATGTCATTCATCACCTACCATTAGTTTTTTTCATTTCGCACACATTTTTAATCACCTATTTAACAACTTAGAACTGAAGTAGAGTCTGTACAGAGCACGGAGCATTTAGGGGTTAAAGGTCATGCTCAGGCACCCAACAGTGCTTCAGCTGCAGAGCTGGGATTTGATCTCACAACCTTCTGGTCATTAGAGTCATTACAATGCAGGTGGAGATTGCTGAAAGAAGAAGAGTGCAAAACGGCTAACTCTGTTAGTAAAAAAGAGAGGAACGAAATGTGTGTGTGTGTGTGTGTGAGTGAGTGTGTGTGTGTGAGAGAGAGAGAGAGAGAGAGAGAGAGAAAATGCCTTTGTGACTGTGTTCCATTTTCACCTGCTCGCCAGGCGGGACAGCAGGACTGATGAGAAGAGCGTTAGAGTGTCACTGGGCCACGCCCTTCAATCCCACCCTCCTTCAAAAGCACATAATAAATATACTCCATCATCATGGGCCTGGGGCAAGTGCCATCAGCACACACACTCTCTGACACACACACACTCACACACTTACACACACTCACAAAGAGAGAGGGAATTAATTATAGATGTACATTAAATTACTTTCATTGCTTCCCTCGCTACCCAGATGGGACACACACACAATGATGTGACTGATGAAGCCGTGTTTCAGTGTTACCCATAGCAAGCATGCGTACACACACACACACACACACACACACACACACACACACACACACACACATACACGCATGCACAAACACACAAAAACTCAAAAAGTTACTAAGGATATTGCATCGAGTGCATATTTAAATCCTTCTACAGAGGCTTGTGTTGATCAGTAGCCCTCACTGCTCTGTGCTCAGATTGGATTAGATGGATTGGATTCTGCTGGATTGGACGTTGCCTAAAACAAATAGTTGGAAATGGAAATGGAAACAAAGACTATGAGAAAAAGTGGAAGCAGTGTGCTACATCTAAACGTATAGATTCAACAAGCCCTTTATCTCCTAACTGTTTAGCACTATGTTTAGATTGGACTCAGCTCTATGCATTGATTGGATTCTGCCTAGCTGTATGCAAAAATTTACAAGCTCAACCCTATGCTTAGATTGGATTTTGACCAGTTTTCTGCTTAGATTGTCTTCTGCTCAGCTCTGTGCTTGGACTGGGTACTGCTCAGTCCTATATCTGGATTTAATTCTGCTCAGCCTTTTGCTTAGATTGGATTCTGCTTGGACTGGATAGTGCTCAGATTTATGACTAATGTGTATTCTGCTTAGGTTTGCTTAGATTGGATTTGGCTCAGGTCTACGTTTAGTTTGCATTCTGCCCAACTGTGTGGTTAGAAAGGATTTGACTCAGCTCTGGTTAGATTGGATTCTGCTTTTCTTCATGATTAGATTGTACTAGGAATTAAAGCAGATTTGTATTCTGATGTGGTTAGACTGGAGTTTGGCTAAGCTCTGTGCTTGGGCTGGATTCTGTTCAGCTCTATAATTAGACTGGAGTTTGCAGACCTCCATGATTAGATTGGATTTTACACAGCTTTATGAGTCGACTGGATTTCGCAGAACTCTACGATTAGACTGGATTTTGCTCAGCTCTAGACATTCTGTTCTTACTCTGTTATGAGATTGGATACTGCTCAGGAACACTCACTCTCTCCCTTACAAGTCTGCATGGCTCCGTGCTTAGATTAGACTGAATGTTCCCAGATCTTTTCTAAACTTTGTTCTTCATTCACGTTGTTAATCAGTTTCTCGCTTGCGTTATCTGTTTTTATTTTCTTCTCTCAGGATAACAGTTTTAGACCTGTTAAACACAAAACTCCAAAAAGCCTCTTAAACCTTTTCAACTTGGTGTCTCTCACACACACACACACACACACACACACACACACACACACACACACTCTCTCTCTCTCTCTCTCTCTCTCTCTCTCTCTCTCTCTCGCTGTCATAATTAATGGTGTGTAAACAGATGTTCAGTGGAGTCTGCAGGTTTTTTTGGCCAGTTTATTCTAATGGGCTACATATGGCTAAGGGGTGTGTGTGTGTGTGTGTGTGTGTGTGTGTGTCACTGCCTCTGTGGCAGGTGTTAAACTTCCCAGATGCCTGGTCTCCATCAGCAGCATCTCTACCTCATCTTTACACATCTTCATCTTCACACTCTCACTCTTTTTTTTCCTCTCGCACTGGGTTCGGATTGTAGTCAGACGAAAAAGTGTTTATTCTTTAACATTTGTTTCTTTAGTTTCGCAAAGTTGATTCTTTTCCTACACCACAGCAATTACACCACAGCAGTTTGACAACAGCTACGATTTCGGCTTCCCAAGAAATCACACTTCATACTTTTTATCCGTTTATAGTTACCTTCTCACCACACATCCTGTGTAATGTCCACAACACAAGTGAGATCCTGCTTTTACTTCCGTTAAAACAGTTAAAGCCTTTCTTTCTCTCTCTCGGTTTTTAATGAAACAACGCAGCCGGTCATGGTACCGTTGTCTGTCCTGAAGAATTTCCCATAGCGGGAAAACGTATCTCCTGTTACAAAGCGCTAACACTGGCGACTCCTTCCATAAATCTCAAACAAATCTCCTTCACCATTTCAACAATTAGACATTTTTCTTTGTTAAACAAAAACAATCTGTTTATTATCAGCCCTAAGCTCTCATGCTTAATACTTGACGTTCGACGAACTTCCACAAGCGATATAATTACATGTGGAGACAAAGCCTGCGATTTGAATTCGGTTAGATTAGATTAATGTAGAACTTAGATTAATGTATTACTCATTTAAGCTTCAAAAATTATTGATACAGAACATCCACTAAAGTCCTAAAGCTGGACTTTGTTGGAATTTGAGCCCAGATTAAAAACAGCGTGTGGTATAACACCAGGACGGGTTTAATAGTTTAATAGTTTAATAGTTTTGTGTTAGCTGTTAAGGTTCTGGGAATTTCAGAGATCCTTAAGCAGGATTCCGTGTACTTAGAAGTCACTTTGGATAAATGTTCCTGCTCAGTGTAACGTAATATTTTGCGTTAGTTCATCATCGCGCGATCGTTTCTGCACGAGCACTGCATGTGCTGTTGTTCTCTGTGTCACAAATCAAACGCTGTCTCCTGTTTCCCCTGTTCTCCGTGTGACAGCAGCTCCCTGAACACCTCACCACCGTCTCCGGCTTTATTCTGACCACACGCCTGGGACGCAACACCTCCCTTCCTCTCTCTCTCTCTCTCTCTCTCACACACACACACACACACATAGAGACACACAAACACACAGTCCCTGAACTCTAGGTATCCTGTGTCCCTGCACCGACGCTCGATACAGCTCATTTTTACAGCGGAGATTATTTAGTGTAATTGGGCCTTGTGCGGTAATGACCTTGCAACTTTTTCCCCACTTCTCTTCCCCCCTCCTCTTCTTCCTCCCTGCAAATTGGAGAAGGGAAATCTGGTTTGACACGGGGCCCAGAAGATGTATTAGCGTGCTATGGTAACTGCCTGCCGCAATAAGGTCGCAGTGGACGTGTGTAATTAGTGTGTGGTGGCCTTCCCTCAGGAACGGCTTTTTAATACCTCAATATGTCATAGGAAAGGATCTCAGAAAGAGAGAGAGAGAGAGAGAGAGAGAGAGAGAGAGAGATATGATAATAATAATAATAATAATAATAATAATACTTATTATTATTATTATTATTACTACTACTCCTCCTGGAGAAGTGGTGATTACACATATTTTGGCCTGATTATTACTGGATATTACAACCAAATAAACTGCATGTCATTTCACCTCCTGAGCGAATCCCACACATTAGCCGAGCACTTTGATAAACGCCTCATGGGGCTTAGTGACTGCAGTTCAGAAGCTTAAAAGAGAGTGAATAAGTAACAGGAGCATGAAGTGAACTCGGCTTTGATCCCGTCTCCAGCTGTATTAAACCGCTCTGCCTGCTTTTTAATCAGGGTCAGCCGTGTTAAAGACAACGAAACGGAAATCATAATGCGTTTTTCTAGCGTGACATGACACATTTCCTGTGAAACAGACTTTTCCTTGAGGGGAATGGGTGAGGTGAAACATACGATATTTCCTCAGGAGCGTGTGCATGTTGATGTAATTTTAAAAAAATAAAATAAACTGATGCAAGTTTCAAATATAATCATCAGAAGAAGGCAAATATGTGAAAAAAAAATCCCTTCAAATTATTTTTTAATTCTTGTGACTGGCTTCATGTCTGAGCTTTCAGTTGGGGTAAAATGACCTGCAGTAGTACTTTCTATGCTTCCTGTATTCACAATGCACTAAACATTTATAATGTGCTATGTAGTGTACTTAATACCTTATAATGCCATACATTAGCCTGTATTTATGCTCAGAAGTTGCTATAAGTACGCACATAGCACTTTATAAGATGTAAGTATTAGACTTCATAATGTCCGGCTACATGACACATTATAGTAGCTGAGTGATGACATCATACTGCAAGGCTTCACAATGCATCATAAAATCTGCGCGATGACATCATAATGTCAGGCTGCATAGCACATTGTTATATCTCAGCATATGACCTGCTAATGTCAGGCTACATAACACATTATAATATCTGCACTATGACATAATGTCAGGCTACATAACATTATAGTAGTTGAGCGAAATCTGCATGATGACATCATAACGTCAGGCTGCAGAGCACACTGTTATATCTCAGCATATGACCTCCTAATGTCAGGCTGCATAACATGTTATAATACCGGAGCTATGACTTCACACTGTCAGGCCACATAATGCATAATAATACTGAAGCATATAACTTCTTAATGTCAGGCTACATAACTCATAATATCTGAGCTATGATGTCATAATGTCAGGTTACAAATTACAGTATAATAACTATAGTATAATAACAGTAGGCACTAATGTTGTAATGCACCATAACACAGGCTATAACTGATATTACATCATGCTATGTAACCTGACATTATGAAGACATAAGTTTATGCTTTATAATGTGTTACGCATGTAACTATAAGCACTTATGAGCATTTATACAGGCTTACTGCAGAATGTACAAGGTATTATTGAGGCTACATAACAAATTTAAATGCGTTAGGATTAAAGGACTTACTGAAATTATAGAAATCCATTTTTCCTGATTCTTTTCCTGTTTAAAAACTGCAATTAAACCAAAAATGCAGCAGTCGTGTCGTATCTGAAAAAGTATAGCATGGAGCTAACGCGGTGCAACGCAACATTGATGGTAATGACATAACCATTATTTCCTTGTAATGCTGCATAGCCATTCTTATATACTCTAACACCTGCGCCTGTGATTGTCTTTAAGACACTTTTATCTGTATTGAAATGTTATTTGAATATCACAGCTCTGGTTTATTGCCTGAGTGTCAAACTGATAAGCTGCGTTTAAAGTCTCCCCGAGAGCCTCGGAATTCTGTGGGAAATATTTCCGAGCTGATTTATTTGGACACTAGAGTTCAGTATTGCTCCACTGTACAGAGCCTCGTGTTTTATATGCGAGACCAAACGCGTGACCCTGACCCCTGGGTGCCGCACCATGCAGGAGTGATGAACAACACAAGCTTTTCTTTCCACTGACATGGAGACACAGAGGCAGACACAGAGACAAAGCATGAATAAGCCTGGTATTAGACTAGAGGAGCGGCGCGACTGACGCTGCGTCTCTCTCTCTCTCTCTCTCTCTCTCTCTCTCTGAATCTTTATCGTCTCGGGCAGATTCTGATTCTTCATTCTTCAAGACACTTAATGATTAAGTCCGTCTATCACTTGTTGTATTTGTTGAATTAAAAAGACAGAATTACTGCAAGATTATCTCCCTGGTTATTAAATACCTGAATTGTGAGGACTTTGGGGTTCTAGAGGTGAGATATCTGTGTCTAGAACCCACACAATATGTTCACGATTACTTGTGTAACCAGTGTTAATGTTATGATAAAGACACAGATTTTTAATATCACAGTATTTTTTTTCCCCTTATACCACAGTGCTGCTGAGCTCATGATTCTGATTGGTCAGAAAGTGTTGATTAATTTTCTATAATAGCAACTCTAAAGGTTTCTAAGGTTTATAATGCACTTATTTTATAGCATTAGTTAATCCACAGGGACTCGTGGAGACTGTAGGTAAATGGCGTTAAAAATGGATCCAGTTGTCGATATGGGAAAAGCTATTGTGAGGAGATGTTCAAAACATTTGTGGAAGGAGTCTCCAGTGGCAGAGCGGCGTAACAGTCAGAGGTAAAGCCCTAACTTTTCCGCCACAGCGAAGTGAAGGAACGGCTGTTTATAACTGTCATCATGTAAGTGATAACATGAACCAAGTTTGCACAAACATTCCACGGGCGTAACTATAAAAAGATAACAATTGTGACAAATAACACATTGTAATTGTTGGGAAACTGCGGTGTAGGAAGAATAAAACACCATGGGACATGCTGCTATAAGAAAATAATCGACTTCAGGGTGGTCTCAGTAACACCGCTTCATCCCACCACTGAGTTGTTAATTATTTTTTGTATAACAGCACCCTCCGAAGTGTTTCATTCCTCACATATCCTACAGTGTAACATGGAACAAACCTGCGATTATCTCACAGTGTACCTGACATCAAGAGAGAATTCCTGAGGGAATGATATTGAAATGAATTTAAAGAGAAATCTTCCAAAAACTCATGATATCAAAAAATATTTGCACCAACGAGAAAATAAACTAACTCAAAATCCTTTGGATAGTCACTACATCAGGTGTATGAACAGCTATTTCAGATCCTACGCACTTACAGGTCCATCGGTTGTCCTTCTTGGTGAGCCCTTTAAGACTCTGTGTAGGAATCTAAAACAAGCATTTCTCATTCAGAAACTGGAACCCAGTTAGAACTCGTACAGAACCCTTGAAGAACCACTTTTTTTTCCCCCCTAACAGTGTATTTAGTGCATTTAGATAGAGCGTATCGGAGCCATTTGGGATTCAGGCCTTGTTTCCCATTTTAAGCGTCCCCTAATGTTTTAAACGTTCTAACAGAATTTAGACCGTCCTCTTCACAGTTTGACAGGCGCACAAAGAGCCGCGACTAGAAGGAGTGTAAATTAAAATTCTGCAAGAGAACATGATTATTTTTTCCCCTCCATTGATCGGCGCGCGCGTTGTTGTGGGCATTAAGGCTTGATTAGTGCTGACACGATGGCCGGGCCCTGAAAACAAAGCCGTGCGCAGTGCATATTAAATGCACCGTGCATATTAAATATCAGATCCTGAGGCGGGAATGAATACTGCTGTGTGTGTGTGTGTGTGTGTATATATATATATATATAAAATTTCCTGGAGATGGGAGACTGCATGTACTTGTGTTCATTAATTACATGAATGCATTGGGACTCTGGATTCCTCTTCCATGCATTTGCAGTTTGATTTCAAGAATGAAGAGAGAAGAAAGGAGAGGTGTTTTATTGAACCTCTTAAACCTCATGTCCACTTAAGAGAAGAAAGAAGGCTGAATTGTTAACTGCAGTTATTCTGCACTAGTGACCAAAAGCTTGTGATTTCAAATCCTAGCACAATCAGAGAGCCTAGACCAAAACCTTTACCCTCACCTAAATTGTACCTGTTCTCCCCCACACTTTTGATTGAATAAACCAAGTGTCTGACCCACGGACACTGAAAATGAGCACAGTAGCAGAAGTAGAGCTCCAAATTCGGCTAAAATGCCCGTTTTCCGNCACAGAGGAGTGAGGATGGTGCTGACTGACAGCTAGTAAAGAGCTCTTTTTAACGTTATAGCACGGGCATGTACCTTGTAATGTATAATGCGTGTTGTTGGTTGCAGCCAGGAGATATTGAGCTATCAGTCACTTCACAAGTGCAGATGATTTCATTACTGAGACAGGAATCTCACCGGCTCTCCACAAAAGAATGCAGTGATGTTCCCAGCGTGCTCTCTATATATTTTAACCAAATGAGATGCACAGATTGGGATCTCTGGCGTTCAAACAGTGCAACTACATAACATGGATAATTAACAGAATGCGGATTTTGCACATTTCCACGATGCACATCTTCACGTTTTTTCATCGCGATGCTTCGTGTCATGGTGTATCGTTAATACAACCCTAATATGAACCTGTGATTTGGCTTGCAGCCGGAACTACACCTTCTGACCAATCAGGAATTCAACTAAATGTATAGTACTACACTACAGTACTAGAGCAGCTCCTGTGTT
Organism: Pangasius elongatus; assembly: GCA_033441825.1. Lineage (NCBI taxonomy): Eukaryota > Metazoa > Chordata > Actinopteri > Siluriformes > Pangasiidae > Pangasius > Pangasius elongatus. The sequence continues at coordinate 2,631,483 of JAKKZN010000020.1, read as the reverse complement.
TATATCATACTCAAGTGTTTGTTTCTTCTCCTTCTTCAGGTCACAAAGTAAAGTGATTGCACAAAAGCAGAAAAGTGTCCCCTGACCATCATTCCAACAGGGCCTATTTATCATCTCTCTCTCTCTCTCTCTCTCTCTCTCTCGCACCGAGGGGAAGCATGAACGTTTTTGGCCATATCTGGGCTCTTTTCTCACTTTGTGTCATTTTGAGGCCAGCTCTCCCCGGAGATTCTCACTGCCTCAGGCCTGCCGGGTGTAACACATGGGCTCTGCCACGGCCCCTTATTTTAGAGCTGCGGCGTCGCTCGCTTTTATGTAAATCATATTAATAAATTTGCTCCAAAGTTGCTCTAAGGATTTCCACTGTCGCTAGCGGAGGGTGACAAGAGAAAGCGTGAATAATCCCTTTTGTTCAGCTACAGCTCAGTGTGTATCCTCCTTCATGCGTGTAGGTGTGTGTGTGTGTGTGTGCGTGTCAGCCTACATGCATGTTGTCAGCCTGCACTTAAGCAGACCATCATGTTGACATTAATCTGCAGGTTAAATAAAACAGGCAGCTTTTTGTCTCTGAGTATTATAATTGTTGACATTTACAGGAGGAAATTGTGAGGATTACTGGGCTTGGCCTGGATTTGGACAATTTACTCCCTGCGCTAAAACAGGAACAAATCCTTTGCTATGTAGATTTTTTTCGAAATCAAAATGAAATATCTCTCATTTTGTTTGGAATCGAATGAAAAACGGATGACACGGATGGACTGCTAAAACTTTGTAATTAACACAGAAACATAAGAAATGGGGTTAATTAAGGCGCTTGGCATCTGTAGAGTAATCGTCATCGCATAATCACATAAATTAGAGGCATTCGGAAAGAAATGAATGTTAGTCATAAATTAGTTAAAATACTTAAGTAGTATATAATAATTGGTGCATGATATGACAAAAAAAAAGTGGAATATTATGCACACCGAGATCCGATATTTAGACTGAAAGTGATGTGTAGAAGAAAATGGACTAGCTAGACGTTAAATAATATAAATTATTAAGCGATGATGGACAGTCTGAGTTGAAGAGCACTGTAACATTGTCATACTGAAGCAGATTCTTTTTAGACCATTAGTCCAAGTAGGACAGCGTCCCAATCCGCAGTGCACATCAGGACGTACGGAGAGGTCTGCCTCGAGCCTGCCGACTGACCGGAGATGCTGTCCTATTTATGAGAATGTTCCGGATATCTCCATACAAGATTTCTATCTGTGTCACGTATCCTAACTACATACACACTCATATGTGTGCGAGCATGCAACGTCCACCCAAAACATCCAAACAACCAAATGCAGATATCTCTCTCACACACACACAGCCAACATGGAGTAGAGCATTCAAAAGTACATTTTTCTTCATTTCACTTCAGGCATTTTGCTTTTCAAAGCCCTTTTCCCTGTCACAGGTCCACTCGAGAGCCCGAAACACTAGACTAAATAAAGAAAACGATACAGGTTTAATGTGTCTGTACCACTTACATGCTACAGTTACAACATGCGATATTAAAAGAAAGAGTTATTTCCAAAAAAAACGCTAATTAATGCACATGTTTTCACCTGATAAACATACTAGAGCCCTAACTAGGTGACTAGAGAAGCCACTCAAAAGGAAGGAAGTGTGGACCATAGACCACAGACATTCACGTAGCAAAGTCTTTTTTCTTCACTGTATACTCTAGGTTTTCTTCACCGAACATCTGTATATATTTTATTATCTAAAAAAACAAATAAAGAAAAGAAAAAAACAGCAAAAAAATCTACAATACCATGACCTGTAGTGTTTTTTCAGTGTTTTTTTTTTTTTTTTTTCAAATTCTGTCTAAACTACAGTACTTCTGAGTCAGATTACTTGCTTAAACATACAGTTCATTATGCTTAAAGTGTTTCGATAGCTAGAATTATTACACATTTTCTTTAGAAATAAACTAGCGATAAACTGAACTAGAAATAACCAGGTTTGTGTTTGTTTTCACAGCTGCTCCCCCCTGATGAAGCTCCCTTTAATTGCACCCGGCTCTGAAATGTACAAACTGCTCCTTTAATTGTGCTGGAGTGCTTGAATAAATAGTCTAATCTAGTAAAGTAGTGAAGGTATGCAGAGAAAATTGGCTCATTTATCTAAGGACCCTTCAAGAAATGCTAGACAACGCACGCGCGAGCTTTCAAGGTACTTTCATTAATATCGACTTTAATGGCGTGTCAGGAACCACGTAAACAAGACTGAACCGTTCAATATGCAAGAGTGTTATGACCTCGACGTGCAGTTTGCATGACGCTAAGCTCGTGATGGAAGTCGGGCACAATGTGTGTGTAAGCGTGTGTACGCATTGCGGTTTAATCTTCCGAATCAGGTATTTGCACATGTATATTACCAGAGCTTTAGTATTTTTTTAAGCTGTCAGTAAACTGGGAGCCCTGTTCCAGTCAGTAGTGCTGTTTACACATGCTTAAGATCCAACACTAGCAGAGAAAAGCAGAAAAAAAACGAGCACTAAAGTCATTCAGACAAACGCAAGAATAATGGTGAAAAATAATAAAGCTTTTACAATCACAGCACAAGTCCTGGGACAGCGGCCATGAGCAAATAACAACCAAGCCAGTCAGGTTACTCACTCAGCTGCTTTCCTTTCAGCAAACTGTGGCGTTTAATTCAACAAAATAGATCAATAAGTCGGAAATTAGAGCTGTCAGGTAATTAATTATCAGGTGAATTAAAGGTATCAAACATGAGAATTTTCTACTTACCAGCCAGAGGTCCTGCGAGCTTTTCCCTGTCCGGGTCTTTCACGTTTAT
>JAKKZN010000020.1:2545481-2559133 GCA_033441825.1 Pangasius elongatus | reverse complement strand
CCACATGCATACTGTATGTGTAAGGGCATCTCCAACAAACTCAACATGGCATTTAAGAAAAGAACAGGCCCGGCTTCGTCCATATGCTCCGCTCCCGGCTGTTTCCCCAAATGTCACTGGCTAATTGGTTTGTGGTCTTCTCATCCTATTCATTATTAAAATGGCCTCATCACAACAGATCGGAGGAGCCTGGGAAAGTTGGAACATGCAGAAGACTTAATTAAATCCCATCCTCAGGTAAGTGTTATGTTTGCTCTTTGCAGAAATGTAGTGGATTAGAAATAACTTCAAATAACTAGATGTGTCAATTCACCGCCTTAAGTGAACATGTTTTTACACTGGTCATAGTTTTCGTGTGTGTGTGTGTGTGTGTGTGTGTGTGTGTGTGTGTGTGTGTTTGTGTTTGTGTGTGTGTGTGTGTGTGGGATGGCGATACAACTCAAAGGCGCAAGTGGAGTGAAACTTCATATAGTCTATTATATATAATGTATAATGCAACACAGCATGACATTAATATGGCATCTTTTCAGGATGAACAAGAGGAGAAAAAGGCCCGAGCTGTCACTCTAATTTAATTACTCACAGGCTGTCATTTATAAGATATTACAATCATAATTCCAGACAGTTATGATCAATATTCGCAGCACGGCAGGGAAGAACTGAGACTTCATTTAGCCAAGTGAAGTCAGTTTCTATTGTCATGTCAATCCATCTACACATATACAATGGGAAGGAATACCGAGGCATCGGGATTACGACACAAACACAAAAGACACATGGCTCAATAGGCACGGCTGCGTACGGTGCAAAGAGGAGAAAAGTGCACAAGCCTATCAGTGCACAAAACCCAGAAAAATACAGAACGAAGGATAGATGGATGAGTGAATGATTGGGTGGTTAAATGGGTGATTACAAGGGAGAATGGATGACAGATTGACAAGTGTGTGGTTGGATGGATAAATGGACAGATTAATAAGTAGACTGATGAATGGATGGATGGATGGGTGATTAGATGGATGGATAGATAGATTGATGATTTATGGACTGATGTGACAGAAGGAAAAGTATGGATGGATACAAAATATGAACAAGGATGGAAAGTTGGATATGACATGGTCAAATGGGTAGGGGGATGGATGAATGGAATGAATGGAAGATTGATGGATTGATGCATGACAGTATATAATAGTAGATAGTAGACAAGTGAGTGGATGAATGGGCAGCTGGATGGATGGATGGATGATAGATTTACTGACTGATAACAGTTTGAAAAGGTAGTTGCTAGACAGAAAATTTGGTAAAAGGTTGGATGGCAATTGGTGGTTGGATGGATAGATGGATGGATGGATGGATGGATGGATGGATGGATGGACGGATGCATACAACAAATGGACTAGTGGGTGGAGGGATGGGTGTATGGAATGAATAGAAGATTGATGGACTTAGGCATGACAGAGGGAAGAATGAGTGACTGGATGGCTAGAAAGATGCATGAGGAGAGCAGATGGATAAATGAGTGAAGGGACGGATAGTGGAAGAGCCGATAGATAACTGATGGAAGTGTAAGTGGTTGGATGGATGGATGGGATAGGATGAATGTTGGACTGATAGATGACAGAGGAAGAGGACAGATGTATGAGTTAATGGATGGATGGACAGATGACAGGTGGAATATCTAAATGGAGATGTTTGAGCAGATGGGTGGATGGATGGATGGATGGATGNACTTAAATGACAGATGGACAAGTGAGTGGTTATAAGGATGATGGGCAGATGGAAAGATGTACGAGTGGGTGGATGGAAGAAGGTAGTGATTGATGAATGGACAGATCAAGGGATAGAGTGGTGTGACTGGGTGGATAGATGGCATGGTGAGTGGATTATAACAGATAGATCGGCAGTTGGCCAGCTGGTTGGATGGATGGATGGATAGATGGATGAATGAATGAATGGATACAAGATTTAAAGCTGGGTGGCTTGGTGGACAGACAGACACACGAATTGGTGAGCAGATGAATGGATGGATAGATGGGTGATGAAGGCAGAGTAAAGTAGCATTCGAAACGGTAAATAATTGCATACTAAATGAGCATCAGCCTTTGATGTGCGTGATATTTTGGAATGCCCTCCGGAGTGTTGAGACGCGTGCTGTTTGTTGTTGTGTGTACAGCTGTAGTTTAAAAGCCTTGTTTGGTCTGTTCGGCTGGGTGTTGAGGTGTTTGGGGTGCAGCAGTGTGAAATCTCGGACAGCGGCGCTCATCAGTCAGCCTCTGTGTGTGTGTGTGTGTGTGTGTGTGTGTGTGTGTGTGTGTGTGTGTGTGTGTGTTTGTGTAATTTGCTTGTGGATGACAGGAAACAGACAGCGGTTAGAGCGTGAGTGTCTGACCCGTCCGATCCTCCAAGATCACTGGCTGCAACGTGTACAACAGAGCAGGAGACAAGACGGAGAGAGTCTAATGATGCTGTTCAGTTCAAGAAACACGCACACACACGCTCTCACACACACATGCGCACACACACACACACACTGCTTGATAAACAGGACTGCATGGTGTATGTGTGTGTGGGGTCTCTTAACTCAGACTGTTGCTGTGGCTCTGACAGCTGAGGCCTTGTTATACCTGTCCACCTGCTCGCTGTAACAGTCTCCAGCAAAGTGTCACTGTCCGTGACAGACATGCTTTTAAAGACCCAAGCTGTTGCAGAGAACACGTTCGTGTGCTGTGTGTCAAAGCTGGAAAATTCGAGCCTGTTATGCAGACAAAACAAATAAAGTGGAAAAAAAAAACATGGAAGAGCGCCATTATTATGAGAGAAAACAAAATCGGCCAGTACAGCAACAAGCAAGCCAACGTGAGGAATTTTAATGGACTATGATGCCGTATTTGTTTATTCACGTTTCAGAGAATTTCATCAGGAACGCTTTCGAATGGAGCTCACTGTACTGAGGGCAGAAATCCTCTGTGCTGCACTGCAGGATTAAATTCAACTCTAAAACACTCCGCTATAAACATGTCTCCAGTCAAAAACTACATTTTTTCCAGAGTTGGACATGGACGTAGCTCCTCCTGCTGACTCGTCTTGGAGGTTGAAGTAAATTTGTGCGAAAACGCATTGGGGTGCAGGACCAAGTATCTCTGAAGTCCATGATTCGTATTTGAAGCAGGATGAAACAAAGTTTAAAAAAAAAAGAAAAGAAAAGAAAAGAAAAGAAAGAAAAGTTAGCTATAAAGAAATAAATCAGACAAAATCAAATACTTTAATGTTATCAACTCAAATTTTTTTTAGGTTAAATATATTAATATATAGTATACTATATCATAATACACTAAAACATTTATAGAATATAATAATAATAATAAAAAATTGTTTACTTATAGTCATTAATATTAACCGAAACATCAGGGTTGATTGACAGATGAAATATTATTTTTTTTTTAGAACTCATTTAGCAAATTTTTTTACTACTTTTAATCCTCTAGCTAACTTACTCAGTTCTGATAAATAAATTTACAAGAAAAAAATATTATAAACATTATAAATATATTAATATAAATATTATAAAATAAAAAAGAAAAGTATGCTGTATGTACACAATTAATAATATATACAACAGAATTATTATTTAATTAATTAATTAATTAATAATTAAATTATTATTTAATTAATGTTCCTTTCTAGCTAATCTCTAACAACTATAACATGAACAATACTATACGCTTTTTTTTTGCGATTTATTTACGTACTTTTATGATAAAATAATAACTAAATAATAACTAATAACTGCTGCTTCTAACGATCGCTTTGATCTTTTCAACCCGTTTAAATCACTAGTAAGCGAGATTAAATCAGTGATCGCGTATCGGGCTTCTTCTGTACCGAGTTGACCGCTGATCCCGGATCAGCTCCTCTCCTGTGATGGTGCTAATGAGTCTTGCAGGCTTACAGACACTCAGAAGCTTAATAAAATCTTCTCTCCGAGTCGACAGAGGGCCAAGCGGAGCTATCACAGGGATTACCAGCTCTCTGCTCCGCTTACACACGCTATCTCGGTCGTACGTTATCTCAGACAGCTCGGCTTTACAATAAAAAAAAAAAAAAAGTCTATATTAAGCAATTCGGTACACCTCCATTTGTCTTGAGCGGCGTCTCCAGCCCTCTTTTCCCTCTTGCTCTTTTTCATTCTTTCAGCTGGCAGAGAGAACGCTGAAACTCGGCAGGAAATTGCATCTCTCTGGACGGGGCCTGAAAAATGGCTTCAGGTGTGTGTGTGTGGTGTTAACCTTAAACCCGAGAGCTCACGCAGAGCCGCGCGCGTGTGTGTGTGTTTGTGAGAGAGACGGCTGGCGGAAGTGTGTGAGCAGGAGGTCATGTGGAAATTAAGATGGCGGAAAACAACTCGAAGGAAAACCCAAAGTACAACATCTCTCCCAATCTAAGCGTTTACGCACTAAAATGCAGAATTTTTGGATTGTTATCATCTGAATTTTTTTTTTTCTGGGAGGATAGAAGAAAAATTTCTGGAGTGGACCGAGAGAAAGTGTCAGCTCTGTAAATTAACTATGTATTGCTATCCAGACACTTCCATTGTGTAGGCTCTGTGTTCCACCACACTGGATTGGAAATGAAACCCAGGAGCAGAGTTTAACGCGAGGTTATTTCCAGCTCCACAGGACGACGCAAGCCACTTTCACGGCCCTTTTATATACACAGACGGTCTGTTCCGATGAGCCGGAGTACAAGAACAAAATAAAAACTGTGTCAGTGCTCGTTAAGGAGACCTGCAAACAGCGCTATTCAGAGCTCTGAGCATCATCCGATACTTACAGACCCTCTCGAGCTTCTGTTGCCAGGTGATCAGACGTGATGTTGATGTGCAACATGGGATGCATTTATGGCATAAAACAGATCAACAGAACAGAACATACAGCAAATATTATCCCCAACATGGGCACATCCATGATAACTGACCAAATCTGACAATGATTAGCTTATTAGCATTCATGTATACACACTCCAGGTAAAAAAAAACCTGTGAAACAAGCTATTTTGCTTACAATTATGTCTACAAATAATTCATGAAAGATTTACGTCTACAAAAATAAATTATTCAACCATAAAAGGAAGGAATCTGTATTTTTAATAATGTCAAAAACTCAGTGAAAATATTAAAATCAGCTTCTTCCCAGCTCCACTCAGTTTATAAATATGTCAGGATATCGATACTGTAATCATGATATTGCCCAACTGTTATACAGATTACCTGCGCTGTGGCTTATTTTCAGGGCAAACATCCGTGCAGGGAAGGAGATTAAAGTGACTCCGGGCCGAAAGAGGCGGGGCTGATTAAAGGGGGAAAAGGGAAACTCGCTCACTTCCACTGCAGCAGCTCTCAACAATCATTACAGCACCCATGTATTGTAGGCAAGAGTGTACCCTTCTGTTAGTGCAGCGTACACTCACTGTGTGTGTGTGTGNTGTCAATCAACACCCTCGTCCAGCTCTCAATCTGCCCAATCGCCTACTCGGCTAATGCAGGTCGCGCACAAACACCTCACAGAACACACACAACAACCTCTGACTTACCATGACCCATATGCATCACACACAAGGAAAAAGCAGCTTGGATATACTCTTCCATTTCGAAGGTAAGGGAAAAAAAAGCTGATATCAATATTCACTGCTCTTCATATTATTGGCTAGCCTACTGGGCAAGGCTTTCAAGGTTTATTTTCATTGTCAAAGACAGCGAAATTGCAATTGTATTTCCAAAAAAAAAAAAAAGGTGACATTTAACAGGTACACACGAGCATGCAACAAAAGACAACTCCTCACATCTGTAGAGAGTGACAGTTAATATAGTGTACACATAAACATGCAAAAAAAATAAAATAAAAATGCTCACATCCCTCCCTCGCTACCTCCCTCCCTTCTTACCTCCCATCCACCCATATTAAAAGTGTGTCAATAAATGAATGTAAATAAATAAATAAATGGAAATATCTTTCATACTCCCAAAAGTCCAACAGCAGAAAATGAAAAAAAAAAAAAAGGTTCTCTCTCGAGCGTCGTCAAATCTTTCATCTCCTAAACGAGACGATGTAAAACAACAGATGTTACATTAACAGAACTCCATTACAACTCGACAAGAGTCATTTCAGCCACAGTGATTTAACTCGCCACTTGGGAAACTAACTAACCCATCGCTAAAAAAAGCACGTGCACCAGGTTTGCCGGACTTCGCTGCGCATTTCAGCATTTCGGACCAATCATCTGCATTCTAAATCTCCCTCTGTCGATGGCCACAGCGCACTCAATTTGCACACACACACACCCAAGAGAAACAAGATCTGAAACGAATTTGGTGTGAGGAAAAAAAAATAATAATAACAGTGCATTTTTCGTACAAATTTAGCGCTCAATGGAGCGTAGAATGGCTCTAATAAAACAAGCAATTTGGAGCGTGCATTAGTGAAGTAATGGCATCGTAGCTCGTGCCCAAGCAGCAAAGGGATATGGAGGCGCGGCGAGCCATAATGCATCGTGGGTAATGCCAATCTGGAGGAGCCGTCAGGAAGGCCAAATTACATTTTGATTTGTGAGCTGTGCGAAACGCAGCTTGTGTTCCCTCAGCCAATGGATTTGCAGAATCATTTGAAAGCCTTTGCTATTGTTCCACCATGGAGGCACAAATCACCAGGCCAATTACAGTTCTTTATGATTCATAAAGAAAGATTTTTTTTATTATGTGCTTGGTGCGTGTGTGTCATTTTATGAGGTTGCATTCCATTAGGATTTCAAAAGGTCTCCACACAGTTATTTAGAGGAATAGAAGAGGCTTGTGTGGCAGCTAGCAAACAAACAAAAAAATAGCAAAGTGTCTTAAGATGGTGTCAGGCCACCAAGAGTCGTCACAACAGCATCAGTGCTCCTTGGCATTGTACTGGATTTATGAACACCACTCATCTAAAAGATATTCCTTCAGTTGGTGTGTCGATGGTGGCAGCAGAGAGCACTGTTTAACACGTCATTCCAAAATCTCCTATAAGTGCTCAGTTGGGATGAGATCTGGTCTGAGGCCATTTTCGGGCTCATGAAACCATTCAGCGAGCCCTCATGCCCTGTGGATGGGGGCAGGGTCAAGAGGAGGCCAACCATACCGGGAAAATTAAATGCCACCCATAACATAGCAGATGCGGTGGTTTTTGCTTTAATTTGTCATTCATCTCTTGCCCATAAAATCAGCATGACCAAAAATGGTAAAAAAAAAAAAAAAAACTTGGATGGAATATAATCACAGTGGCAAACATCAATCAGCCTTACATGACGAACAAGCATGCAAACATAAAACTGCAAAAACACTTCAAATGCCTTTTATCTTGCATTAGAGTAATTGGTATGACCAGTGACCATCAAAGCTCTTCTCTGCAATGAACAACAGGACATGACAAACAAACAGAAAATGCAACATTAAGTGTGTGTGTGTGTATATATATATATAGACTAACAGGCAGACTAACAGGCAAAAAAAGTGTGAGGGTTGAGGCAGGTCATTTGTGCCAATCTGTTAAACACAATTGTTCAGAAACTGAGAGTCTCAGCTCGTCACGCTTGGTCGCAGTGGCTCGAAAAAAAGAGAGCATGGCAGATGGTTCGGACATGGTAAGTTCAGAAAAGGACATATGGTCCACAACAGCTCATGTCGAGAAGAAGCCTGAAGCAAGAGGCAAGGGAGCAGAGCAGGGTTGTTTTGAGCATCTCTAAGGAACAGGGTTACTGACACCACAGCCAATCTTGGACACTGGCAGCTGAAAGCACTATGAAAAGCACAGAATGAAGCTGACGAATTGTGCCACAAAAGGGGCCAAGCTCGCTGAATCTCAGAACACTCGGAATCTCAATGTGATCAAGGTACAAACGTTCAATCATGATGGGGCTTGGCCAGCTGATTGTGTAATCTTCATAACTACACACAGAGTAAATTCTGTCCTGAGTAAATGTCGGTAAATTTAAATGTCGTAAACCGTACGTGGGAATAGGTCCAACTGAATCAGAAGTGAAACTATGTCCTCATGCTAGAACAATTAGGCCAGAGTCTAAGAATACCATTCAACCATTCAGCCTGTTAGGTAGAAGTTAGAAAAGAGTAATAGTAAACATGTCAGTCTTCAGTCTTTGTTTGAAGACAGCAAGAGACAGTTTGGACAGAAAGGGAAAGTTCATTTGACCACCTTTTTGCCCCTTGACAAAGAAGATGGCAGGTCAAATCAAGTTGTGTTTGGGGGTTATAAAGAATGGGCTTTGTAGGCAAGCATCAGTTGTTTAAATCTGAAACAGGAAGCCACTGGAAGGAATGGGGTGATGTCCAAGGAGACTGAAAACAAGCCATGCAGCTGCATTCTGGGTCAGTTGGAGGGGCCTATCACATCACACATGGAATGAGTTGCCAGGAGAAAGTTATGGTAGACCAATCTTTAGATGGCCAGGTATTGAACAAGCACCCGAGTGGTCTCCACAGTGAGACCTAGGCAGCTGCACCAACACCAAATCAACATTTTTGTGAAGATGAAATTTGAAAATTCAGTCTAAATGAGGCTCATTAGTTCATTACCTAAACTAAAGAAACCATCCCCAAATCCGCTCCCAAAAACGTCCCCAAGACCATCCCTAAATCTGCCCCAAGACTGCCCCAAGACCAGCCCCAAATCCAGCCCCAAATCCAGCCCCAAGACCATCCATGCATGCTCCAGCTCCAACCCTACCCCATTCCCATGTGCCCCAAAATGATTACTTGTGATATGGAGAATAAGTGTATATCTGAAAGAATCAGCGCATCAGTGCAGAAGATTGGAATACTTCTGAAATTTTGGTAATTGCCCCCAGCCTGCTCCAGATCGATCAGCCATTAAATTTCAGAGACTAAATTTTAGAGAGGAAAATGATTGGAGATAAAAAATGTAGAAGAGTGAAACAATCTCAGCCTCTGTAAAAGGAAAGAAAATCAGTGATGAAATGAACACTGTGACAACACATTATTGCTAAATCACCTTAATCAAAGGTTCTTCTTCTCTTCTCTTTGCTTCTCTTCTCTTCTTTTCAAAGGATTCTCTTAGGGAAAATGTCAAATCACGCTCATCATTTGCAGACCACAATTCTTGCGGGAGCATGAATAAGGGAGTTAAAAGTAGACATAATAAAGGTACTGGAGAGTGTACTTCCACCCATCTCCTTTCAGGAGAAAAGCAAGACAGATCTTAGTCATATCAAACTCGGCCACCGCTAATAAGCACACAGGAGATTTGACTGCCAGGAACGAAGTGGCACTGTTTACTCTGAATATTCATATCCTGGATAAATGAATTCATATGGTTTTGTCTCGCGGTGTGGGAATTGTAGGACTTCTGTCTTTCTTAGGCCCTTAATGAAATGGAAGAGGAGTAGCTGCCTCTCGATGCCCCGTCAATAAGCAAGGAGGGAAAGAAAGAAGGGGGAAAAAAGCTTAAGGACAACAAAGTCGAGAAAATTCAGACGGCAAATAACGATAGCGATCATCTGAATTTATCAGATAGACTTTAAAACTTCAAAAATTCAGCTGTCTTTGTTACAACAACTCGTATCTACACAGCTTTGTCAGATCAATATGCCACCGATTTACCTATCTTTAAGCAAAATCCTTGGAACACCATCAAATCAGGAATCTCCCTTTGGACAATAAATCAGATAAAGGGTATCATTTGGATGAAGTCAGCACCAAAAAAAGAGTGAAGAAGCCATGAACAAATATTTTGCCATAGTCATCTTAGGGTTCAGCATCCACCCCTGGTGGACAGAGACGCAAAATCCAGTCAGACTGATCTGGATCATTCTAAGAGGAAAATCCATCACTATGCAGCCAGCAGACACACGTGTCAACCCAGCCAGCGGCGCAAGCTGCAGGCCAAAATGATGGAGCTTGCTCATTGGCTGGAGAAAACACGAGCACGGCTTAGACAGGAGAGCTGAGGAAAACACGTATTTGTCTTCATTAGATGCTTTCTCAAAAAAAGATGGCAGGGGCACACTGGGGTTACAATCCATCTCAGATAGGACTGGTTTATTATAGAATCTAGTGCTTGTGTAAAAACAGACAATTTCAACGCGGGTTTTGGTAAAAAAAACATAAAATCTTTTCTCATTTGCACAAAGCATCACTGGGAAAAAAAAAAGAAGACATTGAGTCACAACTGCCACATTCTCAAGATGTCTTCTCTAGCCGATTTCCATTTACTACATATCAGTCCACTTCATCTTCCAATCACATACACTGGCTAAGTTTTTCAGGCGCTGCGTGTGCACTTGTGTGCCGACGCTGCATAAAATCAAACCTGTGACTGATGAAGGCGGCATGAGGGTTGCCTCTTTGACAGTTAGGTCACTTAACACCATGGTGAGGCTGTTTAAAAGTCAAATGAAAACTGTCTTTAGACTTGCCTTCATTAGCATCGAAGCCCACAGCCTGTCAGCAAATAAAGCAGGTAACTTCAAGTCACCGGTCTAGTCTGTCTTATAGGAAGCAAACTTTCAGATCCTGATAGCACTTTGTCCCACTTTTTCTCCCGATTTTTTCTCAACAGTAATACAAAAAAAGGTTCAAACAAAAAGTTTCTTTCTTTTGGAACAGGCCGTCCTCGGGAATAGAGCGTCACCTCGTACCATAAATGTTCCACTATATTTTTTAACCTCTCCATACGGTGCGGATTTAAACTCCCTAAAGTTGCAACTGCAATAAATCATAGCCTACTGAAGCATCTTTGCTGTGTGTCTGAAAGTGCCTGAGTGTATGAGCAAGCGTTTCCAATTGAGCTGTCAGCTGCATTGCAGCATGGGTAAAACTGGGTCCGTCAAAGAGCAGAGGGAGTGCATGTCCGGCACGTCTCGGAGGAGGAAAAGCTCACAGCCGCATCTCTCTGACAGAAATCCATTTGCGTCTTGCTTGGTCACCTCGGCCCACGGAGACCCCGCTGTGTAGCAGTGTGTGTGCTTAGATGGAAAGTGAGATTATAGTGCCTATGACAAAAATCCGGATGAAGTGAATTCTAAAAATCTGCTCCGACATGTCCGCCATGCATGACCTGACATGCCACCGTGACCTCACTTATACAAGCAACGAAACACACAGAGAACAACCGAGGCGCCATCAGTGGGACTGGTTTCATTTCAAAGCTGTTCTGCACTGTACCGGCTAGCCAACTGTGTGTACGCGTGACAGACTGCACTAAGGCCTATTGCGAGCATCGAGATAAAGGGCAGATTAGAAAGCCGAAAGCAGACAGCTGAGGGATCAGCTTGTGGAAAAAGGCCAGGCTGATTCACACACACATAGCTTAGAGAGAGTGGCTGTAGCGAACCTCCGTTTATCTCCGGTTAACGCTTCTTGGCCGCTGTGAGAAACTGCACACCTTTTGACATCCAACACCAGGCTTGGTTGGCAAAACAGAGCTCACGGGCAAGCTGGACGCACTTCACCACACAAATGTGAGCGCATACGTATAAAAGTGAGCTAGAAATGATATAGTGGAAAATGGGTACAAGGAAGATTAAGCAAATTGGCTCGCATACATTTAATACTAGAACTGCCAAGAGCATTAATGACTTATCACATTAGCATTAGACTTAGTGATGCTTCCATGCTAACACAGCAGTCTCTTAATTATTAGAATGAGCAGTGCCTAATGTAAATGCTAAGCTCTAGAAATTTTCCAGCATGTAGTATGGTGTGGGTTGGAGATGGGTCTTTGTGTTACTAAATGGCCCAACTGCTGGAGCCAGTTACCCATTCAGGTTCAGCGCAAAGTGGCAATGTGGAGACATCTTGTCGGCTCACCACCAGCAAGATGAAGGGTGGGGTTCAGGTCCAACGCCAGTCAAGTGGCAGGCAAGTGATGGGAAACCTTAGATGGACTACACCCTTGCAATGGAAACTGGCTTGTAATTAGACTGCAGCAAGAGGAGCATCAGGACAATATGACAATGATCCCTAAGCAAACACCCTGCACTGCTCCTGCTGCAACGCCTTAGTGAAGTCTATCTCAAATAAGTAACTGTTGACAGATCTTTGTGCTGTGTATAGATGCCAAAGGATTTGTTTTGATGAATAAAATATGTTCTATGTATGAAACCCAGACCTCTGCTTTAGAAAGGTCCATCTAAACCAGCACTAGCATGAGCATCATTCTGTAGCTCTTAGCGTGCACAGAGCCAAATAAGGATGCATTACTGAATGTTTTTCTGCTAGCATGTTTGTGCTACTTACTTAGTCTTTTGGCAGCCTCCAGGGCCTCGGCAGCAGTGTCGGTGACAAAAAAGCGCTGGACGGCCACTCCACACTCCTGCATCAGCTTCTTGCTCTGGTACTCCTGAAGGTTCAGCCATCTTCTGGGGCTCACTCTTACAAGCTGCAATTGCAAACAGATTCATTCATTTAGCATATCAGGAACCACCTATTTTTACCACTCCTACCTAAAGTCTATGGACAAAACATGTTGCATTAATACCACATGGGGGTCAAAGCTAGTAAAACCTGGGCTACGTCACTCCGTCCTCTACATCTTGGCCAGACAAGAAAACAACACAGATACACAACTATCACCGCTGCTTACGATGCTCAATTACATGCGACGTCAAACATTCCAATGTGCCTCCACAGAGCAATGCCGCAGACCAATCCCATTATCCTCCAGCAGAATATGAGCCAGAAACGGGCTGTTGGAATGAGTTGGGAAGAAAAGGAGCCAACGGAGAGCCGGTAACACTACGTGGCACGATGAAGCTGTGTTTCCTAACGGCTCCCCAGAGCTCGGGCTGTCCTAGCTCTGTGCGCTCCCTGGGGAATAATGAGACAGCCAGATGGACTGCGGGTTACTGCAGACTCTGAAGTGCGCGCTCAGGAATCGTAGGCTCAGCAGCTGTGATGGCCGTTGACTCCAGCTGTTGGCGCCATTAAAAAGACATCGGAAGGTTTTAGTAGGAAAGAGGCCTGCGTCGAGGTGACTTCTGCTTTTGGTCTTCTCAGGTGGGCTAATTATGCAGTGAAAGTGTGTGTCTAGAGTTAGCAAAGAAACTCAGAACAAAGAGGAAGAGTAAGCTTCAGGAAGCAGAGAGAGAAAGCTGACGGCTGAGGGGAGCAGCATAGACTGGAAAAGAAAGAATGTTCTAGCTTGTGCTGAAAACGAAATTCATTGGTTTAGTCTATCCTTCCTTAATACGAGAATCAGACGACTTTCCACTTCTTTACTTTAGCAACCATTTAAATCAGCATGATGTAAATTAGAATTGCTGGGATGCATTAGATCAAACAGAAACTGAAGAAAATATTAAAGCTACTTTCTAATTGGTAGGTTTCAGAAGATGCTTTCCCTGGCAGCATACATTGCGCTTTTTGGGGTTTTTTCCCCCGTTGTTAAAATGATGGTTATATATGTTTGGCTGCTAACAATTATATTTAGCAAAAATAATTGTGGTAAAAGTCATGTTATTTAACAAGCCAATAATTTTTTTTTAACCATTTGTTACACTGACTTGAGTTCAAGCCATTGTATAACATCAGCTTAGGCTAAGGTGTAACCGCGTTCTTTGTTAAGCAGGACTGGATCTAAAGCAATTCTGGATCAGTT
>JAKKZN010000020.1:2485701-2496305 GCA_033441825.1 Pangasius elongatus | reverse complement strand
ATAGGGATAGGTGGAGAGTGATGATTCGCTGTGGCGACCCCTGAAGGGAAAAGCCCAAAGAAGAAGAAGAAGAAGAACCTTTGTTTTTAGGTTAGATTACATTATTTACTGCCCCCAGTAAAACTGTTTTATACTGCACAAATGAACAGCATACATTTACACGTTGTTAGCACGATGCTTAGCTCTCAAAGCTACTTATATATGATTTTTTTTTTTTTAAATCAGAGCTGCAAACTCATAATCAAGTTACAGTCTAAACCTTACACAGCAGACTCAGTCTCAGATTCAGAAATAATAATAATATAGGCAATAATTATAAGCAATAATAAAATAATAAGCAATAATATCCTAACCATCTGAGGTTAGATTCCAGTATATATTGCCTCAGGAACGTCCTCAGTCTGCACAAACAAACCACTCACATTATTACAATATTGCACATAAATCCACACTCAGCTCCCACTTTTCCGTAAGATATCTGCAAAAGCAACTTTGATGCCAGATCAATATATTTGGCCCACGCGTTCTATTTTTGCTAACGATCATGAATAAGCTGGGTTCAAAAGCCTTGCTGTTTTTTTTTCACAATTATTAAAGCAATCCAAAACACCACTAGCATGTGCAATGATCTCAATCTACCTCTGATCCAATTATATTTTGAGCTCTGCCTGCTTCATACTTTGACCAGCCAAATCAATATACACACACATTTCAGGGTGACTGACTCAGATTTGGAGGTTAAACGGAAGAACACACATTTACACCTCTGCAAGATACAAATTCAATACTATTTAATTAAAAGCAATGACAGTTCAGATCATAATAGATAGATGCTGTATGTTTTTTTTTTTGCATATTTTTATCCCACAGATCGTGAGCGTGCAGCAGAAATCACTGTATCAGCCTCATTGTTGCAGTACTCATGGATCACTAAACCAGTTAATGAAATGTAATCTACGCTTGGACATTTGTCAGCATGTTGTGCCACAGTCCCAGAACTTGAACAGTGTAAACTGATATTGATATTTTGTCATCATCTACTCGTTCGTTTTTCGGCTGTTCTGGTTTAACGTGGATTGATTTTAGACATCCTGGGAGGCGTGTGTGTGTGTGCGTGCGTGTAGTAATAAAATGACATACATGCATATCATTTTTGACCAAATATGACTTGGGCAATTATGCTATGAGGCTAACGATATATAAACAAGATCTTCAAGGCTAGGTTAGGTATTGCGAGAAATCGTCGGTGTGACGTATTGTCAAGGCAAAACTATGGCAGGCTTGTCACGGTAGTCAACTAACAATACAAAAGAAAGTATTTCTAAATCCGTTTTATTTGTAAGATCACTCATCTGAGGAGAGCGAGAGAGGAGTTTGTATCCAGCCATGTGTCATGTAGAGAATAAAACACAACAGGGTTAGAGGAAAATAATCAACGATTATTTGGGGTTATGTTGCGGTGAAGTGGAGTTACCGTTAACATCCGGGAAGTTATTATTATTATTATTCCTGTCATAGCACAGCGATTTGCCACTAACACATATTTTAAATTGTTAATTAACGTCACGGCATACTTTTCGTCCATTTGTGGAACGTACAACAAATTATCGACATTATAGCAGCTATAAAGAGTTGTTCCCATCCCAGCCTCTTCTTTTACCATTTTTAAAATTGGTAGTTGTTCCCACAATAATTTCACATTTAATGCAAAAGATCACTTTAATATGACCCACAGCCAGTGACTTTTGGAAAAGCACCAATAGAGCATTACTTGCACTAGCATCATGTTACTTCACCGTGATGAAGAAGGCTTTGCCAAGATACAGGAAAACAATTTGGCACCCGGATGAACCCTGAATATCAGTTTGCTCACTACTGCCGGAAGCCGAAACGCATGTTTTAGCAGCAAATGGATCTAAATCTTCGGTCTCGTCGACGTGTATGTGTATATTCTCATGTGCTTGTGCATCACATCCAGAGACTGCCACGTTCAGGGAGAGAAGGAGGAGCGAGCGACTGCCTCAGGCGAGTACAAGTTGCTTCCTAAAGTTGAAGAAGATGAACCGAAGACAGGATGCGGATGAGACGCCATTCCCCGCTGCTTCGCAGCGACGCTGACTCAAATCCATCCTGGCAGTTAGAGGAAGCTCTGCTCCACCCTCTCGCTGCTCCTCCGAGCTCAAACGATTGAAATGGAAATAAAAGGAGGCTTCAAATGAGCACTTTGGCAGCAGTGGCTCTTGGCACACTTTGAGATGTTAGCATGGTATGCTAACTAGAGCTCCCAGTCGCCTCAAATATTTATCATCCAATCCTTTAAGGACAGGATTGCAACTGTTTTCTGTTCATATGGATTAAATAAGAAGAGTGCTCTAAGGATGAATTAGTTGCAACCTGAAAATTGTGGGTCGTTATGATTTACTCAGGGTTTTTCGTTGGGTGACTTGACACTCTGCATTATAAAGCACCTGGCAGCACAGTGTGAAAAGAAATGTCTGAATGTTTATTTTTGTAATGTGCCGTTAGAGGCAGGATGCAAGTGCGTGCATTCCGTGTGTGCTTTATTAGGGGTCGATCCAAAATTCACATTCAACATGAGCCAATAAACAACCACGAGATAAAAAAAACAGTAACGGGCACGTGTCGGAGAACGTGAAGTAAGTCTCAGAGATGTACCCTGAACGCACAACAAAAGAGCTTTGGCTATGAGGAAGGGAGGGCAGAGATAGACAAAACAATCAAGGACTCGTGTGAACTCAGGACAGGTGCACACGTTAGGTAAAAAAAATAAGATGAGGTGGAGACGAAACAAAAAACAAAAGCGTAACACCTGAACCAAAAAATATAACAAAAAACAAGAGGGGGGATTCTTGACACTGGTGTGGTGTTCATGGCTTTGTTGGCACATCTTCATACTGTAGATGTTTTTCAGGGTATAATTTGCATCAAGAGCATCGCTAATGGTTGGAGATTTTTTTTTTTTAGCTATTTGGCTGTTTCTCAACCCAGCAGTGACACTGGGATGTTTAAAATCCACTCTAACAAACGTGAACCCAGTTCGAAGTGTACGAACAATTAGATTCTGCTAAAGCTGAAACCACTGAAACATCCATACACAGCTGGTATGTAACAGTTTATAAAGTAGTTTATATGAACATCTAATCCATCTTCTACTGATTTCTCTTTGGCGATGTTTACTACTCAGTATCGTTCATTCCGTTCTCTCCATTGTATTTCTTCTCCCATATATTTATTACTGTTCTGCTGTCAAATTGTGTCTTGTTGTTGATTTGTACTTAGTATTATTGTTTCTTTCTTTCTTTGTTACTTTTCTTCTCTTTTTTCCTTTTCCTGTCTTTGGCATAACTTTACTAGTCCATAAAAGTGCAACTTTATATATTACCATCAAAGTCCTTATTGTTCTCCAAAGAGAGGGTGGAGGCGGTAGGTTTTAAAAAAGACATATCCGCAAATATCCACTGGAGACCTAGTTATATTCCAGCTATCGTTCTAGCTACCAAAATGGCAAATTCACAACTCCTGAGAGTTTCAGAGGTGCTGTGTGCTAGCTGAGAGATTAAGAGTTATGTTTTGCTATGTTCTAACACCCGAAGTGTGCATTTTGAATCAAATATGAGTAACATCACTCAGTCTGACCCATTGTGTAAATACATATGTATATACAGAAAGAGATTAAACTAGTTTCACTGTGCTATTTAAGTCTCTGTTATCCTAGAGCTTAAAGCGAATTCGTTGTTAAACCTTTCTGGAAAATTCCTGTTTTATTTCTGTTAAATAACATGCAAAAACACACACACACACACACACACACCACGCACGCTGTGCCCTCACACAAACTTATATTTATTCATTTTCCGCTTCAGTCCAAGAAACACTTTACAAATCACACTTCCTTTCATGCACTTGGCATTCATGCTTTTCGGGCTAACATGCCTAGCGGAGGTTAGATAAGCCGTGAGTTCTTGCCTGCTGAAAAAGTCGGACGATCGAGTGGAGCCGCCTTTGAATGTGATTCATCGACTCCCTGCTTCCAAAGGTCACTCGTGAATGCAGGCGCTCTGCGTGGCACCAATATGGCTGCCCATGGTGGGGATGGAGAGAGGACGAGTCCCACTGGGCTTCTTCAGCTGGAGGGTTTGCATGGGTCTGCATGCTCCGTGGACGCTTTTACAAAACGCTCTCAAATGCACACACACACACACACACACACACACACACACATGGCCTTATGGAAGGAAATAAAACCGAACATGAAAAATGATTGCGCATTCATGCACACATATGCATGTTCAGAAACTGCGTACACAGAAAGCATCATCATGAGTCATAAACCAGCATGATCAATCTATCAATTAGTCCGACAAGCTGCTGATGAGGAGAATGATGTCAATGAGACGTATGATGAGAACAGTGACAGTACATTTGTTACAGCTTATTACTGTTGTCTGATCACCATCTGTGATATTGGATGAAGCTAGAGGACCCCTCCCTTTAATTCCATACTAATTATAATTCATGAGGTAAGAAAGTCTCATACACATACACACACACACACACACACACAATACCACTTCATCTCCAGAGTGCTCAAACACTCAAACAAAAGGCTTAGTTTAGTTTCTTAAAGGTATCTTAAACTCCAATCAAAGAATCAAGAACCAGATTTACTGTGTTTCATTTAATTTATACTTCTAAGTAATAATTCATATTACTTTGTTGATCATCCAAAAAAGCAACGTTAAGTCGTTTCGTTTTAACAACCGTTTCCTAATATCAGTATGATTAGTTTGTATTTGTGGTGCATTTTATTATTCATTGGAAACTGTACCGTGTGTTCACATTCTCAGGGTTGAATGATTTCTAGGACAAGAGGTGAAGGATGTTGGATCGAGGTCGCAAGGAACAGTTTGGAGGAGCACCACTAGTTCCTGTTTCGACCTCCGCACTCATGATGTTCCTGAGTAGCTTCCTGATGATTGCCACCTGGTTCTTGTTTCCATGATTTACTTGTCGATTTATCCAGGTTGGTGTGTATAATTCATTAGCAAGTTAAGCCAGCGCTACAGTGAGCATATTCTCTTATATTCTTTTTGATGCTGCTTAAATTTATCATTGCCTTTTTGATCCATTTCCTAATTTTTTTATTGTATTTTGATTATATTATTAATTGAGGTTTTTTTTTTTTTTTTGCTTTCTTTAATAAAACGCTCACACGGGCATCCATATTTGTGAGAACTGAAACGAAAAAGCTTAACAGGTAAGCCTTACACACACATTTTCTAACACTTTTAGGCAGTTATTATTAATGGGAGGTCGCCTCTCTCGTTAACTGAGGTACAATTCATCTATGTTTAATGTGAAATTGACCAATGGGGCAAACCGAAATAGAGAGAGGAAAAAGAGATAAAGCAAGATGTTAGAGAGAGAGAGGGGAGAGAAATCACCATTTCAATTATGCTGCGGCGATTGTTTTTATCCCCGGTACAGGTTAATGAAACTAATTAGTCTTCACAGCACAGGAGCTTCTGCTGCTGCAGATAATTGCTCAATGGCTCCTATAGCACAGCTCTATTCTACCACAGATCAGAGACGAGACACAAACACACAACCTCAGCATTACACCGCTTCGTAAGCCATTACGCACATCAATTTAGCATCATTCCTTTCTCTCTTTATTGATTTGTTATTTATGGAAGGTATACATGAAGAACAGCCTTTGTTAGGTTTATTAGTCACAGATGTTCTGCTTCTGGATAGAATCCCTGTTGTCCACTGGAGTAAAATCATTATGTAAGATCTGGGGGATCCTTATATTATGTATCTGGTGGTTCCGGATCCTGTCGAATGAGCACTGGTTGTAAGGTGGGAACACAACCTGGATGCGACACCAGTCCATCACAGGGCACTATTCTACGCACACCTAGGAGCAATCGACCTACGATCAAGTTTTTGGGAGGTGGGATGAAACCAGAGAAGCTGGAGGAAACCCATGAGAATATAGGGAGAACATGCTAAACTCCACACAGCCTGTATGAAGGCTACGAGTTGTAAATGAAAGATATCCAAACATTTGAAAATTAACAATTGGAAGGGCTGTTTTAACCTGCGGTGCTGGGCCTTAATTGTTATTGATTCATCTTTAGCGATTGTCAATAGAAGAACACTATAAAGTGACCACGTTAATCAGGATTGTATGAGCACAGGAGGACAGAGACACATGTAAGTATACACCTGAGTATGTGTATTGATGCTGCTTAGAGTGTCCCCTGGGCAAGAGACAGATGGTGAGGCTGACAGTGAGACTTATTTCACTAGAGAGAAGAACCATATCTTTATAGCTTTCCGGGAAGACCCAGACTAAATTGAACTAAAATGAAAAGACCATGTTTCTTATCTACGAACATTTTTAAATTATTCATTCAATTAGACAGAGGAAACCAATAGGAAGTAAATTCAACACATTCCCTGAAAAAGAACAAGTTGCCTTTTGAATATTTAATTGAAGCTCACCGCATTAAAACCAGAAATGGCAGCAAAACGCTATTTGATATTCTCTCGGCCTCTACTGTCTTTTTACCTTGAAACACTCATGGAAAGAGCTATCAGCTGTGAAAGGACTAATCTTCAATATGAAAGCAAGTGTTCAAGATTCAGATTGCTAACATATTGATTTAAAATGGGCCTCACCTTGTGTGCTGCCTTGTTTTAATGCCAGCCATCGATTGTGACCTTCATGTATACAAATGGCTCAAGTCTGGAGAAAGAGTAAGAATGGATTCTTCCTGCTTATATTCAATGTCGCCAAGGCATGTGGAGGCCAATCAATATGCTATAACTCAGGCTGCGTTTCTTCAATCAGCATCAGAAATAATAAAATGACCATGCGAAATATAATGCCAGGAAACTAAGTCAAAGTCATTCGGTTTTATTTGTTTAACCCTTTTAATAGACACTGAGCACAAAGCAGCATTACAGAAATCTGGATGTAGATTTCGGTCCTTAATGAACAGGCCAGATGTTAGAGTGGTGATTTAAAACAACTGAGACAACAAGAGGACGAAACCTTGAGAGGAACCACACTCAAAAGGAAACCTTTCCTCCTCTGAGTGGCACAGGAATAATGGGGTTATAAATCATTACAGTTTGCAGGTGTAGGGTCCATTGAAGCAAGGGTTGACTTGGGCAGAAATAGTTTTTTGGAAGTGAAAATCTTAAGCATATCCATAGGGGACCAGAACAGCAGCAGAAGGTTTGTCACAAGTGCAGAAACTCCAAGCATCAGGACGAATCAAGGAAGTCCAGAGGACGAATATGTCAGGATCTGGCAGTGGCATCCCATCAGACAGCGGAAATACACATACAGCTCAGGAGAGAGAAGGACAGATTATTAGGTACAGCAAGGCCAATTCTGTTGTTTTTGCTATATAGCAAAGATGTTTGGGTTTGAGATCAAAAGATGAATAGATCAGAATTTCAGTTTTAATTTCCTGATATTTACATCTAGATGTGTTAAACAGATTAGAACATAGCACCTTTTGTGCCAGACCACCCAATCTTTAGATGAGCAAAAGTATTGGGACAGATAGTCTTAAAGAAAATCACACTTAATACTTGGCTGCATATCCCTTTCTTGCAGCAACTGTATCAAGTTGGCGACGCAATAACATCACCAAATTGTCGCATTCTTCTTTTGTGATGCCATTTCAGGCTTGTACCTTTCAGTTGTTGTTAGTTTTGGGGGTTTATCCCTTCAGTCACCTCATCAGGAGGTGAAATGCATGCTCAATTGGGTTAAGGTCTGGTGCTTGACTTGGCCTTTCTAAAACCTTCCACTTTTTTCCATGATGAAGTCCTTTTTGTGTTGGCAGTGTGTTTTGGGTCATTGTCTTAATGCATGATGCCAATTAGATTAGATGCATGTCTCTGTGAATTGGCAGACAGAATGTTTATGCAGACTTCTGAACTCATTCTGCTGCTAGCATCATGAGTTACATCATCAATAAAGATTAGCGAGCCCTGAGATGAGTTCTGCTCTTGAAGTCTTCTTCAAACGGCGGATTGTGATACTTTCATCCCTGTCCCATGGAGGTTGTTAGTGATGCCACTGATTATTGTTTTTGGGTTTTTCTTTATAGCTCTCAAAATGTTTCTGCCATCAACTGCTGCTGTTTTCCTTGCCTGACCTGTTTGATGTCTGGTTGTTGGTAGGCCAGTGGTTTATTTCTTTTTCAGGACAGTCCAAATTGTTGTTTTGGCTATGCCCATTGCTTATGGAGTGGCTCTGATAGATTTTCTGTCTTTTCTCAGCTTCAAAATGGCTTGCTTTTCTTTCTTATCCTTTTTAACAACAAATGCAGTCTTCACAGGTGAAACTCAGGGTTCAAACCAAGAGTCGAAATTCAGAGCTATTAATTGTTTAAACAGTCAATCTAACAGGGCACACCTGGGCAACAAGAAACACCTGTCAGTCAAATGTTCCAATATTTTTGATCACTTGAACAAATGGCTTGGTTAAAACAAAAGGTGCCATGTTCTAAGTTGTTTACCACAACTAGATGTAAATATCAGGAAATGAATGCTGAAATTCTCATCCGTCATCTCATATTCATCTTTTGATCACAAACCCGATGTCTTCAGCCTACAGCAGAAACAAAAGAATTGACCTATGCTCTTATTCTACAGTGGTATAAAGGGTGTACTGTGTGATCAGAGTCCAAGCAGGGACTCTGGCAGTTAGCTATGACAGCATAACCGAAAGGGAGATCCAAAAGGTAGCACTGGCATGAGGGCACCCTGTGGCATAATGCGTGGTGACAGCAACAGATTACCAGAGCTCGCCATTCCCATGAATCCCCAGATTTGTGCCTTTACCTAAGAGAAACCTATTTATTAAAATGCCTGACTAAATAAATATATTTTCCACCTAAACCTAAAGATTGAGACTGTGCCTGACTCTAATTGGATGGACATTCCATAGCTGGGGGCTTTATAGGAAAAAGCTGTGCCCCAACTGTAGGCTTAATTATAATAGGTACTAATAAAGAGCCTGTACTTTTTAATTAAAGCATGCAGGGCAGAACATAATAGACCAAAATTTTGCTCAGGTACTGTGAGGCAAGACTCTTCAGTACATTATTGGTCATTAGTAGTATTTTATAACCAGTGCAAAATTTTACTGGGATCCTAGATAGTGTGGATAAAATAGGGGTAACATGGTCGTGATCTTTTTATTCTAGTAAGTACTCTGGCTGCTGCATTGTCAGATCCATTTTAAATGGAATGAAATTCAGTGTTGGTCATTATGTACTGTGTTAAAAAAAAGAGGGAAGAAACATTCAGGTTGTCTTCTTTTCCTTGCCCTGCTTGGAAATATGCGATGGTTACAGAGCCTGGACCCAGACAGATTTGAGTTACAGTGCAACTAGCCTGAGCTTAACTGTTCTGCTGTGAAAAATGAGAGCAGGCCAGAGATGTCAGCTAGATTTACTGTGTAAGGTTTGGAAGACTGCCTGCATTCCACCATTTCACACTCATATCCACACCAAGTGGAGGCCAGTGAGCTCCAAGTAGGTCAGAACTATTCCTGGTCTCTCACCGTATGCTAAAAGAGAGACAGAGGGAGAGGATGGGACAAAGGACAAGATAGTTAGTTAGAGAGAGGCAGAAGAGACTATGAGAGAGAGAGGGAGTGTGAGTGATGCTCACAGTAAGTAGATGGCAATGCATCAGTCTGTATAAATGGACCAGCTGCCACAGCAGATGAACAAAACTCCTGGCACCAGTTTCAAGGCCACAGCCGGTTCTCTAAATCCACCTCCCAAAAAGCAAAACTGTACAAATCAGGCTGACCTTTTTACTACTAAACGCTAGGCATTTAGCTTTTAAAAAGGCACACTTTCCATTACATTTACATTTATTTATTCATGCTTTTATCCAACCAGAGTTCACCAACTGACAGTCATACAGGTGCTGTTAGATTCCACCAAGTGGCCCAAAATAAGTGATAAGTGTAGGAAGGAAAAATGGCCAGAAACACCGCACGAGGATTAAGTTACGATTTTATAAATGAATCGTAATGTTAACAGTCAAAGAAGCAGTAGTGGCTCTGACGTACTTGGTGTTCCTAGCAGTTTGTTCTGCTTTCCATATGCACATATTGGGCCATATTCAGAGTTGAGTTAAGCACACATTGGTATTCAGACCACAGAGTCAAACTAAGGAATACAGTTCTACTCAAACAGTGGCATGAGAGATGCGCTCAGTTTCTAGGTACCCCTCACTGCATCGTGGAGCTTGGGACAGTGGCTGCATACCAGGAGGACTAGTATCTGTAATCCTGATGACAAATATTTTGGTTGGCTGTTTGGCTCATTTCTCTGTTACCCCACCTCAGATAGTTTTTATATGGTTATATGGCTATAACAATAGTTGCAGCAGGGGATTTAAGAACAGGAAATACTCATGGATCCAACAACCGCTTTATTTTTTTTTAATATATTACAGTATATGTTTTTAAATATAGAACCTGAGTATTTTAACTGTTTATTCAAAATTAATCAAGCATGTGTATGAACCACATTCAC
>JAKKZN010000020.1:2458666-2469216 GCA_033441825.1 Pangasius elongatus | reverse complement strand
CCTTGATTCTCGCTGATATTTTTCCATCACACAGAACTCCCGACACCTTTCTCCACCCATTCCAACTTGCCTGCACTTGCTTCTTTACCTCTTTCCCACACTCTCCATTACTCTGGACTGTTGACCCCAAGTAGTTAAACTCCTGTACCTTCTTCACCTCTTCACCCTGTAACCTTACTGTTCGAGTGCTGATCTCTACCTTCAGCAAAATGAGGATACATATATTTTCCAATATATATTTTCTGTTCACTTTTTTTTTTTTGAACATTTGTTTCAGGTCTTGTTCTTTTTCTTTCCTGTGTGGCAGCAGGACACAAGCATGTGGTCTTGAGGCATCACAGCTCTGGATTTTCATCTTGAACTTGGATTACTGTTTGCATGTTCTCCCCAAAGTGAATAAAGGTGTTTCTCTCCAATTCCTAACAAAATTGATTTAAGCGTTCACCCTTTTTGCTGTGAAACCCAAGCAGTTTTGGTGCAAACAGTTTCCATCCGAAGTCACATAATTACCCGAATGGAGCAACCTGTGTGCAATTAAAGTGTCGTGATAAGACACGTATAAGAAAAGGATCATGGCGGCTGCCAGTATGACTGTGACACCTTCATATTTTAAGTGGTAATTTTGCATGTAAAGCGTTGGATTTGAATGCACACCGCGTCGTATTTCAGAACCTGTAGGCAGCACAACTCTTCTGGAAACATATCAAAAAAAACATCATGCCAATCAAGTTCACTGAAGTCAATTCTGAGACGGGAAGCAGACGCTTGTGGCACTAAGACTCCAAAGTCACTCACACTGAGGATAGAAGAAATCGAAGCTAAAAAAAAAATTGCTGAAATTTCTCTTCCACCGCTTGCCATGACAGCTCTACTGTTTCATAACATGTATTTCATCCTGCTGAAGTGTGTTCTGCAGTAGCGAACATGTTCCTCGTGCCCACAAGTGCTACGTTTTGCAGCTCTGAAGTACGGCGCTCAGAGAGGGGTCAGAGGTCAGAGCACCAAATAATCACTTTATGAAATGGAGGACGTGGATTGAAGCCAGGCTGCACGCAGCTGTGACCCCGCGCTTGGCACAACACGAACTCGAGATCAGGCCCAATCTCAGCCCTATTCACGCTTCGCCTTGAAACCCAAACAGTCGGCTTATCTCGGTGGAATTGGCTCGACACAATGAAGCCAAGGAAAGAAAAGACAGCCAGGCTGAATGGAGCGCCTTCTGAATGCTCTTTTTGTCTTGTTCTCTCACTCGTTTCTTCTTCATTCTCTCTTTCCCTTGTATTTCGTGCATCTCCGCAGCATCGGGGCCCCACAGAGATCGAACAGCATTGTCGCAAAATTAGACATGATTGCAGCGTAATGTTGTCAGACTGTGCAAATGCACGATTTGGTGCACAAATATGTGTTATCCATCAAACTTTAATTTCTTGCTCCTCTTCTTATGATGTGTTTTATGGAGAAAAACAGTCAGACGCAAATGTGCAGTTTGTTGTGCCACAGAGGCGCGCGATGACGGAAGTTTGATGATCCTGGTGAGCCGTACCTCGTTGGCAGCTCTCGCTTTCGCTCTTCCGTTTCCGCCAAGTTCAGTGGCACCTGCAGAATCTAATATCACTCCCGTTGCGTGCCAAGTCCTCAAACAACAGGCTATGGCATCAGGTAATTATCTTGCTTGCAAAGTGTTTTTCCCTTGCTTCCATGTGTTCTTCAGATTTATATATATAAAAAAAAAAAAGCTAAACCTGACACCTCACACACATAATCACTGCAGTTCCATCTAATAGTGGCACTTGTGCAGCTACACATATACTATCTCCTACATGCAGCTAGTTACAGTATGTAACTATTGAGAATATCTTATGTGCAGTGCCTTGAATAAGTATTCACCCCCTTGAACCTTTTTGCGCATTTTGTAGTGTCACAACCCAGACTTGGGATTATATGCCATGAATCTACACAAAATAATCATAATGGCTCATAATATAGAAGTGTGAGGGGGAAAAAATGTTTCAAGTTTGCAAAATTATTTACAAATAAAACCACAAAAGTTGTGATTTCATAAGTATTCAACCCCCATTGCGGTGCAATGCGTAAATGTGTTCCGTAATGCAACCGTTCATCATTTAGAAGTCGTTCAATCAGTTCAGTGGAGTTGAAACGGAGTGCGCAAATAAAATGTCACATGATCTTGATGTAAATTTTATAAAGAACCTAAAGAAACAGCAACGTGGAGAGCAAGCAGCTATCAAAATAAGTCTGGTACAAAGCTCTGGAAACTATCAATCACAGTTTGGTTATTAAAAGTCAAATTTAGCGCGACAGAAAATCATATCATCATCATATCGGGAGTACGCATGTTCCTAACAATGCCACGGCAATCTGTGGCCAGGAGCCACTGTCGATCGCAGAGATACTAGCGAGTCACGGGTGTCTGTGAGCTCTTGTATGCAGAAGAGGGCAGACAGCGCTTTCCTCCGAGTGTGACTCTGGTTAGAGAGGATCCTAGTGAAGTCCATTTCACTTCCAGGCTGTAGCACTACAACATGTGGAAAAGGTCAAGGGGTGTGAATACTTATTTACGGCGTTGTACTTCCATACAGAGTTTGAAACTTTACTTTTTCGTTCTACACACAGCTTCAGGACATTGCTGCAGTGTCCTTTTCCACTTCTGTTCCATTAAAACACACCCGAGCTGACTCATTCTCTCGCCGCAGACATTTCCATACCATCTCAGGACGAGCGTTCCAAGAGTACACAATTACTTTTCTCCCATCTTCTGTGTGGAAAAAGGGAGGCTGTTCCTCTGAGGCTTGACAGTTCCATCACATTTCTGACCTGTTTCAACTACACACAGATGAACACACACACACACACACACACACGTTTGTTTTGCTATC
Source organism: Pangasius elongatus (assembly GCA_033441825.1). Classification (NCBI taxonomy): domain Eukaryota; kingdom Metazoa; phylum Chordata; class Actinopteri; order Siluriformes; family Pangasiidae; genus Pangasius; species Pangasius elongatus. The sequence goes on along the minus strand of JAKKZN010000020.1, from coordinate 2,466,319 downwards.
CTTGTAAGGGCCTTGCTTTGACATAATTATTAATGCAGCTACACCCAAATCTAACCTTTATCCTTAATGTTAGTAAGCAAAAGGAAATATTTTGGCACTTTTATTTTTTTCTTTTTTTTATATAAAAGCAGTTTTTGTAAAAACAAACACAAAAAACAAAGTTTCCCCGGGGGACCAGCCAAATGTCCACTGTAGGTCAAAACCTGTCTGATCTTCCTATTCTTGTGGGGACTTTTGGGTCCCAGCTAGATATAAAAACCTACAGAGACACACACACACACACACACACACACACACACACACACACACACCTCTGTAAAGTTTCTCTGACTGTACCCATTCTGTATGGAAAGAGTTTATTCCACAGGGACGATGAGGAGCCAGTGTCTTTTTCAGATGGATTGAGCTTTCTCAAACACACACACACACACACACACACACACACACAGAGAGAGAGATAATGGCATTCTTTATCTCCAACACACACATAGACTTACCCGTTCTCTTTTGTCCTACTCTATTTCCATGTATATGATGTCATACTCTTATCATCGCACCAGCCTGTTTTTAATATGTAAACAATGAAACACACACACACACACACACACACGAACACGAACACACGCACACCCTCAGGGCGTTTGTCACCATGTCAGTTGCGATGTGCAGGTGCAAACGTTCCGCTCTCCACCACGAGCGGTAATTAGCCGTGCCTCTGACACATCCGACCCTTCAGTGAACTACGTTCCACCGCGCTCCCTACACATCCTCCCCAATTAAGTACTGCCTCGAGTGATCGTAAATATTGATGTGAATGGCAGGGAACTCGCTGACTTAGAAACCAGAGTGTAAAAGCCTTCAAAATATTTGCTACATTTGTTCATTAGCAGCTAACGCTTCGTTAGGCACAACGAAAAGAGGCTCGCTGCAAGAACAAGCTCTGTGATGAGTGCGTTATTTCAGTGTAGCTTCCCAAAATAATCATGTTGCACAATTCCCAATTACAGGAACATATCAGGTGACCTGGAATTCTTGGGATTTTAAATGAGCGGTTAGACAGTGAATAAAATTTGCCTGGCGAAAAAAGCCATTTCACTTGGATTGTGCTTGTACAAGTGGTTACTTTCTGTGCGAAGTGAATCTTGGTGAAATGTACACCAGTAGAAAACAAGAGGTTTGTTGGGATGTAGCTTCTTCTCTCGGAAACAAAATGGCAGAACTGCTAACCGTTAGCACTCACTGTTGAACCTGTTGAGAATCTGATACGGCTGCTGCTTAACGCCTCGTGTGAAAGTTAAAGACAGACTGTAGCATCACAGCAGCAACCAGACGAAGCCTGGATCTAAATTCGCACATTATGGGCTGTATTCAGATTTGAATTAAGCACACATAGTCAGGCTTGCCAGCTTCTCTTTCATAAATCATCATATTAGTCTTTTTTTCATATTTAAATTCTGTTTTGCTTTTATGTTACATCATATTACATTGCAGAGCAAAGGGCAAAAAAATGCTGTTTATTTCTTCAGTTCGCATTTTCTATCCCTGATTTTTTTTTATAAAGTGGCAAGAGCTTTGTGTTTAAAGGCTGTGGTCTAGACAGTATTGAAAAACCCGTCTCGGATGCTTCTGCTCAAGAAAAGCTGGCAGCTTCAAAAGCGTGAGCTACATAGAGGTGATCTGCAGAATCTAGATGGAGCCCAAGAGATTGACTTAAGCGCGCGCGTAACCTGACTCTGAATATGAGTAACTTTCCTATCGTAAATATTCTTGTAACTTTTGTACGTAAATCACTGACTTTGACTAAGCCAATATTCTTACACTATGCAGTATATACTGTTATATACAAGTTTCACATTTTTAAAAAGAATACTAGCTAGATTTTAAAAGAAATGTAACATCTAAAAAAACACATTAATTAACTAACTAAAAGGGAATTATAGGCTATTGAAGCATATTTCATTGAGTGTACAATAGAAACAAACACCAGTGTGTACAAAGTAAACCTTTGGCTCCTTATTTACTCCTTTTTTACTTTATTTACCTTATTTATCTCCTTATATACAGTTCTGCTCTTATTATTCTCATTNATTTATCAAAAAAAATTATAATAATAATTAATTCCAGCGCTCCCTAATAGCTGAAGGTTTAAAATATCCAACATTCCAAGTTGCATTTTTGGAAATTTCTAGTACATCATCCTGTTTGTCATCGTGTTTTTGCATGATGCACAGTTCAGAGCCAATAAAATACACCTACAGTTTTCATACTCCTGGATACCGGACACTCTAATTGGCTGTTGTGCATCTAAAGTGTGTCTAAATTGTCATTCTGTACTTCAACACTAAAGACGGTGGATGAAAAATAATCTACATACGAAACAATCGAGTGAGCGAAGCACCAGACAGCAGGATACACTCTCTGCTTTTTTTTCTCCGACGAATTCCCTGCGGAGGAAACTGACTCGGGCTCGCTAGTTAAAATCTCTTTCTCTCTCGCTCAAACAACTGAGACGCAGCCAAGCTCCAAAGACAATGTGGTACGGCCTGTTAAATCTGGTCATTAGAGACTAAGGCGTCGTTAATTTTCAAAACAAAGACGTGCCAAAGAACACACACCTAACGTTGAGCAGGTTCTGAAATAAGCATGCACAACATTTTAGATGCACGAGGAGCTCTTAAAGGCACACTTGTCTTGACCTTTAATCAGAATCGATGGTTCATGCTCACATATTTGCTTTAAGTGGCGTGGATTAGAATGGACTGTTTCAGCAATGGATACACTTCAGTTCATAAGTGTGAATTGTCCATCAATTAGCGCTACTCTCAGACAGCTTTAAGTGAGGTTAAGTGTGTCAAAAAAGCAAACTCACAGCTCCCATCCTTCGGTTTTTTTTTTTTTTGGTTTTTAGTACTCTAAACTCTGCCAAGCTTCAAATTTAAACAAGTGATATATCCACCACCAATTAATTATTCCAGCATGCTGCTGGGAAGTCGAACTTATTGACCTATTGAGGGGGAAAATCTCCGAAATGTGCCAAATTTTTTGGTTTAAAAGAAATGACTTGTATACTGACACTGGCAAGTGCAGCACATTTATTTACAGCTTGATTAAAGGTGCACTAGATGCTCTGGAATTGGCGGTACATGAGACGAGGTGATGTCAGACCCGTAGATGTGCTCTGTGGCTGCTGTGTGAAATTCCCTAAAAGAAACAAATTCCCTGAAAGATTTAAAGCATCTGAGGGCATTCTGTTTCAGGAAAATAATCAGCAACGAGGTGGTGTGACGAAGCAGAATTATCGCTACCACCCCAATGTTGATTATTTTTCCTCTGACAGAAGGCTTTCATTCCTTTCATGCCACAGCAATTTGCCTACAGTTATACTATATATATATATGACATTGTGCTTTTATCCATTTATATTTACTCTCAGTATTGTGGAACGTCTGTGAGACAAGCTCCTGTTATCCCTTACATTGTCGTTCCTTTGCTTTTTTTCTTCTTCTTCTTCTCCTCCTTCTCAGAAAACTGCAGAGATGTTACAGAGGAACACTGGAGACTCCTTCCAAAAATATTAAATGAACATTAATAGAAATATTTCACCCTATCAGAGATTCTACTTTTTTTTTCTCTCTGTTAAAGAAAAGTGTTTTTAACTGTTTACGATTAGTCTGTTTATAATTAGTCTTAGGTTATGCAGAGTTATACGTCTCAACAAGCATAATTAGCTGTCACTATATGTTTTGTTCCTTATTACTGTTTATGTATGGTTACTAAGCAATCATGGCCACTTCCAACTGGAAAAGAAAAGTGATAAGGCATAAAGGGAAAGGGAAAGCTATTGTAAGTAAAGTAATTTTCTTAGAAACTTCACAGCTGCTGGGAAAATATGGATCTTGTCAGTTCTTCAGTATTAATGCAACTGTCATTACAGAACTCTCCACCGAGTGACGGTAACGTTTCTTTATGTCTTATTGTCTTACAGTAAAATACTTCCATAATGGCTTCTTATCTACCTGTACGGTCCAACATCCACTGAATAAGGCTTTAACTGAAGAAGTAAAAGTTTCAAACTTTTCTTCTCGATTAAACATGGCACCATGTCCTGCTCGATGTAGAAGCTAGGAATGGGAGAAAAAAAAAAAACTTTCTGTATGTACATTTCACCAAACCTTCTTTTTGCCTCAGTTACATTACATTTCATTTCCAGGTCCTTTTGCCCACGAGGCACCTCCGAGCAAACGCGGCTATGCTTCAGACACTTCCTCAACAAAGACTGATAAAAGTTTAATTGAGCAAACTTGCTCTGCTGTGTGATTTGTCAGAAAAACGTTCATTTCTACATCACACAGGACGCTCCAGATCGCTCTCATGCAGCGTGCGTTACCGAGACAGCGTCCAGCCATCAGCGACACGGTGCTGAGCTATCCCTCCTGGACTCTTGCGTACTTTTGTGTGTAAGACTTGGTCACTTATGTCATAGCTACAAAGCAGGGATGGAGCTAAAGAGTGTTTTCATACAGACGAAATCTATCAAATGTCGAATGTAATCGTAAACATATCTGATGAAACGTTGTGTTCTGAAACGACCCAGATTGCATGAACGCACTGGTGTGTTACAGCAGGAGAAATTCTAAGACGATGACTGCATTAGGTTGCAATGGTTTAGCTTTTTTTTTTTTCCTCTGTCTCACAGATCTGACTCGACTTGTGGAGAATATGCTAATCAGTGCATATGTTGAATGTGGTCCAGAGAAAATGCTACATTAATGCAAGGAAAGGAAAATCACCATACTGGAAAAGGGAAACTCGCGTTGGAAGTAGGCAGTGGTGCGATCACTGGAACTAAAAGAAGCTGAGACATGGATAGACTGAGGGACATGCCGAATTAGACGGGGTTTTCTGGTGCGGAATCCGAGCCCATGTTAACACCATTGGTTAGTTATGGAGCAGCAGTGGCTGTACACTACAGAGCAGGGGTCATCAACTGGTAGATCTCGGTCTGGATGCTGACTCAGCGAAGCAAAGAAAAAAATACCATATCAGAGATGATAAAAGTATGCAAATGAATGTCTGCCAGTGCAAAACAAAACACAGCGACTTTGAATGGTCTTATTCACAGCCAGAGATTAAAAGTGACTCAGTCATGTTAGCTGCTTATCCGGAGCTTTCTAAGCTAGAAATTTTGACACTTTTACAACAAGGTGGCCAGCTGACTGTAATGAAGTAATTGGAGTGGCATCTAGTCTACGGCAAAATACGAATCTGTATCCATAGAAAATACTAAAAAAGCTACTTCTTCTTCTTCTTCTTCTTCTTCTTATCAAGCTATCAAGAACACTTGTGTTACAAATTCAATATCATTAGCTAACAGTAACTAATAACGAACTGAAGAAATAAAATGTTCCTCGTTCCTCCAAATAATGCATCCGATGTTTGCTCAGCTGTTTGTTCAGTGTGATTAGTGGAGCCAAGGAACAGTTTACTGAGCGATACTTGCTTGTTCCTACGTTAGACACATTAACACTTCTCGCTGTTGGACAATGATGAAATGAACTTCCAAAATTTTCCACAGATGTTGTATTAGGCATATTGTTATCATTTAAACTAGCCTAGCAAAGCAAGGTTTGCCAAGTCATTCAGTTTCGTACCATATGACCTGCACTGCACTGACTACTACTACTGGTAATAATAATAATAATAATAATAATAATAATAATAATAATAATAATGACGATGGTGAGTTTTACAAACTGGTACACATTTTAGTTGAATACCTCGGGTACATACATCATTCATGCTTGGCCGCAAATGACACGAATGCATCGCCTCTAGTTACGATTTTAACCAATGTTTAGAAATGGCAGGAGTTTCATATATTGAAGTAGGGAGCGAGAGAACAATTGAGAGTGAGAACCCAAGGGGAAAATACTGTTATTATCACCTCCTCCCAGCAGACAAGCAAAACAACACTTGGAGAAAGAAAAGAAGTGAAATGAAACCAGGCTGACGTTACAAACGAGCATAAAAGACAGAGAGAGTGAATAAAAATGTGGGAGACAGAAGGAGTGTCACCGTAAACATCTATAACTGCTGTGTGGACCAGCTAATTGGATGACTCTCCTTATAAGTCGTCCAGCGAGGCTGAAGCTGGGAGACTTGTTCAGTTTGGATGGAGCACTAATGCTACTGCCGTGCACAGCTTCCTGGAATAAATGCTAATTGTATTCATTTACTGTACATTTCCACAAAATCCCTGTCATATGCTAATGACTCAATCATCTCTGACCAGTAAGCTCTGTAAAGATACTTTGGGGCAGCGGGTCAGCCTTTTGTTGTAGCCCATTAGCTTGAAATTACAGTCATTTCGACACATTCAGACCAACAGATCTGAGCCATTAAATCCTTTGTGTATGAGCCCCAGTGTTTGCTGAGTCATAGTCATTATTTCATTACTCGGCTAGCTCCCAGACACAAGCAGTGGTCAAGAGAGAACCTATTACCCAAGTTCTGGGATCAGAGTATGTGGGGATGCATAAAACCTGTTTTGTTCTTCTGTGTTTTTCCCTTTTCCCTCTATTTCTCTTCCTCTTGTTTTTCCTCCTGACAAGACCTTGTTAACGGCTAGTCATACACAGGTAGCAATTTCGTCTGCAGGGCCCCGCTGGTCCCCGTTCCTTATACAACATCCCGCTGAGGGGAATGATAAATATTAGCCTCTGCCTATTTCACAGCACTGTATACTTTCTTTCTTTCTTTCTTTTTTTTTTTTACCAGCACATTTTCCTGCTGCTCACAGCTAGCGTATCTGAAGCTAGCTACAGCGTGAAGGTGCTCACAGAGAATCTAAAGAGCGAGAGGACCCAGAATGCCTTCCTGTTCCAAAAGCTAGCAAAGCTAGCAGGCAAAAGGATCACAAATATGGCTCCCTTTTGTAGATTTGGTTGAGGGGACATCAAAAACTTCAACCTTTTGTGCTTTTTCAAAGGCTCAGATGCTTTCTCTCTCTCTCTCTTTCTCTCCCTCTCTCTCTATCTATCTTTCTCTCGCTCTGACACACACACACACACACACACATTTTTGAGGTCAGCATATATATACTCACTCCAAAATGTGTACACGACTGAATATGGACCAGGATTCAATCAGCTCGACTGCCAGCATGTTGTCAGGATGAAGGTAGGTAGAGCAGACGGGGGAGATGGCGATGATGTATGTGGCCTTGCTGTGTGCTTACGAGTCTAAAATTAACCTATGTTAGTTTCCCATTCAAATATGTCACGCGAAGTCTTTCCATTTTGCTGCACATATTTGTTGAATATTTAGCCTTAGACACTAATGGATTATTTTTAGCACTAATCTACAACTAACCTCTTAACCTCTTCTTCTAGCTAGCAATGTTTATCCAAATTGCTATTAAATTGCTCTGAAAATGCCCTAATTTCACAAGGAAAAAAAAAAGTATCTTATCTTAGCAGACAAAAAAAAAACTTCCTATACAGAATAATAAACACAAAAACACAAAGCCAATATGAAGAATCGGATAGCCTAAAGGCAATCAACAGATCCTTCGGCGTTCCTGAAGGCTATTTGAGCAAGACACCTGAAATAATATCAGATGAAAAAGGTGAGTGCAAAAAGGAAGGAAACTAG
>JAKKZN010000020.1:2402940-2410440 GCA_033441825.1 Pangasius elongatus | reverse complement strand
AAAGATTGCTTCTACATGATTATTAATATATTAGTCAAGAAGAGTAAATATAATGTTTTTATGATATTTATTAAATATTTACCCAGACAACTAAATGTTAATATATTATCTAAATGTTAATTTAAACATTTTTATAATTATTATTGATGATTATTATTATTTACTAGTAACATATGAATAGTTTTTAAATTAATTTTATTGAATTAAATTAGTATTTTATTTAATAGTGTGAATATTATTATTATTATTATTATTATTATTATTATTATTATTATGTTTAGTAAGTGCTTTATCCTGATTAGGGTTACACTGAATCCGGAGTCTATCCCGGGAATACTGTGCTTGAGCTTGAGCCGGAATACACTCTGGACAGGATGATCACACGCCACACACACATTCACACACTCATTCACACACTCATTCACACTAATAGGGGAAATTTAGCATCGACCTCCTGCATGTTTTTGGGAGGCTAATATTCTCATGAAATTAATTAATTTAATTCATAAACCACGTCTCAGTGGCTCCTAAATAGTTTATCGCTGAGCCTTAAATGAAAACGTGACCCTTTTCCCCCTGGAGGTCAGAGTGACTCGGTGAAATGAATCCTGATAGGGCTGTAGGATGAAGAAATAGTCCAGCAGACAGACCTACGGAGAAACGAAACCGAGGGAGACGGAGAGAGAAAAAGAAAGAAACGAGGCAGAAAGAGAGTCTTTTACTACGATTAAATATGACGTTTATGAAATGGAAATGAGTCGTTTTTTTTGTTTGTTTTTTTTTTTTTTGCTTCAGGGAAATTAGCTCTGTCTTTTGCAGAAAGCGGCGTTGTGATCTCGTCAGAGCAAAATCGGTATAAAATATTTCCATATTTGTCTGACTTGATCATCTGTAATAGGAAAATGTTGCTTTTGCTTTTCCCGTGAGGCGAGACATGTGACCTGATGGTTTCACTTAAAAGTCGTGTTTCTTTAGCCAGTCGTTCACACACAGCTACAGATCGTATTTATCTGATGTATTAGCTTCAATACCTAAACTTCTACCAGTTTAACACCAATGAAATGTAACATGTAAACGATAAAACCTGAGATCTGCTCGACTTCAGGGTTATTATAAGATTTCTGTGTTTTGTTTAACAGGCTTATAAACATCTTAAGAGTATTTGAAGTTACTCTGCAGAATAGACAGCGTTGCTCTCATCTGTTCACCTCTTCGCCCATTGTATGCAGTTACAGCATTTATTTATAGCCAGAGAGCAAAGAGACTGACTGAGAACGATTTCACTTAAAGAAAATGAAAAAAAAAAAAAAAAACTTAGAGACTTAATGCTGTATAAAGACTATTTAAACTACAGCTTCAACATGTTTACTGAGGATGAAGAAGAAAACTCTTACTTAAAGAATGAACATAAATAGTCTAAGAAAGACTGACGAATGAGAGGGTTGTTTCTTGGTGGCAGATTAGACACATTATTTGTTACGGAGCCAAGAAATGTGAGGAAACGTGAGGAAACGTGAGGAAACGTGAGGAGAACTAAAGCTCCTGATGATGTGAGCCAGCTTGGACCTAGCCGTCATGATGATAACTGGCTAAATATGAAGAGTAGCTAATAACCGATAGATAGATAGATAGATAGATAGATAGATAGATAGATAGATAGATAGATAGATAGATAGATAGTAAGCCACGTTCAGCAAAAATCCCCCAAATTAAAGTGATATAATCTCCGGTATTTTATTATATATATATGTATATAATATGTCTAATCATTTTGCGCTACAGATCCAGAGCCGCACCTAAAGCTAGTTTTCAGGTCATCCATCCGTCTGAAATGATCGTCATGGTGTTATCATCGTAACCAACGGATGAACTTAATCGGCTTTGGAATTGATCCAAACAGGGTCAAGGTCACAGCAAGGTCAAATGTCTGAAACATGTCTGTTTTCCCTCAGTAGCTTCTTTATTGTTTGGAATATATTTTAAGGGTGTTTTGAGTTCTTCTTATCTTCTTGTCGCTCTAACAATTTGTATGTGGTGTTAATAAGATTAGTTTTTCCGCTCTTTCGGCTGCTCCCGTTCGGGGTCGCGACAACAGGTCACCTGTCTGCATTTTATCGATTCTGGCACAAGTTTTACTCCAGATGCCTTTCCTGACGCAACCCTCCTCTCGTTCCCTGGCACCGGCACTGACGGTGCACTGGCTCCACCCTCCCGTGGCTGCGGTTGGTTCCCTGGCTGGGGGTCAAACCCGGACCGCGCCGATGAAACTAGCACACCTTACCGATAATAAAACTAAAAATGAAAAAGTTTGGATTTTGTAACAATAGTCAAAGAAATATGAGTCCATGTAATGTCTTAAAAAGATATCGATTTTAGAGGATGTGTTTTAGCGAGCAGCAAGTAGATTTGTTTTTCTTTTGACATGGGCTGAGTAAAAGTGAAAGGAAAGCTTGAAAGTAGAGTGTACTTGACATGAGAAAGTTCTTTAGTTGCCACGTCTGGTTAGAGAGGCTTTAATGAAATCAGGCTGAAGAGGAAAAACAGTGAGAAGCAGTGATTGAGCTGGGCACTTCCTGTTTAATGGGTTCAACTGTGCACTTCTGCACAACTCTGGAGTTACTCAGTGGACGTGTCCGATTGTGGATGCCTGTTTGGAATGGCAATCTTCTGGGTTTTTAACCACGGTGATGGTACTTACACTTCATCTTGTGGTAGTGAAGTCGGAGCAACGGCGTAAATTCTGCGCCGAAGTTGAAGTTTTAACTTCATTTCATCATCACTACAGAATACAGGAGTGCTCAGTGTGCCAGAACACAACAATGGACTGGATGCACTTCCGTGAGCTTTTTATCTACCTGAAGCTCTAGGAATTCGTGTAGGCTTTTATCACACATAACCCCCCCCCCACACACACACACACACACACACACACCACTGACAGAGCAAGTGTGTTTGAAGCTAAATGCACTCTATGCATCTTTTNTGTGTGTGTGTGTGTGTGTGTGTGTGTGTGTGTGTGTGTGTGTGTGTGTGTGTGTGTGTGTGTGTGTGTGTTTCTCACCAGAGCGATGAGCGATGCTAAAGCACACCATTGCCCCCGCTTTGGGCTGTCAGAATATATTAGTGATTTTGAATGTGAAGGGAGTGTATACAGTGAGCTGAAACTCTAAAGATCTGCTGAATCTGCAGCAAAATCTCCAGCACTGCTTTACACACACACACACACACACACACACACACACACATTTTACTGTACATACATGCACTAAAGTTCAAGGTGGTTTGGTGAAAAATAGGAACGAATTTTTGCCCAATTAGATTTGATCAGCCGTAACAGGACTGGTGTGTTTCAGCACACAGTGTGACGTCCTGTCATCTGTAACCGTGAATAAAATCTCACCATGCAGCTGCAAACTGCTGTGTTATGGGCGGCCATGTTGGATGAAGGAGAGACATAATGAGAGAGAGAGAGAGAGAGAGAGAGAGAGAGAGAGAGAGAGAGAGGATAAAGTGAAAGAGTAGGAGAGACAGGGATAGGAGAGAAGTCAATAGAGAGAAAGGGAAAATGGAGAGAGTTTGAATGGTGAAGTGAGTGAGAGACAGTGGAAGTGAATGGAGAGAGAGAGAGAATTCGGGAAAAAGAGAATGAGGAGACTGAGTATTAAGATGAGCGAATGGCACTGGAAGTGAAAGGAGAGACTGTGTGTGTGTGTGTGTGTGTGTGTGTGTGTGTGTGTGTGTGTGTGTGTTTGAGAGAGAAAGTTTTGTCTTTGGTTAGTATTGTGTAGACAGAACATTTCTCTCTCTCTCTCTCTCTCTCTCTGTCTCTCTCTCTCTCTCACACACACACACACACACACACAAATACATACACACACACACACACACACACACACACACACACACACACACACATATATATATAAAACAGCCCTCTTGTGGTCTGCACTCTTGGTTTGATGTTGTCTCTGAGCTCAGAAATAAAGAGAAGAGAGACAGAGACAGGAAGACAAGAGATAGACAGAGAGATGGAGAGACAGACAGACAGACAGATGGAGACAGGAAGACAGAGAGCTGGAGAGAGAGACAGACAGACAGATGGAGACAGACAGACAGAGAGATGGAGAGACAGACAGACAGACAGATGGAGACAGGAAGACAGAGAGCTGGAGAGAGAGACAGAGAGTCTGTAGGTGTGTGATGAGGCTCGTCATGTTTTTGCCTCACACGCCGTCAGTGATGTGTTAAAACACAGCGTAAAGTCATTCGTCTCACCCACATGACTGGGTTTATTCTAAAATGTGAGACGAATGATTTTACACATTCCTACACAGATATGTGTTTTGTTTGTTTTTGTTTGGTTTGATTTTGCTCTTTTTAACTGCGAGGAGCGAGCAGTGGCGTTTTGGAGATGGCTCCGCTTCCAAACACGTTCCCTAAACCACTCGACACACACCGTCAGAGAGACAGCGATATGGAGACACGGGTGGGGTTTTTAGATAATTCGGCTCCTGAGAGCAGCGGCATGAGCGTCTCCCAGCTCTGCTCCGCGCTCCAGGGGTCAAAGGTTAAGAAGTCCATAGTGAAACGATTAGAGAGGCAATGAGGGATCGGGGGAGTGGGTCAGCGGTTACAGTAAGAGACCTCTCATTGATCACACATTCACTCACACACACACACACACCATTATAATCAGCAGAGGGCCAAGGAGACTCCAGGGTCACCTCTGCTCACCTGTTCTCTCTATTTCTCTCTCTCTCTCTCTTTCTCCCTCTCTCTCTCATACACACACACACACACACACACACACACACAGAGACTTCACTTCGGTCTTTTTGAATGACTCACACAAGCAAATGAATCAGTATCAGTCACTGCTATGCACTGCGCCATTCATTTCGTTCAGTTGCTGCTGACGGGGTTGGATTTTATAAAACCGAGACTTTACATCGGTTTGTGAATGATTTTTAAACATCCATGAGTCATATTTATTATTTCCTGTTTGTAGAGTCTGTTCTGCATCACATGATTCAGTGAATCATTTGACTGAGATTCGTTCCAGCTGCACTGAGCGAATCAGCAGTGTCAGTGAGTTCAGTGAGTAGGCTGTAATGCTAGTCTGAGTCTGACACGGACAGACAAGCACGTTATAAAGTCAGGATGAGCTGAGCTTTCTATCCGAGCTGTTTCTTCTGGCTTATGAATGTGCACAAAACAAATTGTTTAACCGAGCGGGGCCGAGTTTCCCGAAAGTGTCGCAAAGCTAAGCTCATGTTACCTGGGAGAGAGAGAGAGCGTGATGCTCAGTGTGATGCTCGAGTCGAGTGAACAGATTCAGAGATTTAGATGAGCAGAAAGTTAAAAAAAGAGCACACACACCCACACACCCACCCACACACACACACACACACACACACACACACACACACACAGTTAGATTGCTCAGTCGTTCAAGAAATAAAACGTTACTGTGCTGTCGTGAAGGATAAAACGGAGCGAGCGTTAGCAACCAGGGAGACGGAGAGATCGTCAAGTTTCCTGCACGCAGCAATTTTCAGAAACTCACTTAAAAATATACGACACGTTGCAGCGGAATTTAAGGAGTCGCACAAACTCGGGTGTGTTTTAACGGCGTGTGGTTGTTCACGCGCTCGGTGTAGAGCCGAGCCAAGAAAAAGCAGCTTTCAAACCCACACAGACATCGTTTCTGTCACGCATGAGTCAGACGTCGTGGGTGTCCGACCAGCTGAGCCATTGTGTGTCCTGTCACTCCGACATCACACATCCGTCACTCCGAACGGCTTATTTTGTTTTCCGAGGACGCTCGTACTTATTGTGTTATCGGTCTATTTAAAGAGGACGCTAAAAACACGCTCTTTATACTTTGCCATTAAAAAAATGATGAGAAAATGACAGCATAGTGGGAATTCTGCTAAAATAAATAATCACATGTTCAAAAGTATGGAATCTTATGTTTTCTTTGTTTTTTTTTTTTGGTTTTTTTAATTTAATCGTTATATTATTTCACGAACTACAAGACGCTCAAAATGCAGTGAAAAATTACATTAATAAAAAAAATATCAGTAGTGATCTTAAAATATAAAATGTTAATTTAGCAGAATTGAAAAGATCTATAATACAAATCAAAATAGATATTTTTTAAAAATTAAATAAAAATAAAAACTACACTCAATGTGCTTTCTTTATTTTTCGTTAAAGCTTATGCAAAATCTTAATCTATAGCGCTACAGCGGCTTTGCTTAATCCATTAATCTTTGTTGTCTCTGTCCAGCAGCTTCACACACATTTCCGACATAAACTACACCAGTGGATTAGATCACACAATCCGGTCAAATACCAGTCTCTTCCTTTTGTTTTAAAATTCATGATTCACTCAGTCATTTTTAGGATGATGATTATAATTGATATAACTGAAGTGGTGACAGAACGGCCGTGTTTCTGAGCTCGGACATCACTGAGCTCTCGAGTGTCAGGTTCCTGTTGGGTTCCTGTTGGTCGCGTCGGTGTGGAAGAGCATGTTATGGTTCTTGATTAGGTGCTAACACTGACTCTGGCACCGTGTCAGCGAAACAGCGGTGTGTATTAACCTCCAGTGTGTGTGGTGATTGCTAGGAGTCATGGATTAGGAGGGTGGTGGAGGTGTGTGTGTGTGTGTGTGTGTGTGTGTGTGATAAACATAACAGATATCACAGAATAAATCTATTCACGGTCTTTAAGAGAAACAGGAGGCTTTTTGAGCTATGACGTGAAAAATGCAACACTGTGTGTGTGTGTGTGTGTGTGTGTGTGTGTGTGTGTGTGTGTGTGTGTGTGTGTGTGTGTGTGTGAGTTTCTTCTCATCAACGAGAAGCCTCAAAGCCCAGGCTGTGATTTCACCACCGTCCATTTTGGACATTTATAATTTGCGGAGTGTTTGCTCCTTTATGTGAGCCACGTTCTTTGTTTATCTCTCTGTTGTTTCTTTCTTACTTTTATGTTCACTCTTTTCAGCACTTCTCAAGCCAGAAAGGATTACAATTCATTACGTTCAACAACCGATGATGTGAAATGAAGACAAAGCAGTACTTTGAGACGTCTTTGTGGTCTAAATCTAGTCACTGTTAGCTGAAAAAGGTTCTCCAAAGGGTTTACACGATGTTCACTGCAGATACGTTTCCTAGGCAAAAACACATTTCTGTAAAATGAACTAGCTAGCAGATAACGTAGCAGATAACATAGCGTATAACGTAGCGTATAATGTAGCAGATAACGTAGCGTATAACGTAGCGTATAACGTAGCAGATAACGTAGCAGATAACGTAGCGTATAACGTAGCAGATAACGTAGCGTATAACGTAGCGTATAATGTAGCAGATAACGTAGCGTATAACGTAGCAGATAACGTAGCAGATAACGTAGCATAGATCGTGTGTTGCTTAATTAATAAAATGATGATTTCAGCTAGCAAAAAAAAACAACTGATCTTAAATCTTGCGCATC
>JAKKZN010000020.1:2386542-2397126 GCA_033441825.1 Pangasius elongatus | reverse complement strand
TTTTTTCTCCGTTCCTCTCAGATCGCCTCTGTGCTTTATTCCAGTCTTTCTCAATTACTTTGCCGCGTTTCCTGAAACATTCTTAAACTGATCAACTCTGTAAATGCATCACCACATCAGTTCATTCCTCTCTCACGGCGTCAGGAAGCACACTCCGTCAGAAGGAGAAGTCTGACAGAAGTATTTCACGTGCGTTTCTAACGGAGGTAAATCCACCAGTGAATTCATCAGAGCCTCCAGAATGAAATGGCCCTGTATTATAGCTTAAGCCCAGACTTTCCCCACGCTAAAGCCCAATGTCAGTATGGCGGTTTTCAGCAAGAGTTATTTATTTATCTTGTTTATTGCTGAGAACACTGTACTGATGATGGATTTCTCTTCTTTCTCTTATTGAAACAAATACGCATTTATTCAGTTTCAGCAGAAATGCCTTCTCAGGATTTTTCTTGTGCATTATCAGTCTTACAGCATATTGTTCAATTCCATTCCATTTTATTTGTATAGCACTTTTAACAATGGACATTGTCGCGAAGCAGCTTTACAGAATTAAATTGTGCGGTATTGTTGTACCGCCATGTAAAAAAAACAACACTACAAGCATTGTACACAATTTGCTGCTCTATAAACATGTATTAATGCATGTAACAATAACTGGATATAACTGGAAAACAAAGTAAAACACAGCAACCAGCAATTGCATTAAATCCTATACCTCATCCTAGCATCTAGCATTCGTACCCGCATAGCCATCCGCTGCATGCCTCTGCTGTGATGTCCTCATGATGATCATAAACTTTGCCTCTCCAGGAAGAGACAGATCCCTCTGTGCTTGAGGAAAGAGCAGTAGGATGGGAGGAACGGCATCAAAAATTGCGCAAGTGTGTGAGAAACCATTTCCTGATTAGGTTTCTACGGTGAAATCTAACCTTGACCCAGACTACTGCATACTACAAGTCAGCTCCCTATCCTTCTCAGGAATGACGTCCATGTCGTGTATGTCCAGTGATGCGAGTGCGGATGCGGGTCATCACCCCGTACTCTGATATTGCCCCTGTGCTGGGCTGAGACGTCCACTTCACATCCACTCCAGTGGCTCTGTGATCTGTGATGTTCCCGCCACATCTCCTGACTTCGCTCTGGTTCGAATACGTGGTCTTTCCTGTGCCTACAGCTGCGTCATCCTGATTCGCACAGTACGGTAAAAGGGATCAAGTATATTAGAGAACCATTTACACGTACACATGCTATACATACTATCGATTTCACGTACGGCTGTGATTACCTGCGGCCGAGGTAGATTCAGCATAACCTCACTCTTGAGCCATCGCTTTTTATACAACAGTTCTATTAACAAGAAATGAAGACCGAGTAAGTGACATTTTGGACACAATATGACTAAATGTTTTGTTTATTTTTGCTAGCGTAAATAGATCCCGAATAAGCTACACTCACTTTGTAGCATGTCAGCTAGCGGGCTAGCTAGCGCACGTGGATTAGTACATTTCCATTAAAAGGTGCTTGTGGTGAAATTGGCGTCCCGTCGTCCTTTTCATCTTCATCTTAGGTCAAAAGTTATATTCCTGAAAGATGTATCGTTTGCCACGCGAATTGTGCCAAAGCAGTTGAGAAAAACTGTAAGTTCAGTTCAGTATTGTGAAGAGCGTAGAAGAGCAGCATTTGAACTGAACTCTTCCTCTCTACCTCTCTTCCTCTCTACCTCTCTTCCTCTCCCTCTCTGTCATTCCTCTGTATTGAGCTGTTGTGCAGTGAGAGTTTTGTTATGCACTTGTACACACTTGTTATGCTGAATAAGAAACTCTGCAGATGGAGCAACATCTACAGCTTTCCAGGGGAAAAAATGCTGTTTCTCTGTAACTTTGTGGAAAGTCTGGCTCTTAGTTTGGTTTGGTCTTCGGGTGGCTGTGACTTTTGACCTTTGCTAATGAAAAGTCCTCACGATACTTTGTTTAGCCTTTGCCGTGTGTGGAAAGCCATTATTACTGCGCTCAGAGCATGTCTG
Organism: Pangasius elongatus; assembly: GCA_033441825.1. Lineage (NCBI taxonomy): Eukaryota > Metazoa > Chordata > Actinopteri > Siluriformes > Pangasiidae > Pangasius > Pangasius elongatus. Next base: position 2,395,106 of record JAKKZN010000020.1, on the reverse strand, counting down.
TGTCCACCCGAGAGAGAGAACAAATGCCTGAAGGACGCTTGGAGCTACTCGCTGAGGGAGAAGGCACTGTCAAGGCAGAGAGATTGTTTTTACCCACAATGCCTTTAGTCAGCAGTGACCTCTGATCCGCACAGCTTTTGTTTCTCCCATCTGAGGGAAAGTGAGCTCACATTGACCTCTCGACGTGGGACGGAGTTCAGAGCAGCCGTGTCTGACAGGAAGGTGTGGCGAGGATGAAACACCCGCTGAAGAAACACGACAGATCCACACTAATGCACAGAGGCGTGGCCTTTGTGTCTCTCAGTCTCAGTGAAGGAGGCGTGGCCTTTGTGTCTCAGTCTCAGTGAAGGAGGCGTGGCCTTTGTGTCTGTCAGTCTCAGTGAAGGAGGCGTGGCCTAAGTGTCTGTCAGTCTCAGTGAAGGGGTGTGGCCTAAGTGTCTGTCAGTCTCATTGAAGGAGGCGTGGCCTAAGTGTCTGTCAGTCTCATTGAAGGAGGCGTGGCCTGTGTGTCTGTCAGTCTCATTGAAGGAGGTGTGGCCTGTGTGTCTGTCAGTTCCCTAAAAAATGGCATGGTCTATATTTCTGTGAGGTACTGTGTGGCATCTTAGTGATTGTGTGGCTCACACACACACACACACACACACACACACACACACAGTTCCAGTGAGTGAGCAAAAGACTGCAGAGGTTAACGAGTGCTAATCTGCCTTCATTAATTAACCCAGGATGCTGCTTTCAGCCAATGTAATTGGGACTGGTGTGTGTGTGTGTGTATGTGTGTGTGTGTGTGTGTGTGTGTGTGTGTGTGTGTGCGTGTCTGTCTTTGCACACACGTGCACTTGTGCTCTGCATAGGATAATGAAGTGAAAAGTGTGTGTTATCATGCATGTGGACACATCAGCATGGACCCTAATGGCTCCTAATATCCTAATACCCTTCCCTGGTGTGCAGATCAGCAGGATGCATTTTAATGCTCTCTCTCTATCTCTTTCTCTCTCTCCCTCTCTCTCTCTCTCTCTCTCTCTTTCTTTCTCTCTCCACGTCTGTCTCTTTCTCATGTATCCCCTAATAACCTCCTGCTGTTGAACAGAGTTTGATGATTAGGGTTTGGGAGTTTTTATAGATTTGTAGCAACCTGTGATTTCTGCGCCCTCTCTCTCTCTCTCTCTCTCTCTCTCTCTCTCTCTCTCCCTCGCTCTCTGGAGTTATTTCATCATGTGATTGACAGCAGGACGGTGTGTGGCACGAGTCCGTGTGCGGTGTCACAGAAATGTGACACTTGTCTCTGCAGTGGAGTGCTGATAGACTAATTAAGGCTGTACGTCTCTTTTCACAAAAGCCTTAGAATGAAGATTTTAGTGTCTAAAGTAATTTAGATGTAATATTTGAATGCATTTGAATATTAATGAGGCTGTTATACAGACAGCCTAACATTAGCAGTGCACTATGCATTTATATTGCCACTGTCGCCTCTGGCTTGCTCATCAGGGATACATTCACATATTTACAATATATTTATATATTTTTTAATCCATGTATTTCTGTAAAGCTGCTTTGTGACAATGTCCATTGTTAAAATAAAATGGAATTGAATTGAATATTACACTCTGCTATCATTGTGTAAACTACTGAAGGCACAAATTGTCACGTTCTTAAAAAGAAATCATAAGCAAGCAACGTTTCTTTAGCTTAATATCCACTTTTTTCCATCTATTTGTCCTCATTATTGCTTGTCACTTCTTGTCAGCTTACATTTATTTCATCAACTTGTCTGCACATATGAATAATTGTTTTCATTTACGCCCCTCCAACACACACCGCAGCCACATCTCGAAGTATTCACTATAAACTGTATAATAAACTAGAGACTTTAATTACAAAATTATACATGCAAAAACACTGTAAATAATGCATTTTTTTGTCTTTGAATATGTAAATGTAATAAAATGTGACTAGCTGTGAATTCACTCAGCCCTAGGTTAAATGCAGATGAACAGATCTCATTCCGAACCCTGATTGAGTTTCAGTCACGTCACGTGTATTGCGTTGTGTTTGTTGCTGAACGGAGGGCTCGGACTAACCCGGAATCAGTTCAGCATGACCTGAGGTCTCAGAGATACGTCCTGTAGGTCAGCGAGTGCACCGGAGAGCATCTGAATTATTGAGTATTTCCTTTCAGATGAAGCCCAGCTTCAGATTTAATGGACACGCTGCTAAAAGGCTGAATAAGAAAAAAAGAGAGAGAGGGCTGAATTTAAATTAGGGGAGTCTCCTCCTCTTTTAGAACAGGTTTCCTGAGACATGGAACGGGGAAAAAATGTGTGTGAATGGTTGCTTTTTAATCATAAACACACACACACACACACACACACACACACACACACAGGAGCTATCAGGAGGACATATTGCTCCAGTCCTCGATCGATTCCTCGTTGCCAGAGCGCAGGACGGCTTTGCACTCATGTTGCTGTTCTCTGTCGATATGGACACGGCCTCTGACACGTCACCTGTGGACCACAATCTCTCTCTTTCTTTCCCATATCTCTCCTTTCTCCACTCCATTTCTTCTCCATCCACCCTTCCTGCACTCCTGCACTCTGCCGTGTACCTCGGACTACCTCTCCTATTCACGTTTGTGTCCTTTATACTCTCACTATCATCACAAAAAATCGATTTTTTGGCTACTCATGTGAATTAATGATTTTTTTTTCATGATTGCATGTATTATGTTGTTCCTTCTTGTTTGATAGACTTTTTTTTTTTTGCATTGCTTTTAACACCACTCATCTTCTGGCTTTTAAAATATTCCTTGCAAAGTGCTTAAGCACCTACTTTCACTTATGACCAAAGCAAATTATATTGTACTTCTCGAGTTGGAATTCTTAAAACCGAACCTTAATGCCAGATTTCCTCTGCACTGCCATGCTGTCACATCTCTTACACATGAAATGATGAAAAACAATCGGATAACCTGCAGAACTGGTTAGACCTCAGTGAATGTTGTTTGTTCGAAACCAGCCATCAGTCATCCAGATGTTCGAAGTGAACATTAACTGAAGACCTGTATCTGCATGATTATATGCATTATGCATTCCTCTTCACACTCTATACTGCAGACTTCAGGTACAGCACCGCGGGCTGTCACCTGCAGAAGGTCTCTGATGACTCTGCAATCGTCGGTCTCGTCGGTGGGGAGGATGACGCAGAGTACAGAGAACTGCTCCAGGTCTTTGTAGTCTGGTGCCAGCGGAACTGCCTCCAGATCAATGGCAGCAAGACCAAAGAGCTGGTGGTGGATTTTCACAGATACAGGCACTCCCCCCTGACACCGGTGAACATCCAGGGAATGGACACTGAGATAGTGGAATCATATAAGTACCTGGGCGTTCACTTCAACAACAAAATGAACTGGACGGACAACTCCACTGCATTCTACAATAAAGGTCAGAGCAGATTGTACCTGTTGAGGAGACTCAGGTCTTTTGGAGTGCAGGGAGACATTTTTTTGACTCTGTGGTGGCCTCTGCTATCTTTTATGGGGTTGTCTGTTGTGGCAGTGGCATCTCTGCTGCAGACAGGAACAGACTGGATAAAATCTTAAGGAGGGCCAGGTCTGTCGTGGGATGCACTCTTGATCCAGTGCAGGTGGTGGGAGAAAGGAGGATGATGGCCAAGCTGTCATGCATGCTGGAGAACGACTCCCGCCCCATGCATGAGACTCTGGTGGCACTGGGCAGCTCCTTCAGTGACAGGCTGATCGCAGGTCCTTCCTCCCTGCTGCTGTGAGACTGTACAACCAGCACTGCTCCCTACAGACCCCCAGCACTAAACTGGACAACAAATCTTTGGTAACCCCCCCAATGCAGTAATGCAGTTTGATCACTTTAATACTGTTGTGTGTTTGTGTATTTTTGTGCATTCTTGGTGTGTCTCTTTTATACTCAAATTGTATATAATTACTATTATAAGTATTATGTCTCCTATCCTTTGCTGCTGTAACAATGCAGATTTCCCCATTGGGGGATGAATAAAGGATTATCTTATCTTATCTCATCTTATCTTATCTTATCTCATCTTATCTTATCTCACTGCTGCCACATGATTGGAATTACATGAATGAGCAGGTGTACAGGTGTTCCTATTAAAGTGGCCAGTCAATGTATACTTACTACAAAACCTACGTTTTATGTCTTCCTTCTCTGCTCTATCCGTCTCTATCCAGTTGTGATCTCGACTTGTTTTCTCTCCACAGATGTGCTTTTAATAGATTTTTCCTCGAGTTGCCATTTATTTATAACATCCCTCTGGTTTGCCAGGTGGCCATTACGACTCAAGCTTTTATTTTATTTATTTTTTTTCTCACCGGACGGCAAAGTTCCTATATACAGTCATCTGAAATCAAGACTTCTGTCACTTCAGTTGATCAGCAGATGTGGCACAGCTCTAAGATATACACTCATGTTAATTATGAAGCATATGCAGCAAGCACACAGACATGATGCTGCTGTTTCTCCTTTTCTTTCTTTCTTTTTTTTTTAAACTGAAACAGCAGTGTTAAAAGATAAGATCTCTACACGTTGTCAGCGATAACGCAATTGCGAGACGACCGAGACAATTATGATCCTTATGGGAGGACGCAACTGCTGTGTGGATTATTAGAATCTGTGTCACGCTGGGCTTCAGATTGTACAGAGAACAGTAACTTCTACACTTATCTACTTCTTTTTCCCCACTTGCCTTCTTTCTGGCATTTAAAGTCTCAGATAGCAGTCAGAGGTGAGATCAGTCTTTCAGGCTTTTTAGTAGCACGTTGTGGAAATTGTCAAGACTGCCATGGGTTGCATGCTTGTTTTAAGTACAGCATACTGCTCATGTGCCAGAGACTGGATTGAGGATATAGTGCGAGGTTTTACATGCACGCTACAGGTTCCTCTACAGCAGGGCTACTCAAGTAAAATTTATGATGGTCCAGCTTGGGACCGTATAAGCAGCTAGCATGACTGAATGGCTATAAACCAGACAACGTGAAACGGTTTGGTCCACAAGGTTTCACCCTGTTGTTCGAAGGTTGCTGGTTTGTCACGGGTTGAACAGAAGGTCTGCGAAGGATAACTTCGCGTTATCATAAACACTTCAAAATATATTCGCACTTGAAAAGAGGCTCCCTAGTTAGGCGAGATAAATGTCTCATTTGGAAGGACGCATAAGAACAGCTTCCTGATTCTGGACCAATTTCAAGGCGCAGTCTCGAGGATCCTCGTCAGACATGGCAATCCCATCATTCTGTTCTCCAGGGAGGAGCTTTGAGCTTTACCTCGGCTTTTAAAATGGAAGCAGGTTCAGGTAAACGAACAGTGAGCTATGAGAGAATGTAATTTAGTCAAAACGGTATTTAGTCATCGAGGTTTAATTATCCGAGGCACTGAGCGTAACTGGTAACACTGTCTTTTCTGCCAATACTTTCCTGTTTAATCTGCTCTCAATCCAACAGAAAATAGTCCATAATGTTAGAAAACAAATAAACACACAGTCCACAGAACTGGTGAAGCCTAAATGTGTCTCATGGTGTGTTAGACTGGAGCTGAGCAACAGTTTTTTTGAACAGCAGGCTTTAAAAATGGCATTTTGGGTCCCGTCCGTATGTCAGGAGTGAATGAGTGTAGAAAGAAAATCCCAAAAATGGGAAACGTGCTCTATTTTCTCTGTTTATATAAGATAATACATGAATAATTGTCACTATAATCCATAGATTCTCTGTATATTGTAAAGTATATCTAGAAAATATTACACAATCCAGATACATTTTGTTTTGCATGATTTTATTAATTTTTTTAAGTCTTTTTTTGGCCAGCAAGCTTGATTTTTGATTCTCATGAAAGAAAAATTCTCGCTACTGTGATTTTTAGAGATAATGTGGAATTTTGATGGATTGTAGAAGAGCTTGCTGCATGGCAGAAACCCGCGACTGGTGAGCGCTTTAACTTTGAGGAACGGCTTTGTGTTTTTTTCACACACAGGGTTTGTACGATTAGATCTCATACTAATGTTGCTGTAGTAAGTTAAACCGATTAATCTGTAATTTGGCAAATACAGAAGCCTATCACAGCTACTGCAGCTTCTCCTTATCTCTCTTCCCATCGCGCTTGTTAAAAAAGAGAGCGCTCTCGGTATGTCTCCTTTCCTCGGTTTTCCTTGCAGTAAGCACTTTTCTCTTCCTTTCCCCTTGCTCATCCCTGTTTGCACAGCTCCTCTCCGCAGCGCCGCGGCTCCGTGCTCTGCTTTAGTTCGACATGCTTTACCCCAAGAGGATGGCTGTAGGTGGATAAGCGCTACGTCGACATTGTGCGATTCCTCACACACTTCCCTTTCCGGGAGCGTTCAGCACAAGCACGTTGCTCTCTCTCTCTCTCTCTCTCCCTCTCTCTCTCTCTCTCTCTCTCTCATCAGAGCCAGGAGTTTAAATTCCACAATTTACAGCTAAACAAAATCAAATATGATTTATAGATCCGTCGCAAAATTGTCTCAGCTGGACTTTTACAGAATCCACTAGGCTAGAGTCCCGTATTTTTGCGCCTTCTCAGCCAGAATACTGATCCTGGACCAGTTTTTCGTCTCTTCCATGATAATGATGTGGATAAAATATGCCGGATACCAGGTCAGTGTTCGACAATCAGGTGCACTCTGACATTAAAATGTAAAGGCTCATTTATTGACGTGGCGAGTAACCGATCCCGGATCAGCGGCTGTGACTCCGAGACTGAATGGAAGCCTCTGTGTGCTCCACTTTTAGCATTCACATCCAGGGTCCTGTAGAAGGCCTCTGTTTACACACTTGGCGTTCATCCTCGTCACAAGAGGAGCGACGAAGAAGAAATCATTGATATCTGTAGTAGAAATGATTTTATGACTCTTCTGTGAAAAGAAAGAAAGCGTGAGAACGTGAGCAATATTTCATATTTCAAATATATGTATACGAGATTCATGTTGTCTCTCTCTATCTCTCTCTCTCTCACACACACACACACACACACACACACACACACACACACACGAATGATTCTCAGAGCAGTTTAGCAGCGACACTCGGACATCACCATGGAGCTCGTTCCAGCAAAGACGACATGAAGCAGCCATTTAATTTCCAGGCCAAGCATCCCACTGGATTAGGGATTAGTATTTAGTTTAATTTAGATTTAGGATTATTATTTAAAAGCGGTTTAGAATAGTACATTAATATGCGATTTGAGATACATTGATTTGAGATAGTTTGTTTAGCAGAGGTGGTCGGAGAAATTAGTCCGGGACATGTTAATTTAAAAGTGGCTTGTCTGAATGTGACTCACAGTAACATTTCAAAATATTAGTAGTTTGTAAAATAATGGAATGAAACAAAAGAGGAGATTGTGAGTTTCTCTACGGCGGCCATTTTTAAATCAAGCCACCCCAGGTTTCGTAGTTTGGGAACGAACCCCTACTCCAGGGTTTCTGCTTGTATAGATACAATAATAATAAATATACATATAAAATATACATATAAAATATACATATAGTTATTAGGCTAGCTGATAGCAACTGTTTATTTCTTTGAAATAACACTATTGCGTTAGAATATATGATGCAAGTGTGTTTTTATTAGTATTTACTGTGGACAGCCACCCCCACCGCTTTCTCCCCAATTTGCCAATTCAGAGATAACTCCGCCCCCTGTCATGTGACAGCTTGGGCAAACACATGCTACCACTGAGACACCTGAAGCCAGCCAACCGTATCTTACAGCACGCTCGGATAAAAGCGCTATCCGCCCTCTTCCACATACGTGAGCTCACAGACACCCATGATTGGCTAGTGTTGCTGTGATTGACAGGAGAGAGAGAATATGAAGTCGCTAGGGGATCCAGTCATGTAGGCCTTAATCTTGGTTGCAGTGTGTTTGGTGAGCGGTTAGTCATTTCCTCGGAGATACTGTAGAACTAATCAGAATCACTTTGTATTCTTCAGCTTTCATCACTGCAGTGTTTTTGAGCAGATCTCCTACATTACCGGTTCAAATGATCAACTAAATCACAACAGAGCCTCATCTGGGTTTCCGACAAGCATCACTGTCTGAACAGCCTAAAATCAGAGCTTTCCTGCATCTGGTTGTCATAGGTCTTCAGCAGACGTTGTCTTCGCTGCAATTTGATGGGCCGATGCTCACTGACAACATCTTTGTAAATACAATCTCTTTTTGCTCTTATTGCATATCGGCTAAATTCCACCACTAGCACACCTGTTCTGTCTAATCAGTGTCTTGTTCAATGGAATCAGATGTGCAGGTGGAAGAATTTAAGAAATGCATGGAGCTGGAGCTGGAGATCCTCGAGGATAGGGAAATGAATGTGTTCTTCTGGCAAACTTCGATTGATTCAATCCATTCAAATGCAGCCAATGAGTAAATACGTAAGCAATAATGGAGAGTGAATAAATAAGTCAATAAAATAAGTAAAGTAAGTCTTCTTCTTCTTTGGGCTTTTCCCTTCAGGGGTCTCCACAGCGAATCATCACTCTCCACCTATCCCTATCTT
>JAKKZN010000020.1:2340259-2342312 GCA_033441825.1 Pangasius elongatus | reverse complement strand
CCCCCCCCCCCCCCCCCCCCCCCCCCCCCCCCCCCCCCCCCCCCCCCCCCCCCCCCCCATGAGTGGCTAGCTAGTTAGCTAGTCTAGAGTTAGCTGGAATCTAGTTGTTTTTTTTATGTAACTGTTTATTAAACTGTTTTCCTTCATCTAAGATAATAAAGTATTAATTCTGTTCATTCTTACACAGGATATAATACGATCGGTGCAAGATGTGAGATGTCTCACAGGGTCATTAAATGTTCAGAAACAGCCCTGTAAACAACTCCCAGTCTTCTGCCGTTCAGCTCCTTTCCACCCACGTCCTCGTTATTTATTTATTTATTTATTTATTTATTTAGAGTGGAGAGATGGTCTCACCTGGAACACGGAGAACTTTAGTGCTCGGGTGTGTGAGCAGTCATTTGCTGTGTATTCAGTGCACCAGCGTGACTCCTGTGACTGCGGTACACACGCCTCGGCCTCGCCACAGATGGCGGAGGAGTTTAGTGTCCACCTGTTGGACGGCTGTGTAGAGAAAAGCCTCCCTGATGTCTGACTCAGAAACACACAGACACGCTGGCTTGGCTGCTATTCAACACACGCTGCAGCGTTAAAGTCGTGGATGAAACAACGAGCTGAAAATTTGAGATATGCCCAATCTCCTTTCATTACCTACCTCTTGTCTATCATTCTTTTTTTCTAATCTCTTCCTTCCTTCTTCCTCCAGGCGTCCCCATCATTATTTCAGCTTTTGCTGCAGGCTGTTTTTTTTTTTTTTTTTTAAAGTCTTATAGTGCTCATCCTGCAGTTCCAGTGGTGTGTGTGTGAGAGACGGATATGATCGAAAGCACTAAATTACTTGTACTTTGTTACTATAAAAAAAACACACACACACACAACTCCGTACATTTTCATCGGAGTCATCACCCAATGACTCAGGGATTGTTTTTCCGGTGTCCATCTTTAATTTGGATCACGTTTCTGTGCATTCAGACCCGAGTTACCGACAGAACTAGTCAGATTTGTGCACCATGTATTAATCTCACTTCCTCTTTAAACATGAACCTGATCTGAGTAAAATGTGCACACTTTCACAGCGAGAACAACAAATGGAGTGGTTGGAATTTGCATGAAAGTTCACGAAAGAAAAAAAAAGTAGAAAACTAACTGTGGGGACCGATTGCAGATCTTTACATTTAACTACTTAGAGTAAAAAATAAATAAATAAATAAAATAGTTACAGTTTAATTACTTTAATTTTAATGTTCACAGAAGCATCATTTTCAGAAGCATTTTTTCAAATAAATAAAGTCAATTTAAATAATAATAATAATAATAATCTGTTTAAAAATCACAAACGTCCTTACATTTCATATATGGTTATATGGTTAATGTAAATGGGATGTAACTAAATTAACAAAAGATAAATACTTTAAGGTGTATTTCCATTTTCTATATCTATATTTTGAATATTTTGAAACTTTGCCGGTACGTCAACACAAAATATAATTATAAATTATAAATATAATTTTTTTTTTTTTTTAGTTTACATCCCAGAGGTGATCTGAATGTGTGGAAATTTCCTGGAAGAGTGTGAGGAGAGAGAGAGAGAGAGAGAGAGAGAGAGGGAGAGGGAGTGTGTGTGTGTGTGTGTGTGTGTGTGTGTGTGTGTGTGTGTGTGTGTGTGTGTGTGTGTGTGTGTGTGTGTCACTTTCACGAGTCTGTTTTAAATGAATTATTTAAACAGCAGCTCTGAGATGGTTGAGGTTTTCCTGGCACTGAAACGGTGCTGCTGTGAGCGTGGAGTGAAACCGAGCGAACATGTGTGTGTCTCTGATATGTGTACTGAACTTTGTGTGTGTGTGTGTGTGTGTGTGTGTGTGTGCGCAGAGGGCGGGACGTGTGAGGTGATCGCAGCTCATCGGTGCTGCAATAAGAACCGCATCGAGGAACGCTCGCAGACGGTCAAGTGCTCGTGTCTGCCGGGAAAAGTGGCAGGAACGACACGCAACAAGCCCTCCTGCGTGGATGGTAAGAGCTATGACATCACTTCCTGTTTCTTGCAGTGTGCTAT
>JAKKZN010000020.1:2330259-2335259 GCA_033441825.1 Pangasius elongatus | reverse complement strand
GTCTCCTCTCTCTGACGTTCCTCTCTCTCTCTCTCTCTCTCTCTCTCTCTCTCTCTCTCTCTCTCTCTCTCTCTCACGCCGTTCTCATAGCCCGTCCACTTCCCTGTAATTAGCACGTAAATTGCAATGCAGTAAAAACGTGATGCGACGTCCTGTTAGCGTCACTCGAGTCCCTCGGTCGCACTCGCCGAAGAAGATTTTCATGTCGCTCAGCTGATCGGTATTCAGCACACGACCTCTTTGTTTATTAGGAGGATTAGATGTTCAGTGAGTGCAATCAAACGGACGAGGCACTTGTCCTAACGAGCCAACGCAGTCGCTCTCGGATGGTGTGTTTCACTCTTGTGACACACACGTACGCAGAAGGCCGGTCTGAGCGCGCTCATTAGTAGTAGGCGGCTGTGACGGTGTGCTGATCGAGAGCCCGGTGTCACCGAGCGAGCGGCTTATCAAGCTCCGGCTGCCAGAACCAGCAGAGATGAATGCAGAATAGCGCTGCTCGGGCCGGAGCGAGGTCTCCGAGAGCAGCTGCAGGCCGGGGCTCTTGCTCTCCGGCCCCTCATTAACTACTCACCGGCTTCAGTAAAGCGCAGTGACACCAGCGCTGACCTTCACAACCACACGGAGCCATTAAACAACAACATCTTTCCCTTTAAAAGGAGTCCGTCTCCATAACTGCAAAGACTTTACAGAATCAATCAGCTCATTACAGGAACTTCTCTCGGCGCAGGCAGGGGAGCGAGAGATAAGGGAAGGAGAAAAAGGAATAAAATCTCAGGCTTCAGTTCAAATAAAGATGAGACAAAGTTGTCGGAGTGCCTCTGGGGCACGGCGCGGTAGTGGCAAGTTAATTCTTTACTCCGCCGCTCAGGAGGACGGTTGAAGCAAAGCGGAGGTGTGCGGGGGGGTGGGGGGGGGGTTTAGGGAGGACTTACAGCAGAAGCGCCTCTGATGTATTGATCCCCAACCGCCGGCACTGTAAATTAACGCCTGCAGAAAAGCATGAAAATTTCAAGTGTAATTGCTTTGCACTCTTAATCTGAGCTGGAAGCGATCGATCGGAGCGAGAGGTGGAGGGAGGACTCGCCCGGGCCGGCGAAAGAGCAGCGCAAAGAGTAAAACCTCAATCACTTGGACTGAATGAAATTAAATCCAGTCAAGTATCACAGAGGAGGGTTTTTTTTTTTGTCTTGTCAAGACACCGGGCCTCATTTATCAAGCTGGATATAACAGATTTATTCGAAAATCCTTGATATGAGCGTTTACACAAGCAATTCATGACGATGGTGTCATTTCAGAAAAAACGTCCATATTATCCAGATTTAAATTTTATTCATACATTTACACATAAAAAGACTAATTAATATAAACCTCAACTTAACTGACTTCAGGTCATGTAACTGATGTCGACATGGAATGTACTGTCGAGTTTAAACTGGTACTCATGCAGGTCATCTCAGCATTAAGACTATAAAATAATAAATAATACACAAAGTGAGCCAAGACAAACGCATAAATCAAGACAAATAAAACTAATCATTCGTGTCAAAAGAATTGGCGCAGTGTAAATGGAGCACGGGCCGTATACCGTAAACAAATGCCTCAGCTAATAGAAGATTTAGCACTAGCTTTTTATTATTAATATTATATATTATTAAAATATTTTTTATCAGCATAGAAGTGTGTCACATCTTCCACTTCTGTCTTTCAGGCTTTACCTCTATTGTTCGTTTTACAGGCGATCAACACTGAACCCCGTGTTTCTGAACCCTTTCTAAATCCAGTGTAAAACATTATAGTTTGGTCTGACAAAACTAAAAGTTTCCAGTGCTAACAATTTAAACGTCCACAAAACAAGTGTTCCTATTTCACTTACGTTAGAGCAGCTATAAACAGTCGAAAACCACAAAGCTTAAATTAAACTCCTGAGTCCTGAAGACGGAGCTTTACCTCTGGAGACTCCTCCAATGAATGGGAATAAATTAGCCGAAAACTTCGGTCAGTCGTTACCCGTGTTTTACGTGGTGCGTGAAGCTGTGACTATAGAAACGAGACCGTTTTGAAACAGGAGTGATTTACTCTGCAGCCGGATTCACCCTGAATAAGCCGCTGCTATTGGTTGAGCTGATGTCATGACATCACTGGGCGTAAAAGCAAGCTTTCGCCCAACAGCGTGACCTCATTACCCACCCACGCGTTGCCCATCATTAGGATCAATGTTTAATTACCCGGCCTGTTGTTGTTTCAGGTGTGTGTCCGGTGCTCACATTACATCTTTACTTCACGCTTAGTGACTCAGAACATGCGCATAAATCCACAACTGATCCGACTCCTCGGCAAGGTGACTTTTCAGGGCAGAGTGATGGAGGCTTGAGCGAGCGCGGCACTTCCGAGCGTCCCTGTGACTTCTGACTCTCTGCGCAGAGTTTCCCTCTTCATACTAATCTAGACCCAAAACGCAGAACGCATCACAACAAGAATTTACGCAGCTGTTCGCAAAAATAACAAATTCAGCCTAGAAAGGTGGTTGTTAAAGTTTTAAACTCCAAACCATTCTTTCATCCATCGTTATTTACTTCCACCACTCACAGCTGTCCTGCTTCCTCTGATTCCTCCTGTCCTTATTTCTGTTTTTTTTTCTCTTTTCACCTCTCCTGTACATTCTGGCCATGCTAACACGATTATGTCCTTTTAGGCAGGGCTTTTCTCCCATCACATACGGATAAAAACGATACCAAAAAAAACGATGCCCAGAGGTCGCTCTTTATTTCTCATTGTAAGTTTTAGGAAGGTTCACTTGACATTTCTGAAATCAGAGTAAAGTGCGTATTTATCTTTCATACCCTTTATACGCATCTTTCATCTGGAAACTCGGATATACAGTAGTGTATATTAAAAAAAATTGAAAAAAATATATTTAAGAAACATAATTAAATCTTAAGCCTGATTAAATTTTGTTGTTTATAATAAAGTTTTATGATCTGGTGGTGTGAGAGAGTAAACGAACTGACTTAAACCCTTTCAAAGTGTGACTGATAACAGATAAGAGGTATAGACTTCTTCTTCTTCTTCTCCTTCTTCTTCTTCTTTCGGCTTTTCCCTTCAGGGGTCTCCACAGCGAATCATCACTCTCCACCTATCCCTATCTNCGCCTCCTGCCTGGCAGCTCCATGTCCAACATTCTCCTACCAATATGCTCACTCTCCCTCCTCTGAACATGTCCAAACCATCTTAATCTGTCCTCCCTAACTTTATCCCCCAAACGTCCAACATGAGCTGTCCCTCTGATGTACTCGTTCCTAATCCTGTCCAACCACTCTGTATAATTGTGGTGAGCAGAAAAACATCTCAGAACCAACCTTGAGGTGGATGAGCTACAACAGCAGAACACCACAACTGCTGCTTATACAGTGCTCATTGCAAGGGCAATTTAGAGTGGCCAATCCATCTACTGGCATGTTCAAAGGAACCCCAAACAGACATGGAGAGAAACTCTGTACAGACTGTAAAAGACCCTGGGACCCTGGAGCTGTGAGGCAACACTAAACTATGCACCACCATACAAAGTTAGTGTCAATATATCACTGATGCAGTAGAGAATCAAACTATATCACATTAAAATCTATTTGTACATAGTAAATACTTACAGCTATTTACACAGAACCCACTATTGTTAAGCTATCTTTGATATTATATGTTATTTAATTTGATATTTAATATAATCATACACATATAAATCCTAGAACTACTTATACATACACATATAAATACATACCTTGCATTTCTTTGTACAGCTCCCACACACCCAACATTCCTGTCAATACACATGGCATATCCCGTATTTATAAACATTTATACTATATTGCTAGCTTTTTCACTGCAACTTCCTCGGCTCGAAGTTGCTCAGCATTGTATTGCACATACAGCTGCACATACCTGCACTTTATACCACACACAGTTCATACATTTTTGCTATCTATCTATTTATATCTTTTATATTTATATTTGTATACTTTTCTGCTTTTTATGTAAATTGTTTTATGTCACCTGACAGTCATAAAAAGCATTTCACTGAACGTTGTACTGTGTATGGTTGTGTGTGTGACCAATAAAATTTGATTTAAATGAACTGTAAATACTTTTATAATAGTCTAATGATGTAAGACTAATAATAATCATTAAATGTGGAATTATAGAGATAGAAGTCATTGCATTGCTGTAGTACTGTATGCGCTAATAATTAACCTCAATAATTTAGCTCATTTGAGATGACGACATTGTAATGACTGTATTATCTAACCAGGCAGGAAGTGATGTTTCACAAGGTCAGCGAGACATTGTGCCCGCAATGAATTAAGTACTGCAAGTAGGTGAAAGGTAATTTTAGTTTATGTGCGTCATAACGAAATTTGGGTCATAGTATCAGCATATTTGCCAAAGTCCATTATTCGGTAGTACATTAAAGATTACATAATAGCATGTGCTTCCAGTTTAGTGAACTATTACCACTGCAATAATATAAACAGTGCATCTGTTTATAACTACTTCAAATATTATTATCTGTTTACCATTCCTGTGATAATCTGGATATGCAGAGGCTAAACGGTTTAAACTGGTTTTGCTCATGTGGACATATTTAAGATTACTTTTGCTGTATGTTGGGGGATATTGTAGCTACCAGGGGAGTCAACTTTAACCCAAAAAACCACAGAAGCTTTGCAAATAAACAGGCTGGGCATGATTGACCTGTTTAGGGGAAAGTAAACAAAATTCAAGTCAATCATTCCTGTTAGTTGGAAATGGGGTACTATTTTAAAATTCACACTTAGAAGATTCATCTATTTAAAAAAAAAAAAACTTTAGGGAATTTTTTAAGGAAATTTACTATTTTCATTGAGCTTAAATTGTATTAAAGGTCAAGTATCACAAACACAAGCAGGTGCTAAAAGACAGGTAAAGCACAGCTCAAATCAGTAATCCGTTTCAAAAAGGCTGCAATT
>JAKKZN010000020.1:2313865-2330159 GCA_033441825.1 Pangasius elongatus | reverse complement strand
GGTGGATCCAGAATATTTTGACAGGCATGGCCAAGATTAACAAACGTGAAGACACGTAGGCATTTAGAGTTACACGAAACTCATGTTGTATGTTAACATGAGGCAGAAAAATCAGAAATGTCAAACTAATATATATATAGAGAGAATAAACTGACTGTTTATTAAAGTAATCTGTAGAAATATATTCAGAAATAAGGTTTTATAGCAGATAAAAGTCTTTTGTGAAATACTAATAAGCCTATAGCTGATAATTTACTGCTATTAACCAATACCGGGCCTCATTTGTCAATCTTTAGCAAGGTCGTGTGTAAATGTTTGCGTAAGCCGAACTGAACTAAAGTTTTCCGCCGGATTTACAAGCGTTGATTTTCTGAACGCTGATTTTCTTCATGCTGATCACCTGTAAAGTGAACGATCAGGGTAACGGCTGTAAAACAGAAGTGGAACTTATTTTAACTTGCTACTATGCCAATAAAAATATGGAATAATATATTATAATAATAATAATAAAAAGCTGAGGCGCTTGCTTACTGCCTCTTTGTCTTAATTTGTGGGTTTGTGTTGGCTCACTTTAGTTATTTATTTATTTATTTCTATTGTTTATGCAGAGATGACCTGCATGGGTACCTGATGTTCTGCACTCTGCTGCTGGAATGAAGATGGACGTTTATTATTGTATTTTGTATAATACAGTGTAGTCTCTCAGATCAGTTCTGATGTATATGCATTCATACTAATCCCATCAGGTTCAGGGTGGCCAGTGATATTTTAGGGGTCAGCAGGGTCACTGGACAGATTAAAGCACTGATCCCATCCTGCCTGGATCAATTTTCATTCTCTTTGGCTTTTTATTAAATTCATTATTGTTCCTCTGGTGTGAAGAATCACAGCTGAATGATGAGCAGGAATGATTTTGGAGCACTTTGCTGGCTGGAACGTGAACGTTGCTCATTCATAACATTTCCTCAACCGCAGCCGGTCCAATGCCGCAGCGCCACAGAGAATGCTGACTGGGCCATGCAGCTCCGAAACCCTCCTGAGTCCTGACCTGCTCCAATAATCCATTTTCTCTCTCTCTCTCTCTCTCTCTCTCTCTCTCTCTCTCTCTATTCCCCCACCCCCCAGGGGGGAGGGACAATGACACTATGGAAAACTGGAGTTGCTGATGTTATGACTTTATGATATCAGGTGACCCAGAAGGAGGGGGTCTGGTGGCCAAGAAAGTGTTGGAGGGACACGGAAACAAAGGAACGTGGCTCGTCTCCAGACTCGGAAGGTCATTCGGACAGGATCTGGCCAAGAGCCAGACAGATAATGCTCTCGGAGCAGGAGCACTGACCTCAGGACCCATGTTTTCAACACATGACTGTCCATCAGAGAGACAGATAGACAGAGAGAGAGAGAGAGAGAGAGACAGAGAGAGAGGGAGGAAAGTACGTCTGCCAAGATAGGTCAAAGACTTCTGCCTCGGGCCACAGAAACGTTTACTCTCGGCTGCGTCGTCACGTCCAGGGAGGCGCCTTAGCACCAGAGGAACGTCTCAAAGTCTGCTGCCGAGACCTCATCTCGTTTTGACTGAATGAAAGGATATCTAACTTCTCGAAAGAATAAAATCGTTCTGTTATTATGTAAGTTAAAAAAAAAGTGATTAAACCATTAGGGCAGCAATGCATAATTCATAGCCGAGTGCACTAATTGGGTCAGTAGCAGATGTTAGTCATTAACGTGGTGTGAATGAATGAATGAACGAATGAGTGTGTAGTGTTCGGCTTCCCACACTGGAGATAATTACGAGAAGAAAAGGAAGAAGCGAGAAGAAATCACTGGCAATTGAAAAGCAAAACCAAACAAATACGCACGACAAATCGGAGCTCATGTCGCGCGTCAGTCCTGGATGCTAGTCTCGTACAGATCGGCCCTCCTTCTCTTCCTCCCCTCATTCACAGACACAATAACCTTGTTTTTCTAACCTCGCTGAAGCTCGTCACGTCACCCATAAACCCTGATCACATGAGCACAAGCGCTTGTTTACTGCACGCGTCTTCATCTCGCGCAGCGTGAGCCTCGTCGGCGTCGGCGCGAGACCGTGGGCGTCGTTCATCTTCCACGCAAACAACACCTCATATTTCACACCTCTGGCACTGTGGCACACTTTTAATCCGAGCTCTTCTTCCCCGTCCCTCCAGCTCTCTCCAATTCCCGCTGGATTGACTCTTGCTTTTTTTTTTTTTTTTTTCCATCAGCGGTATTACTTTTTCAATTTCGAATCGACAATTCGACGTTAAAGCACTCGAGTACGTGTCCGCTTGAACCGGTAATGAAAAATCTGTCTGCACAAGGTATCTTCTCTCACAGCTGCAAAATAGTAAATACGGAATAAAGCAGCACGTTTTGGAGGAGAAGAATTCATCGAGGAGTTGTTAGAAAAACCATTCTCTCTCTCTCCTGGTGGTTGTATAACGTGATACGGCGGCTTTACGTCATCTCTTAGCACAGACGTACTTTAGGAAGACAGACTGAGACCAGGCATGTCCGAAAGGGAAATTATTTTAAGGATAATATTGCGTTGTACCCCACGTGCTGAACTCTTGAATCTGATTGGTTGGAATTTCCTGTATTTGACATTAGTGCAGCTTCAGATCACAGGTTTATACTAATGCTTGATCTGATACGTCATCGTTTCTATAGCAACAGCTCATTCACCGAGACTTCACACTGTTCACTGTTAGAAAAATGGCTTCCTCAGGGGATTCTGGGTAAAGTGTTTTCGGAAAGGCGAACGCCGTGTCTCAGGAGTCTGCGCGGATCTTTTAAGGAGTTCTTAATGGCTCTAGATTTGCGTTTTTGTTATACGAGCATACTTTGAGTCTCCGTCCGGTGTGATTAGGAGGAGCTGTGATTCGGCTTTGTGAGTAAAACTGAGTGAGAAATGCGCGTGTGTGGATTTTGTCATGTCAGATTTGTCTTCCCTGTAATTGTTGAAGATTCATGCTAATTGTTGTACTTTCATTACCTACAGCATGTAGCAACAAAGAGAACAAGCTGTAGTGAGAGTATGAATACCCATGTGACCCCTTCACACACTCCACTAACGCCTTCTGACGGAGAGAGAGAGAGAGATGGATAAATGGAGAGGGGGTAAAATGCAGAAAGACCGTGAGAGAGAGCAAAAAACAGAAAGATCAAGAGATGGAAAGAGAGGCAGACATCTGGAAAGATGGAGATAAGAGATACAGAAAGAGAGACAGCTGTAGAAGTGGAGAGAGAGAGTGAAGTATGGAAAGAAAGAGAGAATGAGACAGGCAAAAAGAGAGAAAAACAGAGAGCAAGAGATGGAAAGAGAGAGAGAGATAAAGTGATGGAAAGAGAACAGGAGGACAGTTGGAGAAATGGGGCGAGAGGAAGAGAGGAGGAGAGAGTGGAGGAATTCAGTGTGAGGTGTGTTGTGTGTAATGAAGTTTGGGCTGCAGAGCGCAATCATCATGCCTCCACTTCTCCTCCCTTCTCGGCACCATCCCTCCATATTTCCTCCCTACTCAGCGTCATACCTCCACCCCTCCTCCCTCCTCAGCGTCATCCCTCCATCTTTCCTCACTCCACTACATCATCTCTCCACGCTGCTCAGCATCATCCCTCCACGTCTCTTCAGCATCATCACTCAATCTCTACTCACTCCTCAGCATCATCTCTCCACCTCTCCTCAGCATCATACCTCCACCTCTCCTCCCTCCTCAGCGTCATCCCTCCATCTCTCCTCACTCCACTACATCGTCCCTCCACGTCTCTTCAGCATCATCACTCAATCTCTACTCACTCCTCAGCATCATCTCTCCACCTCTCCTCCCTCTGAGCTCATGTGGGATGGAGGGAGAAGGGGAACATGAAGTGCAGGATGAATAATGGTCGAGTGCTGATGTCTCTGCGGTGGTGATTATCTCTAAACCTGGATGGTATGAAGTCATTGTTGTAAGATCCTGCAGTGGGATTGAGGAGGGAATTGGGCTGGGTTTGAGAGGTTATGGGCTTCTGTGAGAGAGAGAGAGAGAGAGAGAGAGAGAGAGAGAGAACCTATTCTTCTTGGCCCGGAAAACTCGCATGAAAAGTGCATTATCTCAAGATCACTTCAACCCGAACGAGGCAGCATGAAAAGTGACCCACACGAGTGAGAGACGAATCGAGAGGCAATCTTTCATTCACGACAGAAGTGCAACGGCGAAAATCAAACTCCAAAAATCTAAATTTCTTCTGCTAGTTTGTATAAAAGCGGATTATTCCATTAGATTTTTGAGTATATACTCACAATGTCCAGTGTGCTGATAACGCAAATATAATAAATATATTTTTCCATTTGATTAAATATTACGTTAAAAATGTAGTGATGGAGACGGATGAGCCGCTGTGGCGACCCCTGACGAGAGGAGCCGAGAGAAGAAGAAGAAGAAGAAGAAGAAGAAGACGACATTAAAAATGTAGTAGTTATTATAAAATCTGTAGTGGAATAAAAAGACATGGATGATGGAATATTAATAGTAATCCACTAATCAGTCTCAAAACCGGTAGCTTCATGTTAAAACTGAACACACATACAGTAGTACAGCGGGCAGTGCTGGTTAAAGGTGCCGTTTGTAAAGTTTAAAAGTTTCTAGACACTTATTAATGTTGCATTTTATTAATGATACCTTAGGAAAGCTGAGAATCTCCATATTGCGAATCATTGGACTGGGCTAGTTTCTTCATTTCTGGCTTCTGTTTAACTTTTTTTTTCTGGCCCAGAAATGAGCCCTGCCCCAAGACAGAGCTGTTCGACATATCACTGTTTCGCTAAAAGGCCATCCACGAGACACGCGTAGCTTCAGCAGAGTGTTTGGGCGTCAGTAGATGGACAGGAGAAGGCTCGGTAATGCCAGTGTTTTTATTAGAGTTGTAAAAAAGTGACATACTGCTTCTTTAAGGTCCGGGAGAACTAAACAATGCCTGGGACTGCATTATCATAGTACCATTTAAGCTCTCGATATTAATCAGGCTGTTGAACTGAAATATGTGTGTGTGTGTGTGTGTGTGTGTGTGTGTGTGTGTGTGTGTGTGTGTGTGTGTGTGTGTGTGTGTATTCACATTAAAGGCGGGGTTTCTGAAGAGTCAGTCTCTAGGCTGTTACAAAGACAGTTTTCATGGCCAGGTTTATCATTTTTAGCTCGTATTACATATTTAATGAAAGCTAAATGCATGCGTACACGCAGTGTTCAGAGCTGTATACGTCAGAAGATGTCAAAATTGCACCTCGTCTAGGGTTTTTCCCAGGCAGCCACACGTTTCTGTCAGGATGCCGTGCGCGCAGATGAAAAGCGGCGGAACGCTGCGGCGTTCCTCGGCCCGACTCTCGACTCGACTCTTTAATCCAGCGTTTTTTTTATCTTGCACTGATTGATTGTTACCTTGTAAAGCCGGGAGCAGAGATCAGAGGAGAAGTGTGAAGGAAGCGACTCGCTCTACACGTTTAACCTTCAAAGCCGAGCCGCGCTCTCTCAGAATTGCAATGCGCTCGTCTGGGTCCGTCTCTGACGCCAGGAACAGAAGAGCTCCTGTAAGAGAGAGGTGCGGGGAAACAATCAAAGTGCGTTTATTTACTTAAGCGCTTAGATTCTGTTCTGAAGTGCTTCACTCTAGTGTTAGCTGTAAAGGAGCCTGCTATGCTAAATGATGTGTGTGCTCACGTACAAGTTTATTCATTTAAATACAGAGAGAAAAACACTAGCAGGCTTTGTGAAGCTGACGTCATCAGTGATTTACATTATCAGCTGAGTAATAAAGCAATTATTGTTAATTCTGAGCTTTAAGTCCTTTGAGTTTTTGCTAATGTGCAGATCCTGTTCACATTTTCATAATATTTGAATATTTAAAATCCTAACTTTAGTCACCTAACGCAAGTCTACTGAAACTTTCTGAAATCAGGCTCTAAGGGTGAACGTTAAACGCTTTTTAAAGTAAAGTTTTCTAACCATCTGGAAGTGGAGTGATTTGCTTGTGTTTCTGATTACAGTCAGTAAAAAAAATTCTTTTGTTTTCGGTTTTATTAACGTTTCTAATCCCTGGTAAGCATGTGTAGTGAACAGGCAGTCATTTAAGATTAGGCCTTACTATGTGATGGAGGATTAAATAGTAAATAAAAAATAAATATCCTGTGCAACAAGTTTGCCTTCTATGTATAGTGTAGTGTTCATCTTTGTGTGTGTGTGTGTGTGTGTGTGTGTGAGCAGCGAGAAGGTGTGTTACGGGAATCTTCATGCTGCATTCAGAAGGCTTTGTTCTCTGTTTGAGTGTGTAATCTGTGTGAAGTGGCATCATTAGAGACGGGAGTTTCGCGAAGCCGCGCTACGACACGAAGCTTTCGGAGAGCTGGAGATGTTTACGGCGTGACGGAGAATCTTCTGTCTTTCACAGTTTATCCGTCTTTCAACAAACTGCAGTCTGCCGTGCTCAGTGTGTAAAAAAAAAAAAAGAAAAAATTAATAGGGACTTATAAAAACCTCTCACTTAAAAACCTTAAAGCTCTGAGCGATGACGTTATTATTACTATAACATTATCATTTTTTTTTATGAAATATTAACAATTAGTGACAGGTCATTATTAGTTATAATGGCTGTGCAGTACAGCAGAGTGTAACTGACAGTGCTGTTCACATTACAGTGATACACCACAGCAGCACTGAATTCTCCAATCTAAAGAAAAAATGTAGCCTGATCGTTGATTCGGTGAAGTTAGGAGAGATTTATTTAAATAGGAGTCTCGGCGTAAGCGCTTTGTAACAGTCACAGTGCTTTGTGAAGTTTCCCAGCAGGGGTAAGTCTTCAGGATAGAGGAGAGGAAGGATTTCCACTTTCTTGGTAAAATAATAAACTGCTGAGAGAGAGAGAGAGAGAGAGAGAGAGAGAGAGAGAGAGAGAGAACAGCTAATTACTACTCAGGCTAAAAAACGTGACATTTTATTTAATGTTTGCTTTTGTTAGTCCTCCAGGAATGCAGCACATCTTTAGACTCTAACTATTACCCAAATTGAAAACCTGAGAATGTACGAGAGACTCTGGTGTGTCGTAATAACATGGTGTGACGTTCTGAGGGAATAAACTGCAGTGATTGGAGGGCAGGGGACGTAGGGCGGGGCTCGTGGTCTATCAGTCGTCGAACACAGAGCGGCATTTTCACAGCAGGAAAAATGTTCTAACACGTCAGGAACATTTCTGCACGTTTGAAACTCGGTTTACGTCCTCGGCGTGTTGAAGCTTCTGCTCGGATGTGGAGGCTCTTCTTTTTGGTGAATCTTCACACATCAGTTTGATTGTACAAGTTCACAGTTCTTATCATAGCCTATTCTCAATAGAGAAAGTCTCACCTTTTTTTGTGTGCGTGTGCGTGTGTGTGTGTGTGTGTGTGTGTGTGTGTGTGTGTGTGTGTCCTGTGCAGCCTCCATTGTGATCGGGAAGTGGTGGTGTGAGATGGAGCCATGTTTGGAAGGAGAGGAGTGCAAGACGCTGCCGGATAACTCGGGCTGGATGTGTTCCTCCGGGAACAAGATCAAAACCACCAGGGTGAGAACTCTGAGACCTACACACACACACACACACACACACACACACACACACACACAATCACAAAGACTTTGGTAGTTTGATATATTGTCGATTATTAAACATGTCACACTGAATTTCTCCACAGTTCAGTGTGTAATTGTGTGTGTGTGTGTGTGTGTGTGTGTGTGTGTGTGTGTGTGTGTGTGTGTGTGTGTGTGTGTGTGTTGCCAAAGTGTTCACAGTTTATAAGTGCCAAAAAGAGCTGTCAATTTTGTCTTGTGTCAATGCAGTGAAAACTAGATGGCGTATTTATGTGGCTCAGTAAAGGTGGAACCGTTAAAGCCACAGAGACACAGGAGCTCTAAATCATGCAGGTTCACTTCTCATACTGGAAAAAGAAAAATGTGTCTGAAATGAAACATGCGTAATAAACCGACTTTAGTTATATAACATCACAAAAACTTCATAAACACATCGTAAACAAAATAACACTGCTGCTCATACACTGCTTTTTACTGCACACTGGTTAACAAAGAAAGAGTCCTGTTAGAGAAAAGTCATAGGAGAGGACAGAGAAAGGAAAGAAAGGAGGATAATTACACTTTGGTTAGGCATGAAAAAAGATAATGGGAAGAAGAGAGAGAGAGAGAGAGAGAGAGAGAGAGAGAGAGCCAAACAGAAAGAGAGAGGAAGACAGACAGGTAGTGATGCAGACAGAAAAAGACAGAGATGGACAGAGGAACAGGCAGAGAGACAGACAGGCAGATAGAAAGAGAGACAGAGACAATGAGGCAGACAGATACAAAGACAGAGACAAAAAAGACAGACAGCCGGACCGGCAGAGAGAAAGACAGACAGGCAGACAGGCAGAGAGAAAGACAGACAGGCAGACAGACAGTGATGTAGGCAGACAGAGACAGACAGGCAGAGAGATAGTGACGGAGGAAAACAATCGGGGTAAGCAAGATAGACAGACACATGGACAGACAGACACACAGTAAGATAGACAGACAAAGTGACAGGCAGACAGAGACATGGGCAGGCAGACAGACAAAGTGACAGGTAGACCGACAGACAGGTAGAGACACAGGCAGGCAGACAGACAATGTGACAGGTAGACAGACAGACAGACAGACAGGCAGACAGACAATGTGACAGGTAGACAGACAGACAGACAGACAGGCAGGCAGGCAGACAGACAATGTGACAGGTAGACAGACAGACAGACAGACAGACAGACAGACAGGCAGACAGACAATGTGACAGGTAGACAGACAGACAGGTAGACAGACAGACAGACAGACAGACAGAGACAGACAGATAGAGACACAGGCAGGCAGACAGACAATGTGACAGGCAGACAGACAGACAGGTAGTAAGACACAGGTTAGCGGGGGTTTGTTCCCCTGCACATGTTGTCAGTGTTTCCTGTGGCCTGATTAAACGTTTTTAAACCCAGCTAAACTGAGCCGCGACGAGTCCGGATCATTCTCCACTTTCCACAGGTAAGATTTCTCCTCGTTATTTACCGTAGCACAGAAACACCACCACATCCTACATGTACAATATTATTACATTAATATCCTCACTTCCCCTACACCCTACTCCAGAGGAGGCTGCCTACATAGGCTGAATGACTCAGCTGTGTCTGTGCTCCTGGCATAAAGTCTGTCCTTTAACAAAACTTCTCATTCTGGATACATCTGAAGAAGCACCATGTGCATCTGTGGGACTGGGGGGTGCCATTAATTATAGTATCAGTGCATTCCTGTTAATACAGTAGTGCTGTAATACCATGAACCTTTTCATAACCAATCATGTGACTGATGTATATTGAATATGTAAAATGTAATATTGGTGCATGTGTAGAAACACGAGACTGATTACTTCATTTATGCTCCATATAGCCACTGAACTGTGCAGTGTGTTAAAGTGCCCGTGAAATCCGACGTGCTGTTCTAGTGCATTCACAAGCGCCTTGGCTTTATGAACAGTTTAACACTCCAGCAGCTGAAAACACACAGGACAGTATATTAAATACAGAGAATAAATACATCTAAAGCCACACACTAATGAACTACAGATACGAACAAGATTAACACACACTGAACAACTGAAAACCTACAAGGTGAGCGACAAGGGAGGAGTGTGTAAGACCAGAGTGTGTCCGTGACCGGTGTGTGTATGAACAGGGTGTGTTTAAGACCAGGGTGTGTGTATGAACTGAGTGTGTTTAAGACCAGGGTGTGTGTATGAACAGGGTGTGTGTAAGACCAGGATGTGTGTAAGACCAGGGTGTGTGTAAGACCAGGGGGTGTGTAAGACCAGGGTATGTATGAACAGGGTGTGTATGAACAGGGTGTGTATGAACAGGGTGTTTTTAAGACCAGGGTGTGTTTGAACAGTGTGTGTTTAAGACCAGGGTGTGTGTATGAACAGAGTGTGTGTAAGACCAGGGTGTGTGTATGAACAGAGTGTGTGTAAGACCAGGGTGTGTGTATGAACAGGGTGCGTGTAAGACCAGGGTGTGTGTATGAACAGGGTGCGTGTAAGACC
This sequence comes from Pangasius elongatus, assembly GCA_033441825.1. Taxonomy (NCBI): domain Eukaryota; kingdom Metazoa; phylum Chordata; class Actinopteri; order Siluriformes; family Pangasiidae; genus Pangasius; species Pangasius elongatus. The sequence goes on along the minus strand of JAKKZN010000020.1, from coordinate 2,320,037 downwards.
AGGGTGTGTGTATGAACAGGGTGTGTATGAACTGAGTGTGTATGAACAGGGTGTGTGTAAGACCAGGGTGTGTATGAACAGGGTGTGTTTAAGACCAGGGTGTGTGTATGAACTGAGTGTGTTTAAGACCAGGGTGTGTGTATGAACAGGGTGTGTAAGACCGGGTGTGTGTTCATGGCCACATAAAAATCCAGAGCCTCATGCCATTTCACGGGCACTTTAACAGTGTAATTCATTAGCATAACAAGCTTTGTGTGTGTGTGTGTGTGTGTGTGTGTGTGTGTGTGTGTGTGTGTGTGTGTGTGTGTGTGTGTGTGTGTGCGCGTGTAAACTGTGGCTGTGTTTTCTCTCGTGCCTCTTCCTACAGAACACACAGCCGTATTCCCCTTTTTAGCTCGAGAGCAGCTGCAGGAGAACCGGCGCAGAACCCTCAGCACAAGGTCAGTGTCCATCTCTGTGTTTATAACCTCAGCCACGCGAGACCAACTGCTTACCGAGCATCACCTCTCATTAACCCCAGTACACTCTGTACAAATCATAATTACTCACTCAGAGTGTGTGTGTGTGTGTGTGTGTGTGTGTGTGTGTGTGTGTGTGTGTGGTGAAGGAGGCAAACTAAATAGATTTCTTGTGAAGTATATTCTTCCCATCACTAGGACTTATAATCAAAGGGTGCGCACACACACACACGCACACACACATTGAGCAAAATAAGTCAAAGGTAGGTTCTTCAGGTTCTTGATCTTGTCTCTTATGTTTGATAAAACCTCTGAGCAAAAGTGTGTGTGTGTGTGTGTGTGTGTGTGTGTGTGTGTGTGTTCTCTGTTCCTTTACTACGGCAGCAGAGACAATCTGAAGCTTTAATCTTGGGTTTAATCTCAAATTTAATCTTTGCCTTTAAACTGTCCAGGGTTTAAGCAGAAGTTGCTCCTTTAATCTGAATATGTTTAATCTGGAGTTTTTAATCCAGAGGCTAATTGTCTTTAAATCAGATTTTAGATCAGTATTAAATGCTGCCTTTAATCTGGAGTTATGAATAATTTGTCTTTCAAGTGGCGTTTACTCAGGAGTTTAATCTTTTACTTGAATGCCAGGTGTATTTTCACATTTAATTGTAAAATTAAAATCTTTCCCACTTTTAATTAATGGGATTTAATCCAGAGACGGGATCTCACTCTGGATTTAATCTTTACTGGAAAATGAATCCGACTTTTTTTCTTTTCCTTTATTCGGGATACTGATCCAAAGTTTTCCTTCTTTGAATTAGTGCCGTCACTGCCGCTAAACACACACACACACACACACACACACACACACACACACACACACACACACTCTAACAGCTCATCTGCAGACTTCATTTTGCTCTAAAGAGACAAAAATCCACATCATGTTCCTCTTTCTGTAGATGCTTGCATGCTCATATGCGCAGATATTTTTTATTTTTTTTTTTGGTGCCTTTTTAACTGGCATGTACGTACGGATCCAGCCGAAGCGAGTGAGTGCCTGACGCTCTTGTTTTTTCTCTCTTCTTTTTCTTTGTGTCTTTCAGAGAGGGAGCCCTCCTTGACTAGGAAGGCCTTTTGTTTGAGGAGGGCCACAATGAGAGAGAGAGAGAGAAAGGCTGGTGATCGTCCAGTCACTTGCATCTGCTTTTACCTGCTGCCCCTGGTTCAATAGGCCGACCAATTATTTACATGCAGAAAAAAACGTGATTTTTAAAACAAACAATCTGCTCAGAAAATGAGCCACAGACATGGAATAAAGGGAAATTGTTCTCAAAAAAAAATAAATAAAAAAAATCTGCCTGAAGAGGCATCCTGCTCTCCAATGCTTAAATGGCTCAGGCATCTAGCAGAGTTTTCGGTTTCACGAGCATCTTCATCTTTACACCGTGGAAATACCACACTTAATTCTCTCCAGAGCAAAAGTGAAGAACTCGGAATAGAGCTGTTTCACACGCTTTATACGTGATCATATCCCTGTCAGTCTCGTCCAGAAACAAAGAGCTATTGCTCATCTCGTTTGACAGTTTGTCCAGTTTCTTCTCACTGCCTGTCATATTCCTATAAAATCAGTTCTGACACGTTCAGCCTGTGTGTGTGTGTGTGTGTGTGTGTGTTTTGTCACATTTCCTGCTCAAACACTGAACATCACATTTGGAGCAGAGCAGAAAAGCGATGTGGTAAAATCCTACATCCTGCCCTTGAGTTCTTCACCCTGAGAAAGTGTCGAGGCAGAAAAGTGTGCGTTAACGTGATCACCGAATTAGGATGCACGAGGAACACGTGGGACTGCGGCGTTTAGGATGAGCTCTAAATCGTCACGGCAGCACAGCTGGATGTCTCGCTGTGAGGGACGGGAGCGCTAAAGGACGTAGGAGTGCGCGCTGTACCAGTGGGCGGCTTTCACTCGCACGCTTTACAGGAAAAACAGAGTCCTGACATTTGAGTTAATTGAAGCTGTGTGTGTGTGTGTGTGTGTGTGTGTGTGTGTGTGTGTGTGCGCGCGCGCGCGCATCACAGACACAGAACGTTTTATTCCTGAACTCTCTGCCTACAGAACACATGCGGCTCCAAGCTCACGTTATTTCTAGGCACGTTGTTTTTTCAGTTATTAATGTTTGGATTAAACTCATTTAGTTCCAGTCAAACACACTAATAACTATAAAAACTAATCTAATGAACGCTGATGATGGGTTGTGATTTCTTTCTTTCTTTCTCTCTCTCTCTCTCTCTCTCTCCATCTTTAACTCACACTCTGTCTTTTTAACGTTATAGAATGTTAACACTTCTCTGGATTTCACATTTTCTCTCTCTGTCACGTTTTACTTTTTTATATTCAGCATCTCCAGCTCCCTCTATCTCTCTCTCTCTCTCTCTCTCTCTCTTTCTCGCTCTGTATCTTTGCCTCTCTCTCCGTCTTGCTATCTGTCTCTCTTGATCTCTCTCGCGTACTCTCTCCCTGTCTCACTCTGTCTGTCTGTCTTGCGCTCCCTCTCTCTCTGTTGCTGTCTTTCTGTCTGTCTCTCTCTTGCTCTGTCTTTCTCTCTCTCTGTCTTTGCACTTGCTCTCCTCTCTCTCTCGCCCCTCTCTCTCTCTCTCTCTCTCTCTCTCTCTCTCGCACTCACTCACTGTCTTGCTCTGTCAGACTCAACCTCAAGCAGCTTTTTTTGGCATGAATCGTAATTAACCACTGTTGCCAAAGCATTAAGCAGGATAAAGGGGAAAAAGACAAATATAAAAATATTAAGCAAGCAAATAAATAAATAAATAAGATAAATAAATAAATAGATAAATCTATCCATCTCGCTATCTCTTTCTCTCACTGTCCGTCTCTCTATCCCCTGTTTTTCTCTTTCCCCGTCCCTCTCACTCCGTCTCTCTCTAAAGCTGCATTTTGTATGCATTTGAGTTTGCCACACAGCAGTAGAGGAAATGTCAGTGGTGTGTGTGTGTGTGTGTGCGCGCACGCACATGCTCAGGGCGAAGCCACAGGCCGCAGACTTTAATTAGCTTCACTCAGTTCTGCATGGCTAAAACTCAGAGAATTCCTTACACACACACACACACACACACACACAAAAACGACTGGTTCTGCCGCAGCAACTTCTTCAGCCCTGAGAGAGAGATAGAGTGAGTGTGTGTTTGAGTGGTGATGTGTGTATCAGTGTGTGTGCGTGTCTGTGTGGTGATGTATCAGTGTGTGAGAGAGTGAGTGGTGCTGTGTGTGTCAGTGTGTGTGAGTCAGATATAGCACATTACTAGCCTGTGTGAGTGGTGGATATTATGATAAACACTTGCACATGTTAGCAGCGCTGAGGAAGGAGGAGGGATGCAGTGTGTGTGTGTGTGTGTGTGTGTGTGTGTGTGTCTGTGTGTCTGTGTGTCTGTGCACAACTGAGGTCTTTTCAGTAGCCATGAAAGCAAAGAAAAGATTTTCTGTATCTGTACACTAACCACACACACACACACACACACACGTTAATATCGGTAGCAAACAGTCGAGCCGTTCTGCCTGAAGTGAAACATTCCCCTTCCACCACAGGTGTCTGAGCAGCAGGATGTGTTTGATGATTCAGGTCTGTGTTTTGTTGGATGCTAAGCTGAAACTCCTCGTACTGATTAGCAACATTAGCTTTGTAGCTGAAAACTAATGAAGAGAGCAGGTCTTAGCTCATCAGCTACATTTGGGGTTGGAGGGAGTTTAGAACTTCAACTCAACGCTACGACATGAAGACTGCGATGTGGAGAAGATGGAGAACAGTGGAACAGGCTTTCTGACATCCGGATAATTGACTGTAAATTATTTTTGTTTTGTTGTGTTTTTTTTATTACATTTTTATGTCTTTAGTTGTATGAAACCTAATTAACTCTCTGCTCAGTGTTTCTGCTCAGTGATGTGACAGTGATATGGCACTGATGGTTTCTGCTGCTTTTTCTGTTGAAATGATTTTTTTTGTTGTTAACTGTAAATAAAACTCTGACACGACGATGTTTTATTGTCTTTTGTCTTTGTGAGCAAACCTGAAGCTCACCACACGTCACTGTGTGAAAACGTCTTCACGTGTCGATATTCTGCACCAAATCACTCCAGCTACTCTATTTATCTACTTACATATCTTTCTCTCTGTATCCCTGTTTCTCTCTCTATTTCTCTCCCTCCTTCTCTGTCTCTCTCTATCTGTATTGCCCTATCTCTCTCTCTCTCTCTCTCTCTCTCTCTCCCTACAAATCTCTCCAACTCCCTCTGTCACTCTCTCTCTCTCTCTCTATTTCTCTCTCTCTCTCTCCACCCCTGACTGACTCTCGCTTTCTCTCTCTTGCCCACTTCGTCTCTGTCTGTCTCTCTCTCTCTCTCTCTACAACCCTCTGTCCGTATCTCACTTTCTCAGTCTCTCTTACTTTATCTCTGTCTTCATTCATTCTTTCTCTTCCTCCATTTATCTCTCTCTTACTCTCTCTGCCTCCCTCCATCTCTCAATCTCTCTCTCTCTGTCTCACTCTGCCGGTGTTTATGGGTATTTGGTGGATAAAAGTAGTATTATGGACAGTCAATGAGGAAAATGGTAGCTTACTTTTGAATTTCATTCTCTCTCTCTCTCTCTCTCTCTCTCTCTCTCTCTCCAGATTCATCCTAGGACTTAACCCACAGCTCCCATGCGGCTGCGCTCGAGCGTCCCCTCTGTCCCAGCGGACTAAACCATTCCATCAAAGGGAAGTTTAAACGGATTAGCTGTGAAAGGAGGACGTAAAACACGCTCACACTGACGACGTGCCAAGGATGTTTTGTTTCTGGAGTTTTTTTTTTGTTTGTTTGTTTTTTTGGACAAGAGGACGAGCAGATCCGGACATCTCCTCTTCTCAAAACAACCGGGACTGATCTCTGACATGTTCTTCCCTCCATAATTGCCCATATCTATCTCTCTCCATTTCTCTATCTCTCTCTCTCTCTCACACACACACACACACACACACACACACTGCATAATCTCATATGAAGATGTTTCTCCAGCAAAATGGACGCTTTGGATCAGTGACTATAACGGAACAAATGGATTAGAGACGTCACGCCTGTCTCGTCCTACTGATTATTATCGAGTCTGGAGTCGATCTCTCCTGGCGCGCTTGCTTCGTCTGGATTTCAGGAGCGTGTAGCTTCAGGACCCTCACAGAGCCAGCAAACAACCACAACCACAACCACACATCGCAGCACATTAACACACATCCAGGGTCGTAGGTCAAACCCCAGTGCGGTCTCTTTTTTTCTCCGTCAGCATGCTCGATGTACTTTGTGGGAGCTTTTATTCGTATTCTGTACATATGTGTGTATATATCAACATATACATATAAAAAAAAAAGAGAAGTTGTATGATCTTATATGCTAAAGCAGTGTTCACATGGTTCAGGAGAGTGTGTGACTGTGCTCGTGTTTCCTTATGGGATGTCTACGGGATACGACGTTCATCTTTCCTTTAAAAAAAAAAAAAAAAAAAAAAAAAAAAAAGGACGGTACGCAAAAAAAACAAACAAACAGAAAGCCCACTGAATTAATGACTTTAAAATAAAAGTGGTATGTAATATGTAGATATTTTGCAATTCTGCTTCAACACAGGTTGCGTCTGCTGTTCAGCTACTCAGCGAACGTGCTGATAACGTGCTGATAACGTGCT
>JAKKZN010000020.1:2285643-2300412 GCA_033441825.1 Pangasius elongatus | reverse complement strand
ACAGGATGCTGTTTGGGATTCTGTCTTGTTGCGTTAGGAAATGTAAAATCTAGTTAATATCAATGACATGAAAATATTGTCAGTGAATGAAGTAAATCTGAAACGTTACCGTGTATGGTAAAATCATGATTTTAGTGCACCTCGTGTGATCAATCCGATAGATAAAGAATAATCTACCACGGGATGGTATGATGTCATTACACAATACAACAGAACAATGAAAACAGGTCATTATGAACATTCACACCATTTCTCTCTCTCTCTCTCTCTCTCTCTCTCTCTCTCTCTCTCTTTCAGACTTTCCTCATGCTTCATGTTTGGCTGCCAGAAAGCACTGACACTGGAGACTCCTTCCATACATGTTAAATAATTACATATTATAGAAATCTTGACCATAGCGATGATTATTGATTATTGATTATTGGTCTTGAAACCTGTAGTTAAGTAAGGAATGAAACACTTTGGGTGTGCTGTTACAGGAAAATAATCCACAACGGAGTAGTGTGAAGTGACCAAAGCTTTTAAATTTCAATTTCTTTGCACAGTGTTTTGTTCCTCTTAAAATAGAGCAAACCTTCCTGTGTGTGTGATCTCATACTTTTGATGTGTTTCGCTATTATTCCAAAATGGTGAAGCTAAAGCAAACTTGAGAAGGACAAGTACACATGTCTGCCTTTTGACAGGTAAGTGTTATGCATGATGCACTTTCTATACTGATGTTTTCTCTCCTACGAAGTGAGACCCTCAGGCTTCATTGCCTCAAATCACTTCTCAGACTTCAATTCCAACAAGCACCCTATAACCATAAAGTAGCTCACATCCCGAGCACAACCACTTTCTCTTCATGATGAACACAAACACCTCGGAGCTGTCCGTCCTCTCATCTCTCCCTGGACTTCACCCAATGCTCACAGATGAAACGAGCGTGGCTGATGTCTGCTGCTCTCAATCCTGTCTGACATGCTGGCCGTGCCATGAAAACATGCCCATGGGAGGAGAACTCGGCCAGCTGAAGTGAGTGGCCACCTCAAGGCTGGTGTGTTATCAGGTGCTGTCACACTGGCTCCTCCCCTGGCACACCGGAGACCGCCGGGGGTCCAGGACTCCCTGCTTTCTCTGGCTAATCTTACAAAGGTTTTGGTCAATACAGCCTGCAGTGGCTAATGGGGTTCCAAAGATAACAGGCAACATCATCAGTGTATGCCAAAAAGGCCATTTATTCCTTCAGTCCTTCCTTCCTTAATTTTCCTCTTTCTTATGTTCAAACTCTTTCCTTCTCTAATCAGTGAACCATATCCTTAGATTTCACTTTCAACAGCCCAGGAGAGCATGAATGTCCCTGCATGGGTTTCGCCTCTTTTCTTTCCTCTGTCAATCAAAGCAATGCTAGCCAATCACAAGCATCTGGGAGTTACCGCTCTCCTCCAAGTGTGTTCAAGCTGTGACTGTGACTTTATATCAGTTGGAAAAGATGTCAGAGGGAGGCAGGGAAAGAGGTGATGCTTTATTATGGGAGTGTTTTTGTTTGTTTATTGTATTGACAGAGACTTTAAAAATGGCAGCAATACAACGCATAAAACCTTCAGTCCAGTTTGGTGCTCATCGTAGCGTCAGATTCCCGTTCTTGCCTGACAGCTGATGAGCTGTTGCTCATGTTTTGTGCATTCTGAGATGCTTTTCTGCTCACCATGGTTGTAAAGAGTAGTTACATGATTTACTGTAGCCTTTGTTTCAGCTTAAACAAGTCTGACCTCTGACCTCGCTCAACAACAAGGCGTTTCCACCCGCAGAAAAGTTTCTGAAATGCCCTTTGTGTTGCTTGATGTAAGAAAACTGGGTCAGAATAAATGCATTTTGTTTATCACATGAAATATAACAAATTCTGTCACTCACTGGATGTTTTCTATTTTTCGTACCATTGTGTCTAGAGAGGTTTGTGCGTGAATGGTGCAGGACATCAGCAGTTTCTAAATGACTCAAACCAGCCCATCTGGCACCAACAACCGTTCCATGATCAAAGTCACAGAGATCACATTTTTCCCCAGTCTGATGTTTGATGTGAACATTCACTGAAGCTCTTGGCCTGCATCTGTATGATTTTATGTGACTGGCTGACTGGAGCAACAACTTTTCACAAAAGCCAATTTCTGCTGCAAAAAAGGAAAGTGTTACGACTGTGCGCGATACTCAGTGCCACGTATGAATTTTTCAGCTCTCTCTTGACATAAACATAGCCAGCGGGTCAAATGTTTCTGGCTGTGAACGCATACAAATTAGAACCCGACCAAAGACGAGAGGAATTACAAGAGCAGCTCTATGTCTGTTTATCTTCACTTCAGTTTTGCATTGCAGAGGCAAACGCTGATGTGAGACGGCCTCTAAGTGGGCTCCTGGGAGAAGGACTTCAGCTATAGCTTTCTTATGAAATCTCTTTGGAGTCTTTTTTACTCTCTCTGATGCTACGACCGACTTTGTTGAAATGAAGTTTCCTCAGTCTGCCATTCATGCTGTTTGTTACCCTTTTGTCTCTTTATCCAATTAAATTTCTCACTCTCAGACTTTCAGACTGTGTGTTTACACGCACCTGACCGAGCCTGAGAAGCCAATCACGGTGAGACGTTAAGCCGTCAGTCAAACCATCGGTTCAACCATATGGCAGATTATTAGATGTACAATAAAGTTGCTTCAAAGTACTTCTGTCTAGGCAGTTTTATTTTCCACACTGTTACTGGTGTAGTTTTGTTTTTGCCCCATTAGTGTTACCATAGATCAGAGCTTAATCCAACTGTCAGTTTTGTTTTTTTTTTCTAAAATCATCCTCACCGAAAAGGTTTTCTGTGTTATTTTCAATAACGAACTAGCATAAATGCTGGAGTAGCCAGCCTACCATACACGCAATAATAAATCGTTATTTTACAATTAAGCAGCAGATCCAGAAAGAAAGTAACTTTTTTGCAGTCTTTCTCTCCCTCTCCATCTCTACTTCTCTCTGGTCTCTCTGTATCAGTGGTGTATTTGTTGCAGACACTTTTTTACTTGTAGAATACTTGTTGAAGACACTCTCTGATGGCTTATTTACAGTAAAAAAAAAAAAGCATTTTCTCTGCTCACACTGTATTTTGGCTCGTTCTGTGAGTCTACCTCTCTTTCTACATGTGCAGTGGGTATAAAAATTCAACACACCAGTTAAAATGGCAAGTTTTTCTGATGCAAAAAATGAAACCAAGATAAATCAGGTCAGAAATTAGTGTTTAAAAATTAAGTGAAAAACAATCGGAAGCATTTTAGAGAAAAATGGGAACAATAACCTGCTTGTATACGTGTGCACCCCCTTTTTATACCTGGGGATGTGACTGATCATATTCAATCTCATGCTCAAAACGTTAAATTATTCTGATGAACCCCACGTAGAGAGCAGCTGTTTCTGTAGGATTTTCTTCACATCGTCTTGGTTTCATCTGATTGCTAAAGCCATGGTCTGCCAAGAGCTTACAAAGCATGTACGGTATCTCACTTGCCTAAAGGTATTGACCAGGAGAGGGGTATAAAAAAATTTCCAAAACATTAGATGTACCATAGAATGCTGTAAAGGCCATCATCAATAAATAGAGAAAATGGAGCACTACAGTGACATTAGGAAGAACAGGGCATCCCTGCAAAATGTATAAAAGGACAAGACAAAAGCTTACCAGGGAGGCTGCTCAGAGACCTACAGCAACATGAAAGGAGCTGCAGGAATATCTGACAAGTACTGATTACTCTCTGCATGTGACTCTCTCATATTCTTCACATGTCTGGGCTGTGGGGTAGGGCGGCTAGACTGAAGCCCTTTTTAACAAAAAACACATCCAAGCCCAAATCATGTGGCAAATTGTGTTATGGTCTGATGAGACAAAATAGATCAACAGAAGAACACCATACCCACGGTGAAGCACGGTGGTGGCAGCATCATGCTTTAGAGCTGCTTTTCTTCAGCCAGAACGGGGGCTTTAATCAAGGTGGAGGGAATCATGAGTAGCTATAAATACCAGCCGATTTTAGTGCAAAACTTTCAGGAGTCTGCTATTGAGCTGAAGATGAAAAGGAATTTCACCTTTCAGCACGACAATGACCCGAAGCATACATCCAAATCAACAAAACGAATGGCTTAAACAAAAGAAGATCAGTGTTTCCAGAGCCCAGACCTGAATCCAACTAAAAATCTGTGGGGTGACCTGAAGCAGGCTGTGCACAGGAGAAGCCCTTACAATCTGACAGATCTAAAATGTTTTTGCAAGAAAGAGTGAGAAAATATTGCCAAGTCAAGAAGTACCACACTGATAGACTCTTAGCCAAATAAAAGACTGTAATAAAATCAAAAGGTGCTTCAGCAGTGTATTAGTTTAGGAGTATGCACACTTATGCAAGTAGGTTATTGTAAGTTTCGTATTTTTCATAAAAACCATATGTGCCAAGGGATCTCCGAGTCCCCAAGCTTTGTTATATTATGTAGCACTTTAACCCCACCCCCTATGCACAGCGAGCCGAGTCTGATGTCTTTACAGCTTTTCCATGTCTCTGAATGCAGTCGTACTGGAAGCCTCCAGCTATGAGAAAGCAGCACCTTAAAACCACAACCATCGATCATCCAGTAGAGAAGCGTGTAAGACGGCAGAAGAGTGAGGTTCATCGTCGGGGCACAGCTCCCCCCTCAAGACCACCCAGGCGTCCACAGTTTACTGTTTAGAGGTCATGGAGTTCTCGGGACTCAGCTACAGCTGACGTTTTTCCAGAATGAGGACAGCTCTGAGGACAGATCACACACTAGGGAAAAAAAAAAGTGAGGATAAAAAGGAATAAAGGAGGGTGCAAAGGAAGGATAGGGATAAGAGGAGGAAGGAGGAGAGGAAACAAATGGAAAAGGGATTTACATTTGTGCACAAGTGCAGAGGAATCGTTCATCTCCAGCGAGATTTGGATATTTAGTAGTAGTTACGGCAGTAGAGTGGCTATTGGGAAAGAAAAGCGGATGAAGCTGAGTGACATATTAACTATATTAATGAATTTATATATAGATATACAAATGAGTGATGTAGTGGGACTTCCATCTTTTTTTGGGTTTTTTTCTGATGTTCCTTTCTATTCAGCATGGAGGTGTAGTGATATGTTAATCTACAGATTGTGTCTGAAGCATGAAAATTTCACCGTCATTTTAAGACGTTCAAGTCTCATTTCCGATTGGTCAGAAGGCGTTGATTCATTTTCTATAACAACACCTCTGTCAGCAAGGCAGCTGCAAATCACAGACTTATTTCAATCTAATACATCCTAATACACTGATGGGTCCCTGGAAGGCTAGTGGTTAGGCTCAGCGCTTTCACTGCCGCGGTCCGGGTTCGATTCCCGGCCAGGAAACCGGCTCCACCCACTGGGGTTGCACAAGACCAGGTGCCCAGATACAATTGGTTGAGGGTATACAGTGCTGTGCAAAAGTCTTATGCACATGCAAAGAAGTGCTGTAGAGCAAAGATGCATTCAGAAATAATGAAACTAAATGTTTCTGCGTTACAGAAATGCTATAAAGAGCAGTAAACAGGAATGAATGAAACAAAGTCGATCCTTCGCTTATTTAAAAAAAATATATTCTCAGGTGCAGTGTGTGCAGGTTTATAAGGAAATGAGCTGTAAGTGTTACTGAGCATCTTGCAGAAGCAGCCGNGTGTGCAGGTTTATAAGGAAATGAGCTGTAAGTGTTACTGAGCGTCTTGCAGAAGCAGCCGCAGTTCTTCTGGAGACATATATATACATACAGCAGAATCTTTATCGTCTTATTTTTATTAACTTCAAGAGAGAGAAAAAGAGGCACTGCTGTGGGAACGACTGGTGAGGAATCGCTGCTCTAACGTAAGTGAGAATAGGAACTAATTTGTCATGCAGACATTCCACAACGGTAAATGTAACTATAAATGGATAAAAAGTATGACGCTATTATTATAATTTTTTTTAATGTAATCATTCGGCAAATTGAGGTAGAGTAAGACAATAAAAAACACTTCAGATTTGCGTAGGCTTCATCACACAATACGATTAAGCGTTTTAAGCCTTACGTATCATTAGTTGAGAATGTAATGCTGTTGGTCAGAGTCTGATGTCACCTTTTTGTGCTCCACGTCCACACGAACACAACGCCGTCACTCCCACAGTCCAGGATGACGACTGCAGGGTACATGGAGCTGAATCTGTGTGTGTGTCTGATGAAACTCTGACACTTCGACTGACCTGCAAAACCAGCAAACCTCAACCTCAGAGGGAAATGTGTGGGATTAAAATAAGCACAGGAATGAACTCTAGGTGGATTGTGCAACTGAAACAGTGGGCTAGGGTCTTGGGTCAGGTGTGTATCATGTAAAATGGCTACGGCGGCTTATACAAACCAGTCTTCCTGTTAGTTTCAGCCAGTGCTGAGTGTAGCAAAAAGCACAGCGTGAATTTTGTTTTTTTTCCCATCAGGTTGGCAAAACATGAAACAGTGTTTAGCTTATGAGTTATAATCAGCTTTAGTTAATAGCGTACTCACAAAAGCAACATCACGTTCACATTGTTAAACGTAATAAAGCAGAAATCACCGATGTCCTGTTGGAGTGCCCTAGTTTTGGCATTCTGCTCCGGTTTTTCTGGCATAGGAAGCCTAATATTGGGTCTCACTCATTCCATTTTTTTTATTTTTGTGTAAGATTCGGCTTTGTGCACACACACAAACGCATACACACACACACACACATATACATACGCACACCCATACCCATATACACCCGTATACTCATCAGTTTCCCTGCACCACTAGCTCACGATGCTCCGTGTCAAACAGCAGATGCTTGCAAGCCTAAAATACCCCGCTGATATTCCCCGGAGAGCGGAGTGGCATCCTGCAGTATCCAGACCTCCGTAATGAGACTTTGAGCTGCGCCACGGCCCGAAGTCCCCTGCGATCCTGGAGCTCAGTGCGCAACACACTGCGGCTCAGATAGATTTATCACAGATCAGGGATCGCACACACACACACACACACACACACACACATTACGAAAGGTCCAAATCAGTGAGCAAGGAGTTCTGAGGGACGCTGACGCAGCACGGCCGTCCTGCCCAGGGAGAAACACTTCACCACACTCCACTGGAGAGTCCTAAGAGAGAGGAGGCAGAGAAACAGAGCACTTCTACTCCATCTTGTCAGCGAACCAAACGCAGCTCAATCAAAGTCAGACGCGGCAGTGTGCAAGGTCAAACCCGGCTCCAGTAAATGAAAGCTCTATTAGACTTAAGCTCCGCTGTCTGGCACACAGCTGCGATGACTAATTAATTAATGACGCTGAGGAAAATCCATGGAAAAAGATGCTGGTTTGAAGTGGAACTTTTATTATAATGCAGTATTGGGCACACATCATGGTTTTTCAAAACACTTCGATCCTTTTGTTAGGTTTAAAAGTGCTTCTAGACCATACAGTATTATAATCATATCATTTCAAAGATACATTAAAAAACTATGATTTTCAAAGTCGTCATGCAGTGGATTTCATTACAATCTTTGTTTAGGGATTTAGACTTTTCTGACCCGGAAAGAACCCCGTGTCCCGTCCATCCAGGGCACAGCTACTTGTCTCAGCTTCACTCTTTTTTCTTAAAATGAGGTGGGAAATGGAAGGCATGTCCATGTTTGTAATGGTCTCAGCAAGCAGAGCGCTCCAGAAATAACAAACGGCTCCTTTAAGTGTCGTATCTTTCTAGCCGGTGATAAGTTGGAGTGCAACACGGACTAGACAGGATGTTATAGCGCTTTTCCACCGAACACCGTGGAGCAGCTTGGCTCGGCAAATTAACCAAGATCCCATGATTAACGTTGTTTCGATTTCTACTGCCGCTTTGGAATTCGGTCACCTTTCTCATCCAGGTACCACGAGATCAGAGCCAGGACTGATGGGTGGAGCTAGAAATTAATTTCTGAACAACATGACATGATACAGTGAACATTACAATCGTTTTTTTAAGGTCACTGTTTAGATTGATTTTACATTCTGTCCCTGTGATCCAAGTTAAATCGTCCATCATCAAATCATCCAGAATCCAGAATGGCTTCCAATTTACTTTGTGGGCTCACTACATAGGGTACAACATAAGGGCACTGAAATAGTGCCCTACATGTACATGGTTCCAGATTAAAATCATCTGATTAATATGCTTTTTAAAATTATTGGCACCCTTGACCATATTTGGATGCATTCAATACGTCTCATGCTAAACAGTTTAGCCTGTAATGGAGGCACATGTCACATGATTGCATAAAGATATATGAGATATACCTAGTTTAATTAATTTTTTATTTATTATTCTGAGTAGTATTTTACCCCTCGTGCCTATCACTGGTCACCACACGACAACCCTTCTTAAAGACCCTTCTTTATTTACGCACAGTGTTACGTAATGAAAAGCAGACACACAGACTTCGGGTCTGTCCGAGCCGTGTCGCGCTGCGCTGTTCGGCTGAAAAGCGCTATGAGCCGCTCTATAAATAAAATCACTAAACATAGAAGGATGAGTTTTAAGGGTACATGTGTAATTCGTATGTGTCATAGATAATCATCATCTGTGAGTGTTCTAAATGTCGCAAAAAAAAGAAAATGATACTGGTTAAATTACATTAAGATCATTTTTCCATCACATGAGTCGTTGTATTTTATCAGCGTCCAACCAACAGCGACTTGCTTCTGCATCACTTTTCCCTCAGGACCTCGTGGTACATGAAGATAAGGAACAATGCGGACAAACACAAAATTATTCTCAAAACTGATTTCCAACAAGTGCTAATATCTTACATTGTTATGATCCTGTTTAGCAACTCTAATTAGAAGTCTGAAAAGACTGCGTGACTGACGCCGTGGTCTCGCGTGGAGATGAGCTCGCCGCTTTGAACCTTGGAGGTTTTCTTGGCTTGCTCACAAACACACACACACACACACACACACACACACACACACACACACACACACATATATGCACACAAGTGCATGTCTGCACATATATACATGCACAAACACACGGCTATATGCATTTATACACACACACACACACACACACACACACACACGTATGGACACCAAGGTCATCCATATAGTCCCCGAAAGAAAGCAACTCTGCTACGTTCCTGTAGGAGTTCAAGAGTTTATGTTAGAGAAGTCTCCGCCCACATCCTCCACCACTGGATATTTATATAGATTTATGTTTTTATATAAATAGATGTGGTCCATCGTCGTGTCTTTTCATCACTGTGAGTTTATAACATGGTACATCCATCTATCCATCCATCCATCCATCCATCCATCGTTTGCTAAATTCCCAGTCTGGGTGATATCCAGAGTAATCGGGCTACTTTTCCCAGAATAGAAATCCATGTTCAAGAGTCTTAGGTCTCCTGGAGCCATGGGGGCAGCCGTGTTCTCGCTATCGCGTGACCTAAAAAGGAAAAGAGAAAATAATGAGAACTGTGCGTGAGTTGTTTTGTTTTTTTTTTTTCCAAAATGGAAGATGTTCGCAGTTCTGGGTCGGAGGATAAACGATGTCTCTCTCTTACACAGTAATCAGTGTGTGGCGTGTGGTGAGGAGCCTGCGGCGAAAGAACCGAGACATTAGAGCAGGATTACAGGACCTGCTGCATTTAAATTAGGAAAGAGAGGAGAAAAAAGACAGGACTCCAGGAGAAAAAGTGCATTGGTGTATGTATATATATATATATATCTACACCCGTCCTAATTTTGCCAAGTAACAGTCCCCTCTTGGCCAACGAGATCTGAAGTAAAGCTAAATTTATTCAGCAAACTTTTCCATTTCAATCTAACTACACAATGGCATTATTTATACCACAGCACTGCTGAATTCTCGCCTCTGATTGGTCAGAAGAGAAGGTGTTGGTTTATATCAATGCAATTGTTCTGCTATGTTATTGTTACTATAGTAACAGTGCATTCAGAAGGACTTGTACAGTGGACACGCTACGTAAATGAAGTAAAAACCACTTAACTGTTGATATGGTGAAGTTTTATGTCAGGAGACGTTTGCTTAGCATTTTGTAAGGAGTCTCCAGTGTCAGTGCTTTGTAAAGTCTTCAGGACAGAGAAGTTTACACTTTCAGATTTCTCAGTAACAAGCTGCATTTTTTTCTAAAAAATTTGATCATTTCTACAGTAACAGCTCATTCACAGGGACTTGCACAGCGGTCGCTCCAGACAAACGGATTTAAACCGTGTGGAATTGTTTATATGAGTTGATATAACATTTATGGAAGGAGTCTCCAGTGTTAGCGCTTTGTAACAGCTGGTATGTTTTCCAACAAAATGAGATATTCCTAGATTAAATAATTTTTTTTTTACATTTTGAGCAGTATTTTACTCCTTGTGCCTATCACTGGTCACCACACGATAACACTAATGGCCTAATGGTCTGAGAGTCGGACTTGTAACCTGAAGGTGAACCTGAAGGTCGTGGGTTCGAGTCTCGGGTCCGGNACTTGGATGGGTTAAATGCAGAGCACAAATTCCGAGTATGGGTCACCACACTTGGCCACAAAGTCACTTCACTTCTTAAAGACCCTTCTTTATTTACGCACAGTGTTATGTAATGAAGAACAGACACACAGACTTCGGGTCTGTCCGAGCCGTGTCGTGCTGCGCTGTTCGGCTGAAAAGCGCTATGAGCCGCTCTATAAATAAAATCACTGAACAAAGAAGGATGAGTTTTAAGGGTACACGTATAGTTCGTATGTGTCATAGATAATCATCATCTGTGAGTGTTTTAAATGTCGCAAAAAAAGAAAACGGCGACTTGCATTTGCATCACATTTCCCTCAGGACCTCGTGGTACATGAAGATAAGGAACTGTTCCTTCAGCATAAGGAAATTCATCAGGAGGAGTTTACATTTTTCTATAGTTTATTATATCTATAACATGACAACCTGTGATTTTTTTTTCCCATTGTAAATCAGAACAGAAGCTTGTTTTGCAAACATTAAATGTAACTATTTAAGGATAAAACATACTTTGTGTTGTTCTTTTATTAATAAAAAATTTTTAACTTAGGCAAATTGCTACGGTATAAAAGGAATAAAACACTTCGGAACATGCTGTTATTGAAAAACCATCCGCTTCGGGCTGGTAACAGTCACACCACCCTGTTGTTTATTATTTTCCTGTAGCAGCACAACCCCAAGTGTTTCATTTCTTATTCAGCAAATTAGACAGCTACCTAAGCGCAGCATGGTTCTACCATTAGTTAACTTGTCTAACGCCAATTTAACCGCTCCACTAGTAGATTTTGAAATACATAGCTAACAAATTAATTAGCAAACTACTTAGGTACTGTAATTTAAGCCACAACTTAGCTAATATTATTCTAGTCTAATTTACTGTACAATTTGAAAGTAACTAAAATTATGCTGAATTTATAGTCTAATTAAAAGCAGTACTTTATGCTAAGTGGCATGAAGAGCTGGAGAAGCGACAAGAACGGTCAATCACGTTTGTGACAGGACATACCCACTTTCTAAGAGATTATGATCCTTCAGGTGTTCTTCAATGGTTCTTGGGATAGTTAAAGGTTCTTGACTTCCTAAAAGAGTCCTGCTTGGAAACCTTTTTGAAAGGGAAACCCTGTTGGAGGGTTCTACATAGAATTACACACGAAGAACCCTTATGAGTTCTAGATTTAACCTTTTTTCTAAGGAAGAATATAAGGTGGTGGAAAAAACATGTATGTGTGTATATATATATATATATATAAACATCTGGCTAACAGCACATCTGGTGACACCGACAGGGAAGCCTCGTTCTAATCCCGTAGAGATCAGACACACATTTAAAGCTCGGTGAAGCAGCGAGGCAGGAAGCTCCCGTCCATGCCTCGCCACATCTCGCTGGCTTGTTACCCACCAGGAGGCGGGAAGAATGACTCTCTGCCTGGTTCAGCCAATCAGACGGCAGACGTCTGGGGTCATAAATTCAATCGGAAGCCCAGAAGCCGCCATCCATCGGCCTCGTCGATTTAATTAGGCCTCTTGATTTGAAAGGCTTGGTGGAACCTGTAGCAGTAACACATTCTAATGACTGTGACAGATGTTGCGCCGTGATTCCGTCTCTCCGAGCAATTACTCTCACGTCGCCTGCGTGCTCTCCACAACTGTTTTTCTTTTTGTATGTCACCTGTGAGGAAAACAGCACCTGCGTTGAGCTGCTGCCATCATCCCAGAGCACAAACCGCCTTTCGCAGGTCGCCAGATTTCAAAGGCTCCAAACGGGACCCTCGGCTCTCGGCAATCTGTCCACACACGCCGGAGTTTCGAGAACGCAAACGGAGCGTCTGTTCTGTTTTGACATGTGTTCAGATTTTTTGGTTTATTTGTCTCTTGTTTTCATGCCACCTGAAGCTTTGCTTTCTGTTGTTTCTATTTTGTGACAACCTTTGAAACTGTAATAGCAAGTATGTTTTAGCTCTCAGGCCTCTGGCATTTTGACTGCTTTTATTTGCATGATGCTTTCAACATGAATGGTTCATTATCAAATACAGATGTAAGGTAATGATCACGTCTAATGATTACTGTATGATATCCATATTTGGTCAGCGGAGAGAGTGTCGATAAGGCTATATGAAGTCTCCGTCACCAATTTTCACGTCCCTTAATCACACTTATTAAGTTATCATGTATAAGTTATCCAGAGGAGCTTCCAGAAGTGTCCCACACGAACACCATCACCATCTGGCTATTGGAGATGCTTCAATCCCAGCATGCATCCTTACCTTGGTGGTTTTGACTTTGTTGCCCGTGCTGCAGGACCAGCCCGTGAGGTCCGGCAGAACCTTACACTCCTCCCCATCCAGACACGGGTGCATCTGACACCACCATTTCTGCAGGACGATGGACGCTGTGGGAGGACAAAGAACGAATCAGACACACAAATAGAGACAGACAGATCAAGACCAAGGAAAAAAAATAAATGAAAATGTATTGAGACAGGAAATCATTATCTAAGCTATATATACACACCATCCTATGCTTCCGTTACAGTCCAAACTTTCAATCTACTTCTTCACATACACCAAAAAGAGAAATGTCCTGCAGTAAAGTTTAAATAAGTTTATCTCTGACAGTCTGAACCAGTTTGCACTAGATGGTGATAAATCACAGAGCTTCTTCTACAAGGACACCTTTAGATGTATAAAGGAAGCAGGATGGACTTTTCAGATTCATTCTCGTTAAGTACAAACAAAAGTTTGTCCCTTGCTTTGTCCCTTGCGTTGGGAAAGGACAACTCCTTGTGACATTTTAAGGTAAATAACCTCATGTATCATTCGTGTGACATGCATTCAATGCAAATCGTGGACTGTTGGAATGAACTTTAGGAGAAGCAGATATTTATAATAAGAGCGAACAAGAAAAACTAAAGAAGAGGACACATAAACTATTCTTATTAACTTAAAAGAAGACCCATGTGGTATTTTTTGTTGCACTCAAATTAGTACTAGACAGCAACAAGGTGGCAGACTAGTCCAGCTCAAACAGAGGAGGAAATAAGAAGTTATAAAGATTTAGGTCAAAGGACTGGGACAAACATGTCAGAAGCTTGAGTCAGTGGTCACTGATCCGTTTACCATTTTAGTGCGGAGTTCGGATAGCCAACCACAACCCTGCTGTAACCTCTTGGCAGAGGTAGCCAGATTGTACAAACAGAGCAGTACAGTGATACAGTGATGCTTTATTCTTTAGCCACTGAACCATTTTATAGACAATACAGATGAGTTTGGGATCATCCAGGAAAATCAAATACAAAATAAAACCCAGTTGTAACCTCTTGGCAGGGGTAGCCAGGTTTTAATTTACAATCTCATGAAATCCATCATGCCTAAGTTTGTGGGATGGAGCCTTTCTTCTAAACGTGTTCAAGCAAATTTATATATTATCTTCAAATTTTGGCTGTTTGTTGCAAACATTTGTTCATTGAATCAGCCATAAAACTGTCAATAAAATAAAGACTGTCAGCCGAGATAAAGAAAAGAAATGACACCGTGCGTTTGAGGTAAAAGGTTTTGCCGCTAAACACGAGAATAAGTTCATGTATAGATATATAGACTACTAAAATTCAAAGGGTGTGAAAAGGTTCGCAATATTAATACATTAATCTATTGATGTTTATTGAAATGGTCCTGCAGGGGACATACCAGGATGTTTCATGCATCTTGTGCAGAAATGTCACGTACAATGTTATACCGTTTTTTATTACAAGAAAGCGAGCCTGTTTTTCTTTCCATAATCCAATAAACACTGCATCAGTAAAGAAACATCTGGACAGCTGTTCTGCCTCCATGCTTTAGAGGTGAATCACTAAAATCTCCTCACATCCTGTCTAATGTGTCTCACCTGCTGCACATTTACCACATATGCTAATTTTCCAAATATGTTCTAACACCAGACAACAACAAATAAAGTTTAGCAATGTCACCTGCTTTCTTTTTTTCTACAAAATGGCCTATATTCAGCAGCTCATTTCACACACACACACACACACACACACACACACACACACACACTTTCTGCATTTACATATGATTAAGAACCTGCCACTGACTTGCAGATTTTTCTTGTTGACACATTATGGTTCCTCTATGGTCATGAATTTTCTTCCTCTTTTATTTAATGAAGTGCAAATGCTAACAAAGCTAACAAGTCAAGGAAACTTAGTGTTACCTGA
>JAKKZN010000020.1:2252115-2262835 GCA_033441825.1 Pangasius elongatus | reverse complement strand
AGAAGAGATTCAAACTGGTTAACTGAGTGCTGTTAAGTAAAGGAAGTAAATAAAACACTTGCCATTACAGGCAAATAATAAACGACAGAGTGGTGTGATGAAGCTCAGCGATACCCCGAAGTTGATTATTTTCCTATTACAGCATGTTTTATTCCTCTTACACCACACCAATTAATTAGTAATTATTACCACCAATAATTAATAATTTTTTACTTAGATTGTTATTTAGAACCCAATCAGATATGAGAATTCAGCAGCACTGTGGTATAAACAAACAGAATTAAAGATCACACATTAGGTGTCTTAACAACCAGCATTTAGCATCTCAGGCAACATGAAGCAAAAAAAACGAGAAAAAAACGAAAGCTTGCTGACAGTGTAAATGCAGGGCTAAAGCAGCGCGCGAGTGATGAGGAAAACCCTGCAGGGAAACACCTCTGACATATTTTCACACACACAATTACCTCGCAGGTGCTGAACAGAAAAATTTCCCGGTACACTCCAGAGAATAGATTTGTCCGAGCCCATTACCTGGGCTCTACTTTTCCTATTGACTTTGTGAGGAAGAGGACGGAAGCTAACGTTACCGAAGAATTGATCGTCTCTGCACTTAAAGTGCCATTCGGTGCCCTGCTGCTGGGACCACCGTCTCTGTCCTCAAGATCCGATGACTCCACGTGGGCTGCTTTTTTCTGCTTTTGTACCGGAGAAAGGAAATAAAACCACTTTGTGTTGTATTTGTGTTGTGTTGTGTGTATGTGAGAGTGCACTTAAGAGCATGTCCAGGAAGTCTGGACACACACATTTTCTATCTCTGTTTTTTTTCGTCTTAAGGAATGCCACATATCCCGTTATTATTTCGGTGTGTATATGTGTATACAATGACCTTGATTGTTAGAAGGGCGCTACATAAATCAAACACTTTTTTTTTTTTTTTACTTTATTTATAATGTGTGTGTGTGTGTGTGTGTGTGTGTGTGTGTGTGTGTGTGTGTGTGTGTGTGTTGCAATGCCCCCTGGTGGTACGTCATGGTTTTTGCTCTCTGCCATTCAAACACTTTTTATTTAGCTCATTAACACACAGCCATCGCAAATATCACACGTTCCACATCAGAGGATACAAACAATGAGCTGTAACGTGTTCAATTTTTCCTCTTTTTCATGCTCCACCATTCTATTAGTTCTCTGTCTGTGTGGATGTGTGTGTGTGTGTGTGTTAGAGTGTGTGTATATGCGAGTGAATGTGTGAGCTCCGGGTTGCTGTTTACTTTATGAGCAGACTGAGACACTAGCTCTAACAGGCTAATAAACTTCCCTTCCCAGCAGCTATATCAGCACTATTACGAATCCCCGATGTAGCCCCCCACACACACGCATACACACACACACACACACACACACCCCCCACACTCATGCATGCAGTCCCGGGGCTTTACAACCCCATTTACCAACCATGTCGACCTTGCTGTGCTCTAATACAGCTCAGGTTTGGGCCCCTAAACCTTGTGGATTGCCACTAACCCATCAGAAGATCAGTCCAACTCGAGCCTCATCCATCACCTTCCCTCAACGCTGCAGGAAAGTCAAGCACAAGCTTATAACCACAAAGTAAGATTGATTTCAGAGTACACTGAGCTATTGTGCATATGAAATGCTCCATGAGACCTCTGGAGTCGTTAACCAATAACCAACATCAGTGCACTATTGCCTGGAAAATGTGTGTGTGAGTGTGTGTGTGTGTGTGTGTGTGCATCATCACATGGAGGAGATCATTCACTCTGCTTTGTCAGACCTGCATCAGCTCATTTGCACATCACAACACACCAACGGCAACCTGCTAAAGAAACTAAGAAGGATCTCACTTTTAGGAACACCTGTACAGATGCTCATTCACACAACTATCCAATCAGCCAGACTCGCATCACGTCAAACATCAAAATGGCGGAAAAATGTGACCTCAGTGATTTTGGCATGGTTGATGGTGCCAGATGGGCTGGTCTAAGTATTTCAGAAATCTCCTGAGAATTGCACGTACAACCTATTCATATATAATGATGTGAAAAACAAAAAACGTCCAGTGACGGACCTCAGAGGTTCGAGCTGACAGGAAGACTGCGGTAACTCAAATAACCACTCTTTAGAACCGTGGTGAGCAGGAAAGCATCTCAGAAAGCATCTCAATTCCTTTCAGCTAAGGCAGGAATCTGAGGCTACAGCAGACACAGGCTTACCCAAACTGGACAGACTGACCAGGCGATTTTTACTCTGACCTGTTCGACTGCTCTTGTGTATTCTCCTTGTTTGATGCCATTACTGTGTTTGAGCTCTTACAGAAGATGAATAATTGTGTTAATACAGTGCACCTGTATTGAAACATGTGCATTGAATCTAGCCAATAAACTGTTATTACAAATACTGTTTAAAAAAACTGGTCATTCGATCATTTCCTCCGTCACTTTCTCCATTCTTCTGCCTCAACTCTTCTTGCCATGACTCTGTACTTCTTAACATTTAGGAGAACCAGAAAACTTCTGTATCCACCAACTTGTTTAAAAGAGAAAAGCCGCCTTCCTCATCCTCTTTCATCGCACTCATCAGCAACACGCATAAACAGACCACAAGGGCACTTGAACTTCCGTCCTTTCGCCCTCAGACTTTACGAGTACCCTCTTGGCCTGCGTGCAGAATAATTATATTTTATATAACTTTTTATATGACTCACAAAACAAAGCTGTGCGCCTGGAGCCCTGTGACTGAGAGCTCGTCCAAAATTCACTTACGCGAGGCGCAATTGGCTGAGTCTCGCCCTGGGAAGATCGCCAGTGTGTGTTAGGTCAGCTCAGGCGCCAAAACTTTCATCGCTCATGGGTGACCCTCAGGTGCCGAATCAGCCTCCTGTGGATATTCTACCTCAGAGACTGATCGCGCCAAGATCACCAACACGTTTACGTCGGGGAACCGAGCCAGGCTTGTGCACCAATGAGAATCTCGTAAATAAAGTACTTTTACGGATTTAGGTTTACGAGACGTTTGTGTCAATGGATGTTGACGTGAAAGTGTTACTACAGACTCATAGACCTGCATATTTAAGATTTGTCAGGGAAATGTCTTTTTCTTGAAGAAACCTCATCTAACACAACTCAACTGGTCTAAACCAGTCTAAAAGGGTCTAGAAGTGTGTATCAGGTGTTACCGAAAATTCACACAGGTTTCACGTGCGATGATAAGTGTCTCATGTGATTATATGAACAATATAAGATCATGTAAAAAAGCATTATTCATATGAGAAAAATCACATCTGAGAAATAAAACCACATGCCCAACATATGTAACAATCAGAAATAAATGAATCATGTGTAAGAATCACACAGAAATAAATGAATCATGTGTAAGACTCACACACGGAAATAAATGAATCATGTGTAAGACTCACACGCGGAAATAAATGAATCATGTATAAGAATCACACGGAAATAAATGAATCATGTGTAAGAATCACACGTGGAAATAAATGAATCATGTGTAAGACTCACACACGGAAATAAATGAATCATGCGTAAGAATCACACGTGGAAATAAATGAATCATGTGTAAGACTCACACACGGAAATAAATGAATCATGTGTAAGAATCACACACGGAAATAAATGAATCATGTGAAAGAATCACACATGTCTAAATGTCTAAGACTCACATGTGGAAATGAATGAATCATAGGCAAAAAAAATCACATGCACTACATATGAAGAGTCCAATGCATGTGATTAAACGTATGAAACCAAACATCTAAAGTGTCTCCAAACCACACCACGTGAATCACGTGATTATTCACGTGACGTTCATGTGACTGTTTTTTTTACAGACATAGTTTTATATCACAAAGTTACAGTGTTTACTGGTGTCTTGTACCACCATTTTTAAATAAACTCTAAATAAAATGCACAAAAAAAAACTTTCTGCCCAACTGAATGTAAAAATAGAAGGTAATATTTAATATTATACTGTATTAAAAAGGTCCATATAGACACTCCAAATTAAATATTAAAGTTTTAATGGGTTTTTTATATAAAACATAAGACATCCAAAGCTCCTCTGGGTTTTACATTGTTAGCCGAATGTGATGCCTAATTTATGCACACACAAAATGCTGTAATTACGGTTGTTGTGGTGAAGCACTGTGTCGCCACGTCCATCGCTCAACGCTGAGAGGATAAATCCCGTAATCAGGCCTAAAGCAGTGTAAACCGATACGTGTATTTTTGTACGGTCTTGTTTTTGTCCACTCTGCACTCTCCCTCAGCCATCTTATGCATTGTTATATTGTCTGTATAGTCTACTTATTGTTCCTACCTAGTCTTTGGAGTTGTGTGTGTGTGTGTGTGTGTGTGTGTGTGTGTGTGTGTGTGTGGATGGTGCCCATTTTTGTACTCTGTGTGTGCAGTCATAATCCTTTCTGCCCGTTGATTAGGTATGTGTAAGTACAACATCCACAGAGCGTCTGATCTGAGATCTGATCAGATTAGTGATTAGTGATGTAATCAATGCGCTCGGTTTGAAAAGGCCACGCCTTTCTGCTTCACTGTCCACGAAAAACAAAGTGCCTTAATCATACTTCGGGTTCAAATGATGATTAATGGGAAACAAACAAACGTCACGCTGAGGTGCCTTTGATTTTCCATGAGAGCCGCTGCGGGGGATCGGCTCGGGCTTGTCAAAGGTTGCTCTCAACTTCTCAAGTCTCGCTCTCTCTCTCTCTCTCTCTCTCTCTCTCTCTCCGTTTGTTTTTCTGCCACCCTGCTTCTTCTAGGAAAGTGTCAAGGCTGCGAGCGTTCGTGCTCGCAGGCTGCCGAGCCTCTGCTCTCTGACGCCGACACGGCCGTCTGGGTCAAAACACACCGATTATTTCCCACTCCGCGGTCACTAACGACCAGCCAGCCACACACCGCTCTATAATTATATTAATGACAAAACGTGCCGGGCGTACAGATTGAGAGGCCAAAAGGTGAACGACGGAGAAAGAGGGAGAGAAAGAGATGGATAAGCAGAGCGAGAGAGAGAGAAAGTCTGATCAATTGTTCATTTTACAAAGTCACTGAGACATGCAGGAGCTGTCAATAAGTGAATTAGTTTGTCTGTGAGGCTCAGGAGTGTGACTCGCTGTTCTTTCACAGCTACGGGCTTCTTATACTCAAAACTCAACCTCACCACCCCACCCTCGCTAACACACACACACACACACACACACACACACACACACACACACACTGAACCAGGCACAGATAGTCATACAGAGTAATTGACATTGACATACATATGCATCACACACTCATGCAAAGGCACCTACCAATTT
The DNA here is from genome assembly GCA_033441825.1 of Pangasius elongatus. Taxonomy (NCBI): domain Eukaryota; kingdom Metazoa; phylum Chordata; class Actinopteri; order Siluriformes; family Pangasiidae; genus Pangasius; species Pangasius elongatus. The sequence goes on along the minus strand of JAKKZN010000020.1, from coordinate 2,257,485 downwards.
TCTTGCATCATCTCTCACTCTCTCTCACACACACACACACACACACAGTAGACTGCTGTTTTTGGAAGACCATTCAAGTCTGTCTTTCTCTAACACACACACACACACACACACACATTTTGAGACTTGGAAATCCCTGGACTACTTGTAATATCCAGCTGGTTCTATTCCCGACCCCCGTATGTGAATGATTTCACTCTGACCGTAAGTTATTCGATCAGCCAACCGCAAACACGGTGATACATCACTGCTACACCATCTTTCTGCTTTGTCACCTTGACGTACTGAAACAAATTCTAAAATAATGGGAGGATTCATTCATTCACTCATCTCCAGTAAGCACCTTATCCTGTGAATCCGGAAGCCTGTCTCGGGAAAACTGGGAATGAAGCAGGAATACACCCTGGATGGGACGCAGTTCCATCACAGCGCACCTTGCACACACACACACACACCCATACACACACGCACATACTCACCCCTAGGAGCACCAATAAAGTTCCCAATCCATCTACAAACATGTTTTTTGTAGGTCGGAGGAAACCCGAGGTCCCCGGAGAAAATCCTAATAGAAGTAATCCTGGTCAGGGCTGTAGTGGATCCAGAGCCCGTTCTGGGAACACTGGGAGCAAGGTGGGAATTCACACGGGATGCAGGGCAGTTCATCAAAGGGTATCACACACATTCTCATTCTCTGCTAGGGGCAATTTCGAGTAGTCAATCCAGCTACCAGCAGGAGGTTGGCAAAATTGGTGAAAACTGGAGAAAGCTGTGAGGCAGCAACGCTACTCGCTACGCCACCTCTTAAATGTGAAATGCAAGTTTGACCTTTAACTGGCAGTTGTCGTATATTTATCAAATCACCACTACACTAGTTCACTTTGACCTTCAGTTTCTACTGAGTGCTGCACTTATTGAAGCAGTAAGCTGTTTAATAAAAGAGCAGGGCGAAAACTCCTGATCCTGAAGCCACCTAGAGGAAGCTTGATTGGGGTAAAGCGTTTGAGTGAATGACTGGACGTTACAGGGTCAGTTGTTTACTACACTTACACTACAGGCAAAGGTTTAAAAAAAGCCGTATCTAGACGTCCCTCTTTCTTGATGACGTTTGCACACATCTCCTAAGAGTGTTGTTCTTTGAGAGCCTCCAGGTCAAGGCTGATGAAATGGTGCCGCTCTTGTCAAAGAGCTAAACGATGGATACGAATGCCTTGACGTAACAGTTACATTTAAAATACGTAGACATGACCTTCTGATGTGTAGCTTATATGACTCCATTATGTATTTCCTTCTGTGATATGACTAGGTCTGATTTTGGAGAAAAATATGAGGTCTTGCCACAAAACACCCTGGAACTTAAAACACCCACACAAAATGTTTTGCACTCATGTTACTTATGCACTGCTACACTCTATACACTCTATCCTGCACCTTACACACTCCATGCCATGACCTGCTCCAGTGCTTCCATAAGCTCTGCACATTTCTCATTCATCAGCTGTTTGTCAAGTCCTTCATTAGGGCTTATAAATCAGAGTAAACTCAATAATATGCAATGTATGGAGTCTGAAAACACAGGACCACACACACTATACACTATACTCTACACTCTGACCCACACACACTATACACTATACTCTACTGACTCACACACACTATACACTATACTCTACACTCTGACCCAAACACACTATACACTATACTCTACACTCTGACTCACACACACTATACTCTGACTCACACACACTATACACTATACTCTACACTCTGACNCTCTGACCCACACACACTATACACTATACTCTACACTCTGACCCACACACACTATACACTATACTCTACACTCTGACTCACACACACTATACACTATACTCTACACTCTGACCAACACACACTATACACTATACTCTACACTCTGACCCACACACACTATACACTATACTCTACACTGACTCACACACACTATACACTATACTCTACACTCTGACTCACACACACTATACACTATACTCTACACTCTGACTCACACACTATACACTATACTCTATACTCTGACTCACGCTATACACTATACTCTACACTGACTAACACACTATACACTATACTCTACACTCTGACCCACACACACTATACACTATACTCTACATTCTGACTCACACACTATACACTATACTCTACACTGACTCACACACACTATACTCTACACTCTGACCCCCACACACTATACACTATACTCTACACTCTGACCAACACACACTATACACTATACTCTACACTCTGACCCCCACACACTATACACTATACTCTACACTCTGACCCCCACACACTATACACTATACTCTATACTCTGACCCACACACACTATACACTATACACTATAGTCTATACTCTGACCCATACATACTGTACACTATACACTATACTCTGACTCACACACTATACACTATACTCTATCTCACACACACTATACACTATACTCTACACTCTGACTCACACACTATACACTATACTCTACACTCTGACTCACACACTATAGACTATACTCTACACTCTGACTCACACACACTATACACTATACTCTATACTCTGACTCACACGCACTATACACTATACACTATACTCTGACTCACACACTATACACTATACTTTATATTCTGACTCACACATTATACACTATACTTTATATTCTGACTCACACATTATACACTATACTCTATACTCTGACCCACACACACTATACACTATACTCTGACCCATGCACACTATACCTATATTCTATACTCTGACCCACACACACCATACAATACACACTATACTCTGACCCACACACACCATACAATACACACTACACTCTGGCCCACACACACTAGACCCTACACATTACGCTATGACCCACATACACTGTACCTACACTCTGCACCCTACATCATGCTTTGATTCATCTAAAGAAGGTCGTGATACATTAATTAATTATATGATAACTTTAGGATGTTACAGCAGTGTAACAAGTTCTAAGTGCTAAAGTGTTTGGCTGTGTAGAACAGAACAAGGGGAACTCTCTGACTGAGGAGAACTCTATGGAGAAACTCAGTGACCTTCAGTCATTTCCATTTAGTGCAGAAGTTGTGTTTGATTTGAGATATAGAAACAGGTTCCAGTGTATAAATACACTTTTTGAGACACACCACATACACTACGTTATGCATTCTACGATTTGTTCTCTGCACTCAGAACCTTATACCATACACCCATTTTATACTCTTCGTCTTATGTCCCAAACTTTACAATCTGTCTTAAATCTTAGACTCTAAACTTCACACTCTGTACCTTTTGCCCTACATTCTAAACCTTACACTGCCTTATGACTTATCATATTTACTCTCTATGCCTTATACCCTACAATTTAAACAATACACACTATGCCTTAAATCCTACACCCTAAACTGTACACTGTGTACCTTATATCCTACAGCTTAAACTGGACACTCCGTGCCTTATGCGCTACTCCCTAACCTGTACACCCTGTACCGTAGACCTTTTGTGCATTGTATCCAAAACCCTACCATCCACACACAACTTTACACATTGTGCCCTATACCACTATCCTCCATGCCCCACATCTTACACTCTACACTTTGTGCAATTGTATGTTCAAATGCCTGGGAGCTAGATACACAAACAGAACATCTTGTTAACACTAACTTTTTTTCACAGTTACTGAGCCTTTTTCTCATACCTGCATATCTGCAGGGTTATATCACAATTCACACATAAAAGCATACTTTACATCCAGCTGTTTAGGTAACAGACACGCTTACACAAAAAATAAAAATCGCACAAAAATAACTACATAAGGAAATATGTAATACCCATTTGATAAGCTGACTTTGTTTGTAATAGACGTGTAGCTTGAATATGAATGTCAATGCTCTGCTTTTCAAAAAAATCCTCCAGGTGGATGGCGTAAATAACGTGCTTGTTTTTAATCTGAATGCATGAACTTCATACACTGATGGGGTTTCTCCAACTCCTTATAATGTGATTCACATGTTTTTCAAATCAGTCGATAAGCGTTTTGGGAGAGCGGTGAAACCGAGTCACGAGCTGTCAATCAGGCAAAATCTCAGTCAACGGCAGGAAGGGAGGCCCAGGTGGAATAAAGCATTCATGACTGTCTCTGATACAAAGCAGGGCTCGGGATCAATTAAACTGCAAAAGAGAAACATCACTGCTTCATACAGAGAGAGAGAGACAGAGAGAGAGAGAGAGAAAGAAACAGGGAGGGTACCAATGGAACAGAGGTGGTTTAATCCAAGACCGGAGTGAGAGGAGAGGAGAGAGAACAATGAAAAAGATGAGATGAGAAGTTGGAGATGACAGCATTTCAACCTCTGCTGTGTGATCCTGAACCTCTGCCTCGCTCTCCTGTGCTAGCTCAAACGCGAAGAGCCTGCGGGGAACACGTTCCATCCCGAGACCTCGCTCTGTCAGAAAACAACCCTCAGCGATCAACCTGTTTTCCTCTCTTTCCATCCAGCACAACCCCGTCGACAAGCTGTGTTTCTCTATCCTGCTCTATCCTCAGAAGAGGAGAGGAGAGGAGAGAAGAGAAGAGAAGAGAAGAGAAGAGAAGAGAAGAGAAGAGAAGGCACTGCACAGAGATTATACTGAAAGAAGAGACCTCCATTTGTACACCTGTCTCCTCATATTCTGTCAAACATCTACTGTAATCCAAGCTTGCACATAAAACAAAAAGAAAAGAAAAGAAAGGAAAAGAGGAGCAGAGATGCAAGACGAATGAAAGAGATGAAGGGAGAAGGCAAGAGACGAAACGTAGCACACTGAAAGCAATCTGAACGAGGGATGCTGCACCTCCAGATGAGAAAGGAAGAGAGCTCAATCCCCCTCTCTCCTTCTCTCTTGTCTTTTGTCTCTGCCGCTCTCACCGGAGGCACGGCAACACAGCACACGAGGCCCCGATGAAAGACGCGACTGTGTTTGCGTCCCTGTCTGTCCACCGAGAGCCAAGTCCCGTCTGCACGTCACACTGCACGGTTCTTCACACACTCCGTCTCCGCGTCTCTCGCGGTGTGGTGTCTTATGTTTTCCATGCAAAAATAATGAATCCCCCTTTTCACGCTATTCACAGTGACAGAGAACAGATAAGGGCAGGGAGCGAGGCACGCTGGTCAGCGCAGACAGTTCCAACACGCCATGGTCCTGATCTCATTACTGCGCCAATTAACATGCAGCAGGCCTGTTCTGCCCCATACAAAGGCCACAAGGGAGCGAATGAGTGTGTGTGTGTGTGTGTGTGTGTGTGTGTGTGTGTGTGTGTGTGTGTGAGAGAGAGAGAGAGAGAGAGAGAGA
>JAKKZN010000020.1:2146726-2154226 GCA_033441825.1 Pangasius elongatus | reverse complement strand
TAGATCCTGAGGGAAGCAACAAAATAAGTCGTGCAAGTGGAACAGGAGCTTTTTACCTTCACGTGATGCATGACGTGATGCATGACGTGATGCATGGATCACTGTGGTTTAAGGCTGTTACTGAAAAACTCAGTAAACCCTAATACTGTAACAGATATTAAACACTGTAAAACGTCTTCATGTATCGTGATATGGCATTTTTCTGATCTTGCCCACCCCTAAGGAGCACAGCAGTCTACTCTGGCCACTCCAGTCATTTTCTAAAAGCAGAATTAGCTTTCTCCTTATTCTGGCATGAATAAACAAGCCTGTCACAGCCATTTCCAGTCAGTGTGAGCAGCTGGCTGATGACTGAGGACTGGGTTATGCATTACAAAAGGGCTGAGTGATGCATGCTGGGAAGTGCAGTTTAATCAGCGGCACGTCCTCACCATTCCATGATAATGAGCAGGCACTTTTTCCCATGGTGCATGTTCTCGTAGAGGCTGAGGATACGCACTATGTGCGGCCCGCTGGAGACGCGCCAGTGCAACTCCACTTCGCGGCGTGCTTTCGGGCTGTCATAGAGAATCTGCAAAATACAGAGAGGAGAAGAAAAATAAGGACAGGAGGGAAAATTAGGTGCATTAATGCAGCAGGGTGGAACAGTTTTATAAATGCGCCCTGATTTTGGGGTGTTTAAAGCTGAGCAGTCACGAAACTGTCATCTTGGGATGAGTGTAAGAGGTACTGAAATTACAATAACACTTTAAATACTGATAAAGAAACTGTAAAACTCTGGTTTACTCTGTTACTTGATCATTCAATGTATGGACGATGTACTAGTCCAGCTCAGGAAATGTCCATAAGGTGTTTATAACATATTTAAAAAGCAAATATTCTGACTGAAGTGATTGTTCAAAATAAGAAATTTAAACATTGATAGACCTTGTACTCATTCTTAGGATGTAATCTGCCAGCATGAAACCCAAAAAGAAACCCTACTTATGATGCATTTTGGGTGCAGAAGTATATTCTGAATGGCTTGAACCACTTCGGGTGGATTAATTATTTTAACTAATTATTTTTCCTTCCACTGTGCTGGGAAATCTTGCCTCCTGCGCTATGACTATGGTTAGTAGTTCTCACTTGCGAGCGCTGTATCACTAATGACAGTTTACTTGGAGCAAATAATTTGCATACTGCATACACGGTCTAAGAGTTACCAAATGAGGAAGATGTAAATGCATATGTAATAACAGAAAAATACAGGAATATGAATTTGGAATACAAAACAGCCAAGGCTGGGTGATGAAATAATGCACTAGAGAAAGATACATGACAAGACAAACAATATATTACATGTTATTCCCTTGCAGTTGAAACACAGTGCATTTTACACTTTATTAATTTGGCAGATGTTTTCATTTCAAGTGCCATACAAGTGTGGCAGAGTATAGTCCAAGCCGAAAAGCTCAGGGTTCTCTGTGGCATTCTGGCAACTTCTACGTGACCCTTGGAAGTAATTCTAGCTGCTTCGTACAGACGTGGAAAAACACTAGTCGGATTTCCACTGTGCTGGTGGACAAAAGAGGAAACCCCTCACTCAGTGAAGCAACTTTCCTAAGTCAGTGCAGAACCTTCCCTCTGTGTTACGCAAATTACTTTCATGGCCCATGCTGGGGGAAGTTCCTGGTTGGAGACACTTTCTCCAAACGTGTCACGTCAGGTTATGCTTATGTATAATAACCCTAAATCCCAGGATAATCCCATNTAATCCCATGTCTCATCAGGTGTGAGCCACCCAAGAATGCACACAGGAATACAGAAATATATATACCACAGAAGAGCAATTGCAAATCTTATCAAATTTCTGTACAAATTCCTCCCAATATATAAAAACAAAATAATAAAAAAAAAAGCTTGAAGGAAGCAAACCACTACATTGTTAAGTGTAATAGCTGATATCATGATGAGTGATTTATAGCCTGTCATTTAAGGTACAGTATTTTCATTTATCATTTAAGGTAAATATTCTAAGATCCCTCGCTCCCTCCCTCTCAGATGTCTCTCTTCGTACGTGATGGAGAGAAGGACAGACGTAACCCTGGAATAGACACGAGGCCGTGACATTGCACACGTCTTCCATCAGGGTGTATTTTTAGGAGCGGAGTGTAAATCAATCTCCGGCTCTGTGTCTGTGTCTGTGAGTGTGTGTGTGTGTGTGTGTGTGAGGAGAGAGGTTAAGAAGGAGAGTGCATATTTAAATTTAACACTAACACTGATTTTATCCCACAATGCTGATGAATTCTCGAATCTGATTGGTGTGAATAATAACGGCAGCTCTGACATTACTGCAGCTGCAAATCACGGGTTTATATTAATGAGCTCGTTCTAATACGTTATTGTTTTTATAGTAACAGCTGTTTATAGTAACGGCTCATTCACAGGGACTTGTGTAATTGTTGATATGGTGTAGTTTCCCGTCATGAGAAATTCCTCAGGAAGTTTTGTCTTGTTAACTTTGAGAGAGAAAAGAGTCTAAACCAGGCCACCGGTTACAAAGCTAACAAAAAGCTGACCTAAAGAAAGAGCACTTTCCAGAACATGGTATGTGGATGCTTCTTTAATTGAATACAAATCACTGACAGCACTGATATGTAGAGCTGTTTTAAAACATTGTAAAACTTATTATTTTAATAAGCTTATCTTACCAAGCCAGGCTGTTTCATTCACTTTCATACCAATAACGGCGAGAAAAAGGACAAGCTCTAGCCGCTCAGAATAATTTGCAAACGTGACACAATTTCGCATTTTAAACATGTTGTTTTCTTCATTTTAGCTCCACATGACCCAAAGACACTGCATTATCATAGAGGACTGAGCAATGGGGCTTCATTAGGCAGCGGTTTGTCTGGTTACGGGCAAACAAACAAACGAACAAACAAACACAGAAACAGACGAGCGGCGTTTTGTATCAATTAAAGCTGAAAGCTGTTTGTGTGTGGATAACGTGTGGAGGCGTTAATATGTAATGCAGTTTGACCTCCGCCCACATACACATGCCATTTCTGTTGATCATAAACCATAAACTGTGTGTGTGTGTGTGTGTGTGTGTGTGTGTGTGTGTGTNTGTATCCCATGAACTTGCCACTTTGTTTATAGCACCGGTAGCTGGAGTGGGTCTAATCAGTTCCTGATGCTTAGTCACTCTGTGTTTCAGAAAGCAGTTACACATGTTGACTGAGGATTCCAAGTTCAACTAAAGACCTTGAACCTGTGAGCGATTTATTCTCTCTCGGGTCCATCCATCATTCCGCGAACAAATCACAAACAACCAACACACACTCCCTATATGGTAGATTGACGGTACAGGGAGGTGACATTGAGGACATGTCTGTTTCTCTCTCTCTCGCTCTCTCTCTCTCTGACACACACACACATACACATGTGCAAATACCCAGGCTCAGCAATCCTACTGTGTGTTAATCCTCAGATAAGACAAAAGGGATTAATATGTAATGTAAAATGACACCTGTGTGTGTAAGTGTGTATGTGTGCTGATAGGACATGAGGTCATGAGGATTAAACCTTCTATATTACTAACAAATCCACCTTCAACTGTCTGTCATCACTTGTTTTATCCAATCAAAGTCCTCTGAGGGAAAACGTGACCAAAAACTGTGTGTTTGACAATTTCGGTTCTTACAAAATACAAAAATAACAGTCTGTTTTGTTTTTTCATTATATCTCACAAATAATATATCACTTTTGACTTTGAACATAGTGATTTAAAGCAACACTTCCACCTTATAATGAATATTATTACCATGCTCGAACGTTTTTAAGAAATCTTTGAATAAATTCACATTTTGCTAAAAATAAATCGACGTGCCTCTTTTTTTTAGCTTGTGTGTAGCAATTCATGTGTATTCTAACAAATAAGAAATATATAAATACTGACTATAAGATAAATACTGAATGCCGTATGATGTATGTGGATACACTCGTATCACCCTTTAACTTTAAAGCCTGCTTCTAGCTCCAGCTACGCAAATAAAGTACGCAAATGAAATATGACCGCTTGTCCTGATATACTACTATAATATACTAACAGTTAGCACATATCCTACTGTTGTCCTGATAAGAGTTCATCAATGTTTCCAAGATTACTTTGACTTTTTGAAATCAGGATTTACCATATATCAAATAACATCATATTAGCAAAGTTGTTCGAGGTTTCTTAGCAAAGATATAGCACTAAAAACGAGGCATTTGAATAGCTACATGATTAGCAATACTATATTAGTATGATAGTATACTATATTATTAATAGTGTCTATTGTACAAGCAATTTATCAGTGTTGTGTTTATTAAAATTGTGATTAGAATCTGTGATTTTCCCACAGAAATAGCTTTCATTTTATTGAATAGTCACAGTCAGAGTTACACAAGGGTTACTCTGTCACTATCGATTGTCTCTAACTGCATGAGAAACATGGCGGCTCTGTGTTAAGAGGTTAAAGCTCAGGAGTGCCAGAGGACTGTTGAACATGTCCCTAACTCCCTTAGCTATAAGCCTGGATTGGACTTAGCCTAACTTGTAAGCTATTAATGTGTCATATATACTGTATGTGCGTTATTTTGTACACCGAATTTTGCTTCTGGGTTACATTTAGCTGAAATTTAGGTGTCATTCTGTCATAAATATGTGGCCACCCTTCATTTAGACTCATGAGTCTATTTTTAGATTGATCGCTGTTCAGCACCGAGGCTTGACGACATCATCGACTGTTTAAATTTCACTGCTGTATTTAATTTCCTGACTGTGCAGGTTTGGGCTGAGGAGCGTGATTTAATTGACTCTGCTGTGGAAAAATGTCCAGGAGATACGCTGATCGATTCAGGCGTCTGTGTGGAGAACATCAGGCTTAATGAGGAAGAAATGGAAAAAGACTGCAGGGTTCAGCACAGATACTAATGCACAATTTATACCGAACATTATCTGAGCTCAGATCGCTGTAAAAAACGGTAATGAATTCTGATTACAGAGCCTTAAAAGGAAACTTTACATATTAAATAGATTTAGATTGAAATTTCTGTGATGGTTTTAGTGGTTCTCGTGCTAATTTTTTGGTTATCTTCTTTATTCCTGTGAGAAGTCCTGCTGCACTGGATGTTGCTGCTAGCACAGTTACAACGGCATTTAACAGGAGAAAAAAATGTCAAACATAAAAATTGAGAACAATCAGGTTTCCCTCTTAGCTCCTAAAGACAGTGATGATCGAGAGCTTCTCTTCTCACTCACCATTTTCTGGCAATGTTCAATGTCATATCAATTATCGATCCAGCGTAGACGTAGGGGCGACACTGCTGCAAACATTGGACTCAAAGTCCCAGGATGCAGTGCAGAAGCTCGGCTCGGCTAGTTAGTGAGCGATGAGATGACGAGTGTGATGATGTCGATGAGCAGTATGAACATGAGATTGAAGCTTTGTAATCTAATATGTTTGAGCAGAGTGTGTAAATGAGGAGGTGAGAGAGTTGGACAGGCTAAAAGACTAAAGTGCTGCCGCATCAGTCTACGTAGAGATAAAGCTATCAGCAGTTAGTCGAACGGCTTTGTGGGTTACGTGTTGGTACGGTTACGTACCTTTGTGGGAAACTGCTAATCAAAGTGAAAACAGAACGGACTGAACATGTTGATGAAAGAGGTTTAAACCAAAATCACTACAAAAAAACCTTAGATGCGGTCAAAGATCTAATTAATTACAAATATTAATATACAAGTCGATCAGGGTGTATTTTTATTTTAGGAGTGAGAAGATTAGGAAACTCAAGCTGTAAGTGTATGTGGGTATTTATAATGATAGTATCTGGATGACGTCAAAGCACAAATTAAACAAGCGTCACAGAAACTGAAAGCTTTTTTTTTTTTTTTTTTTTAAGTTTCCGATCATTGACTTAATAACACTCCCAAAAAAACAAGCGCATATTTCCTGAATGAACACTCTACAAATGATTCATTCTTCAGTTTCAATTTTCTTTTCAGAAAATAAATGATAATTTTTCTCCTTGATCCCTCAAAAGAAAGGAATGCATGTAGTGTCTCTCTCTCACACACACAAACACACAAACACAAACACACCTGTGTTTGCATTAAAATGCCAAGTGTGTGAGTTATGCCTCATCTCAGTGAGTCACTCTATATCCAGCTATGCGTTGTGTGACACAGGTTTAATCTCCCACTCTAAAATAAGCTCAGTGTAAAGCGTTACACCGCGGCGTGGATAAATAAAAGCTCAGCGCACACTTCATTAGAGGCTCTTATCTCAGCACCACCCTGACTTTACGGTATCTGTGTCAGAGATCCACAGGACAGAGTTCAATTCTGCGTGTCACATTTTCCTAGCTTTACACAAACGCTCACCTCAACCTCCACAGAGAAAAGGACAGGAACTACAACAAGATGATATGAGGAAAAAATATTGTAAAGAAAATATATTTTAGCAAAATTCCTCAGTGATAATTACAGAGTGTTTGGTTCACCCATGTGGAAACAGCCACACAGTACTGCTGTTTGCTATTAAACTTCTTATCGAAGTCAGTAAGCTAGCTAGCATTAGACTTACAATGTATTATATTACTGTGTAAACTACCACCCAATGTCACTAGCACACAGGCTAATGTTAGGCTAAATATTTATTATATTATGTAAATTACTACCCAAGGTCACTAGCAAGCTAGCTAACATTAGTGTATCTATTTATTATATTGTGTAAACTGCTACCCAAAGAAGTTAGTTATTTAAATTATTGTCTAAATCAGTAGCCAAGTAGCAAAGTTAGCTAACATTCGGCTAACTTTTTTTTTAAAGGTAAATCAGTAGTTATGTTTGCTAGCATGTGTTATCCTTCATACCTCCAGATTGATGGCTACAGTGTGATAAGAGGGACATGGCCTAAAAAGACAACATATTTCTGTTTTAATCAAAGCTGAAATTAGGAAAAATTTACTTTCCATACCAGTGTATACATATTTGAGAAATATGCAGTTAAATTAAACAGCAGTAAGTGCTAAACCTAACCAAATTCATCCAAATGGTTTGTTCTTTCTAACAGCAGGAAAGGTATTTATTCAGCCGGAAGTGCAGAAGCCTCATCTCTGCACTACTATCCTTCATTAACTTCAGAAACTTTTTGTAATAAAAACAAATCAAATGTCCGAACTGGGAAAGACAATCAGCCAGTGCGAACAGGAACTGATCTGTTCCAGGATCTGTCAGTGATGCACAATACCTGGCACTTTATCCCGAAACCCAAGACTCCATTATACACAGCGATGCTCCAGGAAGAGACAAGTTTCCTCCACTCTTTACAGAGATGGAAATAAATACAGCTATTTGTTCCACACGCCAGGAGAAACTCTAATTAGGGACTGGACAATAACCGCTTCTCAGAATACAAACTGAATATTACTAATTAAGAAGGGATTTTTTTTTTTTTTGCACTGCACTTTAAA
>JAKKZN010000020.1:2125669-2146626 GCA_033441825.1 Pangasius elongatus | reverse complement strand
ATACACTGGCAGTGAATAACTGGCAAACACAGTGTATCCCCATCCTGTTTGGCCAACTCTTATCTCTGAATAATAAATCTCAGAGGTCGTATTAGAGTGTAACTGTATCTACACAAGACAAACGGCTTCTCTGTGTTGGCAGACAGTCAAGTTTAATAAGAGAAAATCATGAGCTAAAGTAAATGAATTAAATGAAAAGCGTGGCTTCCTTCCAGCCTTCTGAGTGGATTGATCAGTGCATTACAGCCACTTCCTGCCCTGCACATTCGATCCTGCTTAATTAACACATTTTACAGCGACAGTTTAATGCATGTTTGCTATGTGATTAAAAGTGGCGAAAAGGAAATTGAGCGATAAACTAGAGTGGCTGTAAATGAATAAATCACAGGACGCGACGAAGAAAAAAAGCAGGTTCATTCCAGTTTCACGGCAACCAGGCTCATATTAAAACATCGCGTCGGACGCTCGTATGTGCTTAAAATAAGAAATCAAACACGACGTGTGTACAATGTTCAGTCTCTAAGTGCCGTGTGTGCGGGGTCACGTCAGGTCACGGCAGCCTTCAGTAACAGCTGTCAGATTTGTGATTGGACACCGCGCCAGATCAGACATCTGCGGTCCACTGTAAGCATTTTCATCCCACTGTAATTCCATTTATTTATTTACAGTCCATGATATTATCCAAAGTTATATTTCATATGATATTACTGAAGCAGAAGTATGTGGTTATGAATTATCATTTTTAAAAATCTATTCAATTGCCGGTGATGCCAAAGTGTATCTCGTGTTTTATAGCAAAAGTGTAAATTACAGCACAACTATAAATATAAGAGGAGAAATCCAGTACAAACATTCAGAGTCACATGACCTACACTGAAAATAATAAAAAATAGCTATTTAGGCTATTTAGGATTCCAGTGAAACAGATGTGTCACATTCTAAAAACCTATAAAAATAGTAGTAATAATAAAAACTTTAATTTTAACCTCTACAAAAACGTGTTATCTAACATGGAATGGAGGACAAAATATTTCATATCTACTGATATCTACAGATCATCTACTTATTACTTAAGAAGTACTTACTACTTAATAGGTACTGATTCCCCTGTGTATCTTAAATTAATAAAGTAATATTCTAACATGATTTAACACCATATCGACATTATATCGAGAGTGTAATCTGATACTATCTGATACTAAATATGGACGTAAAAGTTAGAAACTTAATTATGAAGCTTAATTAAAAGTGCTTTTTCATTTTAAGTGACACATAAAGAAAGATAGTTGTGGCTGAAAGTAGGTGACAGTTGAACGTATGTATTTTAAACACTCTGTGGTCAGACGTCAGGATGTGACAACTCGGCTGGTTAGTTCCCCTGAAGAAAAGCTTATTCAAAAAAACAGTTTCCTTCAGTAGTTTTGAGAAGTGGTGACTGTCACGAGTTCCACAATCAGGTCTGCTTTGTAGGGATGTGTAACTCTCCTCACACTGACCCACTGCTCACCTCCACATGATGTAGAGACGATACTTTTAAACCAGCTGCAGTGTAAAAGTGATCTGAGTTGTTTCAGTGCAGTAGGATGGGGTGAACATTTGGTATTGTGCAGTGTGATTTTAATTTAAAATGAAGGTTCTCACTGCACATAATTAACCCAAGCAGAAAGCCAAAAAAACAATGGCTGAGGGTTGTGAAGGGCAGAAAACACCCACATAAAACTTCATTCATTGGTCAAAAATGCAAAAAAAGAACAAATGTAGCCACAGTTACTGAAAATCCCCCGAGCACAGAGAACACGGAACGGCTCGAAATAAATTGTGCGCTGCATCCATTTTTGTGTTTATTTGCTGTTTTTGTTTGTCTAGTCCAAATCTCCAGAACACAGTGCATTTCTGCTCAGTTTTCAGCTCGTGGCTCAGTTTAGCTGCTCGTATATACAGACAAAAGCACACAGCATGTTTGGTTCACTTTGTGCAGTTGGAAAGATTCCGGATAAAATCACTTCCTTATCTGTGCTGGAGTTGGAATGGAACCGAGACCACCGGTTTCGCTCAGACGCTCTCAGACCGGCTGATTTGGTCCAAACCCGAGTGTGATTTCTGTCTTCTCACCTGCCTAACAAACGGCACCAAAGAGCAAACCGCACCAGGGTCTGACTTAAACAGAATAAACTCTATATGTGTATATGTGAAATCATCCTCAGTAAATCAGGGCCTGGCACTGGGAGAGAGGTGAGAATTCATTTGCTAACATTTCTAAATAATACACACTAGCAACAAAAAGGCTGTGTATGAGACGCTCTGATCGATTCAGTCGCGACTGCTTCGCAACCTGTGCCTGAGACGTGCCGTGAGGAATCGGCGCAGACGCATGGGAGCCAGTCTGATTCACTGGATGCATGGAAGGAAAAAGGCAGTAAATCCCACCTCCTCCGCGCCTCTGCTTGATTCACTGGAATAAATCTATCTGAGGCCCACACCCTTTCCCCACACATGATGGCTTTGAAACTATTATACCATAACACAGCAACCTATAATACTGGTCCCAGATCAGTCAGAAAAAGCGTCCACATACCATGCAGAGACGAGCTGAGATGCAGCAGGAAATCAGCCGCCACATGTTTCATTACTGTGGGATCAGAAAACATTAGCCAGGGGATGTTTGGCTCAGCGGCTTAATCGCCTGTGAGTACACTGGTGGAATAAAAGCTAATTAAACTCCAATGATGAGGCTGATTTCCTAAGAAGCCCCTTGATAGAGATTGGGAAGTGGTTGATGGTTTGTCTTTGAGCAGCTCTGCTCTCATCCCTGTCTTTTATTGCTCCTTATTTCTCCATTCTTCATGATTTCTGTCTTTTCACCAGTTTTCTGTCGCAAACATCTGAGAATTAGACACTAGATAACGTCTTTGATTACAGATAATTACAGAAATAACAGGCTGGTAAAACTATTAACTAATTCATTCCGTGATATAAATCTTTTATATGAGGAGATAGTGTTTTGTAGTCAGTACCGAGGTGGTGCTGGACACAGTCGTTTTAAACCAAATGACTGACGCGACACTAGAGCGTTCATTAACGTCACTGGAAAACCGTATATTTTAAACCATGAGTAGAAAGCTTTCCAGCTAAGTACTGTATATCTACAGCTTCTGAGCACTGATTTAATTTCAGAATAATTTATGTCTACAAGCTAGTCATTAACGCTAGAGTACTGGGAAGCAAATAACTGTTTTCCACCCTTACAGCAACATCACATCAACTTCACACATGCGGTCATTAGACACTGCACATTATCTTGTTCTACACCTGTATTTCTTTTGACACGATTCATTTACTTCTACATGTTGATTTTTCACAACTAGCGCACACTTTCTCACGTGACTAAATCTTCACATGCATTGTTCACGTCTCAGGTCATAACATGTTGAAATGCACATTCAGATGTTTTACACGTGAGCACATAATACTCATGATGTGAAAGAATTCTGAAAAAGGATGTGAAATGTATGTGATTGTTTCGTATGGGTGTTTATTATTATTATTATTCTTATTATTAATCTCTGCTGTTTCAAGGTAAGAATTTCACTGTGGTATGAGGGACACTGTATACTGTTCCAACCCAGCTCTCATGACTTAATCTGCACTGGATCGCAGTATGACCACTGCAGAACGGACTATATTTTACTTATAATCTTGTTCACGCTGTGAGACCACCGTTGTTTTGTTTTTTTGGTGATAAATGTTTCAGGTGTACGTCATCTCTCTTGTCTCTGACCTGAAGCGTAACCTTAAACCTCTGCCCTAATTACAGACCCTTATTATAACTGTAACCGTTAGCTGAACTCTACACATCAATAATACAAAGTACTATAACAATAATAATAACTAATAATAACCAGTACTGTTATATGACTTTGGGTTTCTGCTTCACAGTGTTTCCGCTGTTTAACGTCGCTCAGAATGAAAAGTGAATTTCGCAGGTGTTGTTCCAGCACTTGTGATTTAGGGCAGAAAACAAACAACAAATGAAGCCCACAAATCAGTTTGTGGGAACCTTCCACACACACACACACACACACACACACACACACACACACACACACACGATTTTGCGGCTGCCACAGCTCTCAGATTTGGATTACAGATCCTTGGTCGTAAAGTCCAGGCTCGCGTGGCCTCCCTGTGACGTATCTGTTTCCACTGCGCAGACCCGCATGTGCGCTCCATCAGGAGTGAGGGGAAACCTGATGAGCTAGATGCACATCCACTACAACACACTTCTACACTATTATTTATTATTTCTGCAAAGAATGACAGTTCTGCTGCAGCCCTGTTCTGATTCAGCAGAGGAGACCTGGTGGTTGGGGATGTAACCATAGTAACACAGCGATGGACTTCCAGGAACCCGGAGTCCAGCTGCAGAATCCATGAAGTCATGGATACGTTTTACGCACATACACGTTTGTCTAAATTTAACCCTATCCATGTGAGGACGTTCTACTGCCGTAAATATTTATTGTAGCTAATTGAAGCTATGCAATTCCTAAATCCAAGCTGAACTTTAACCACACATCTGCACGAAGCAAAGATTTCAGCTCTTTGAGCTTTTTTTCTTTTTCTTTCTTTTTTTTTTCTAAGTTTTTCTTTTGGGAACCAGTCAAAATTCAACATAATGTCAATATAGTAAAGATACACACATCGTGTTTGCTCTGTATTTCCACAGACTTGAGCTGCTGTAGATAAATGATGCTATTGGCAAAAGGAAATATTTATGAATGTAAAATCTGTAAAAAAAAAATAATAATAATAAGAAGAAGAAGAAAAATCAGCTTTTTATATGAAGACCAACAAAATGTCCCTACAAGTCCAAAACTGTCATGTATTCCCATCATTCCCATCCCATCATCTGAGTAGACACGTGGCTTAAAGTGACCCAAAATGTCCAGGGCAGAGGACCAAGTGCATTAACCGGACAGGGGCTAACCATAGTGCCAGACTTTTTTTTTTTTAACGTTTAATGTAATTAATGTTAATCTTTGTAAACCTTTGACTTTGAAATGAATGCACTGTAAGTTTGCCCAGCAGCAGATGGATGCTTCCAGGTGCGTAATTATGGCATTTACAGCAATAGTCAGGAATGTGTGCTTTTGTCTGAGAGGGTTTTATGTGGTGTTTGGTATTCTATAAAACTTTTAAGATAGAACTTAACGCACACGTAAGCGCAACAGCAATCAGGAAATCACTGAACCCAAATCCACTTAATGACCACGAGGAGACAATCCCAACCCCCCCTGCCCAAACACACACACACACACACACACACACACACACAGGTAAGACAGGTGTGCGCCAGAGTGCTTGCTACCTTCAGGGCGCACTTCTCCCCGGTTTTCTTGTTAAAACACTCCAGCACTTTGCCGTTGATCCCCAGGCCGAGGACCTGTGTGGAGATCTTGTAGTCGTCCGTCACGGCGTTGCGCTTTATCTCCAGTTTCGGGTATCCAGCAGCAGGGTTAGGATTGGGCATGGGGAAGTGTGTGGACTCGCGCTCCTTCTCCGGTTTGGTCGCTGCGCTTTCACTCTTACACTCATTCTCCGTCTCTGATTTCGTCTCTGGCTGCTCTTCTCTGGATTTTCCATTTTGCAGCATGTTCCGGGTCGAAATGTGAGCGATTCCCGGCGGTGATGACTCTCCACCCAGAAGAAACCCGGCGTGATTTACTGGCGCGCAAAACTCATCCCAGATTACAGCGCAACAACACGCCGATATTCCGCACCTACCCTACTCAAGTTTGGCTCTGAAATCTAGATGAGTGTTTCATTAAAAAAAAAAAAGTTCCTACAGGCTGAAAAATCTCTTGGTCCTTCATATAAAAATAGCTGTTACGGTCGCCCCCGAACTCTGAGCCGCAGTACTGCTGTGAGAAAGTCACGGACTTTTTAAAGAGAAAGCTGACCGGCTGCGTGCGGGTTCCTCTCCGGCGCAGTGCCAAACGCGCATCACGAGCGCAGCGAGTGCACTATGTAGTGTACAAACGCCTTTACTTTATCTCCTATGTAGTGCACTCATGGACAGAGTAGGAACCAATTTGAGACTAGGCGTACTTCTTCATGCGGTCCTGCCCCTGCGCGTCAGTGTTACAGCCCTCAACTTGTACAAGAGTTCACACTCTTAAAGCGACACCGACCTGCGCACTGGTGCGCTCTGATCACTCACTGCTACTGCTGTCGAGATTCACCTTAAAGCATTTGGGTCGAAGAACTTACAGGAGTTTTCAAAATCTGAATGCTGGATTTGGGACGAGACCCAGACTACCACAAAAACAAAATAAAGCAGTTTGAGGATGTGTTCCAAAAACCCAGAAGAGGTGACAGGTCCTAAGCACTCATTCATTCATTCATCTTCAGTAAGTGCTTGTGGTGGATTCAGGAATACTGGCCCTGATGCTGGAATACACCCTGGGATGACAGGGCATATGCACTGCACACACACACACACACACACACGCACACACACACACGCACACACACACACACACACCTCTACAGCATGTTTTTGGGAGATAGGAGGAAACCAGAGAACCCAGAGGAAACCGGTAGAACACAAATAGAACATGTGAAACTTCACACAGACAGAAACCGGAGCTCAGGATCGAACCAGGAACCCTGGAGCTCCTGCAGGATCACAGTAGGTTGGTGATTCATACAAATACATCCTTTGTGTTGCCTTGGCTACCTACAATCCCCTTTAACATGGAAATGAACAATGTTCTCTTTAAAATGTAACAAACTAGTATACCAGGATATGATATTTGTGAATATTAGTGAATATTATGAATATAAGTATGGACATGGAAGTGATATTTTGAGCTACAGTATCTTTTCTTATAATGCATTTGTCACCATGGGAAAATAAGTGCTTGAATGGGACATTTATTTTATTTAAAATATTTAGGAATGGGAATGAAGTATACTTCAGAAAGACGCACGGAGTTCACTGACAGAGTGCTGCTAATGGAGCTCGAGCTTTTTAAACGATGTAGGAAATGTGTTGCATACACAAACGATTTATCTGACAAGTTGAATCATCTAGGAGTTTAAATAGGAAATAGTTTTGAGTGCACTTCCTGACGACAAAGTTCCTCTTCAGTTCTTTAAACATTGTGTCTTTGAAAGAAAAACAAAAAAGGGAGAATATAAGCGAGAGTAGTGTGTGTGTGTGTGTGTGTGTGTGTGTGTGTTTTCAGTAATCCAGCGCACATATCAGTGCCACCCCTTGCTTTATCCAGTGCCTCTGGCTTTGGTCTGTGGGAAGCTCTACTGCAATTACGTAGTTAGTGGAGTGACCGGTGGTGGACAGAGTTCCTGTTAAAAAGAGACAGAGACAGTGAGAGAGAAACGAGAGAAGAAGAAAAGTAGGACAGTGTGTGCATGAGAAAGGAAGCGATAGAAGGGGACGACAGAGACAAAGACAAGAGAGGAAGCACAGTGAGACAGAGAGGTCAGAGGGACATCTGTAAATGGGGAAAAATGTAAAATCTACAACAAAAAACAGAAATATTGCTCTGAAATTGAAAATAAAAAGCATTTTTCGGCACATTTGCACAACTCGGGTTTAATTTTCTGTGAAAAATGCTCATCCTACCCCTCATCCAATCTCACAATTATTTTAAATCTTGTAAAAAATTTTAACATGAGCATTGTTTCTTTGTTTTTATCCTCATGCAATGAAAAAATTACTAACTTTAGTAACAATAATAATAATGATCATGACTCACAGGGTGCAACACTCTGCTATCAGGTTTCAAACCTTTTCCACTGTTCTGAAACTGTAATCCAACCACACACACACGCACACACACACACACACACACACACACACACACACACACACACACAGACATACACAGGCACACAGCTCACCGGCGCGTGTGAGTGTTTTGTATATGGGGCAGATGTAGACGCCGGACTGTGGCGGTTTGCGGTTGGGTGTGGGCACCATCCAGATGACGGCCATCTCAGTGTAGAGCTCTTTGGGCCGAGACTCGGTCAGCAGGCCAGCGTGTGTGTCCCAGCGTGCTCCCTCCAGGAATAAACCGTGGATGAAACATCCCGTCTCGGGCCGCTTGGTCAACTCCGCCGCTGGCTCCTTCATCACCTGTGGAGGAAAAAAGAGGATCAGGAGGATCAGTGAGTGACAGCAGAAATTTGTATACATGACTCAGACTTCGTGATCAGATAATGATTCTGTAATGACATAATGTAGTCACAAAATAGCTTTGGAAACATGGTATTGAAAAATAAAAACAGGCAGCATTAATTCATCTTTAAATACACAATACACCGTTTAGATTTGCTCTGTGGTTTGTACGGTGGTTATATAAGTAATAAGACCAATGTATTATTACGCTATTAGCACATAATAGTCACATAGACTCAGTATGCTGATGGAGTAATAGTCAAGCATCATATTCAGCAACATTCAGCAATGTAGACAATCAGGGACGCATCAAATTATCTTCACTATCCCTGCAAATATTAAAAACTAAGGCTGCCTTGGTAGGCACCATTTAAAGTACTGTTTCCTGTCCTGAGATAACATCAAGCCCAAATCAGAAGGAAGCATAAAGACGAGTATCTGACAAGTGTTGAACAAATTTGAAGGCATCCTTTAAGTGGTTAACCTGCTATTCTCCTTTAAAGGCAAAACGATTAGGTTAGTATCGTGTTTTAAAAATGAGGAGTGGAAGTGTGGAAACATTTCTAAATACATTCTAATTTTTTTTTAACACTGAGTTAAGGAGGCGTAGGACTGTCGTGAACCTTAAAGCTGAAGCTGATGGTGTCGATGGAGAGGAAAGAGCGGCGGGCGTAGTTCTGCAGAGTTCCCGTCAGGAAGGCTTGTGGGAAGAAGAAGCCGCTGATCCAGAACACGGCTGGAATCCCACCTGAGATCCAGTGCTTCAGGAAACTGATGCGCTGCAGCAGGTCAGATACCCAGGAGGCCAGGGGCTTTAGAGATGGGTAAGCCTACGGGGGAAATCACGCTCAGCACTAAGACTGGAATAATAATCAATGATTATTATTATGAGAGTAATAATTGTGCAGTAGGAAAATAAAAGGAGGAGTGACCATAGATCCAGAAACAAATGCAGACGGCACAGCAGAGGTGTGTGAGTAAAGAACGGAAAATCCCATGTATTAAATAAATGCTTCAGCCTCTCTAAAATTACATTTATGTGTCTGAGAGAGTCAAAGAAAAGAAAAGTCAAAGTGAGAGAAAACCAGACAGAGGGAGAAGGGGTGAGGAGGACAGATTCTTGCCTTGGCCTTCCACATTTCTGGAACGGCGTTGATGAACAGACTGTTGGCCATGAGCTCCAGCTCGGATGACATCACCACCAAACCTTTCAGGGCCTTCACCAGATCACTGAGACTCTGTGAGATCACTGCTAACAACTTATTATATCTGATCCAGACAGAGAGAGAAAGAGAGCAAAGAACTTGAGCAATCTCAGGAAAGAGAAATAAATAAATGAGAAAGAAATAAGAGAAAGATAGAGAAAGACAACTTAACAAATTACATGTCAAATAGAGAGATTATTGTAATCCATTGCAATTTATCTCTCTGTTGTAATCTGGCAAAATAAACATATCTGAGAAAACAAAGACCAAGGAGGTGACTAATAAACTGAGAAAGAAAAAATTTATGGTTACAAATTGATTCACTATTTGTCAGTGTAATTTTATTATGTGAACACAGAATATTAACAGATTATCCCTTTAAAAAGAGAAAGATTTTGTGAAAAGGCAAAAATGGTACTTCAGTTTTAGAAAAGTTCCAGATAATTAGATTATTATGGGCTATGGGTACTGCCATTTCCTGTTTCTGATGTGTGTATGATGTGTGTATGGACGTACCTTATAACTTCCTGAATCAGTACAGTGTTCATAGACTCCTCATACATCACTGGGTACTTGGTAACGACTTCCTCAATGTCGATGGGGTCTGGAATCTTCTGCACAATCCCTGTCACAATCTCCTCGACTATCTGCAGGACAGAAAGAGTTTTACTCTAACTCTAACTTTTACTTAATATTTTTTTACTTTGCCCTACACTGTATGTATTAATCATAAATATATTAGAAGAGGGGAAAGGTCACATATCCAGCATAAAGTTCTACACACTGTGAGATCACAACCCTTTGGCTGAAGAGATAAAGGTGACTCTAAGAGTGACTCAGTACCTCCTCTCTGGCTTTGCCCCCGCTGGAGGCGGCTCTGGGCTGCAGCTGGAGCACAGCACCCAAAAGGGCGAACGTCTCGTTCTGGGCAAAGCTGATGTTGGCGTTATCGTGCAGGCCAAAGATCTCTGGCGTGTCATTGATTGGCAGGCCGCGGATGTACGACAGGTAGCCCTGCGAATAACACGTTACAGTCCTCAGGTCATATATGCATGGTGGCCTGGGAAACCCCTCTGACAATATCTACTATATAGATTTATACATGAAAACTCCAGGCTTTTCAGAATTGAGATATGTTTCTCATATTCAACAAGTAGTTAGAGAATTTTAAACCTGGTTACCCCAAAAGGAAAAAAGGAAAAAATTGCATTTAAAGATTTTTTTCAAGTGCGGACATTTTGACGGCTAGTTAAATGATTAGACTTATGTCCATTTCACTACGGCAGATAACTCCAACAACAAAGTGTGATGTTCACTGTGGGAGGAAATCACGCTTAGCTGGCAAGGTTTTAGACATCTTCAGGCAGACTTTTTCTCAACCACTAATCTTTGCTAACTGGCTTCTTAGCCAACATGCAGCAATTTAGCCTAGGCAAGATTAGAAAGTAAATAAAAACTTTTCCATGTCAAATCAATGACACAAATTATCAAGAAAACTGTTCTCATGAGGATGTACTGCTTCTCACAGTGAATACAGCCTGTAAATATTTACATACACAGTAGATAAGAGTAGAGAGTGGGTTTGCTGTGTGAATTTCCAGTAAACCTTTAACACATTTATCCAAACACTGCCCCGTAACAGCTCAGTGCACAGTGTTGCTGTGCACCGTGTCACTTTGCTATGTGTGTGCTGTATTGTGAGTAAGCTGCACATCTGGTAAACGTGCTGGAAAACCTTGAGGTCCAGGTCTGGGCTGATCTGGCGGTACTCTCCGGAGGGTGAGTAGATGTGCTCAGGTTCCAGCACAGCAGGACAGTAGAAGTCCTCCAGCACGTTCATGATGCAGCGGCGATCCCAGTCGTCTGTCACACGGCCACCGTAGTTTATCTCACCGGCTGTGTACTTCAAAACCTAGACGCAGAAAGAGATAGTGTGAGACAGAGAGTGAAAAAATGTGGATACTGTAGAATATAGTCATGGCTGAGTTTTCCTTTCAATGGTGGAGCGAGCTTATGACGCTTTTGGGAAACTCGGCTCGCTTACGAGAAAAGATATTCAGGCATGCGTGTGCAGACACTGGTTTATGTTCTGCNTTCTGCCTTGATACAGGAGTCTTATCATTCTTTTTCAAGACGTTATAAGAAAGGCAGAGGATGTGTGAGAAGTGGTCGAGGAAGGTTTCTGCAGCAGGAAACTGTCTCATTCTTCTAAGTCAGCAGCTATGCAGCGTCTCCGTTCTGTTTTCTCTCACAGATACGCCCAAAAAACAAACTGTCCTGTGTCTGTGTTATTTTAAACTGTGATGTGTTAAAATCTGAAAGAAAGGGAAAGAAGGGGAATGCTTGAGGATTACTTCTTGGCCAGGGCCCATTTAGAAAGGAGACAACCATAATTCATGTTAAAAAAAAAAAAAAGAAAGAAACAAAACAGGCTCAGTGATGTGTCCTGATACAGGTGGTGAATGAATCAGCTGTGGTGTGGTGGAACAGGAAGGAGAAGGAATAAGGGATGAAAAAGAGGCATGCTGAAGATTGTTGTTCTTGTGTTAACACAGCATGTGTATCTGTAAGGGTATGTGTGTGTGTGTGTGTGTTTGCCTTGTAAGGAATGTCTAGGTATTCATCAAGGAACATTTTGAGTTGGCTGATGCAGATGCGCAGGTCTCCATCCGTGAACTCATACGGAATGTTGAAACCCAGTGGACCAAATTTCCTGCGCTCGATGGCGTTTCCGTGGAACAGACAGAGAGACAACAACAGAGACCTGAACTCTGCAGTCTGAGAGAGAGATAAAGAGTGAGAGAGACAAAAGAGAGTGAGAGAGACGACATGACAGACCAGTTGAGTAGATTTAAATTTATTTTAGTGAAATTGGAGCCTGTGTGTGTGTGTGTGTGTGTGCGTGTGTGTGTGTGTGTATGTATGTGTGTGTGTGTGTGTGTGTGTGTGTGTTTGCACCTTGGAGCAGGATTTGAGGAAGTCATCACTCAGGCTCAAGTAGGTCTTCAGTAGGTTGGCCTTGATGCCTCGTGGAGGCTCGATGGTCATCTTGGAGCTGTTCTGAAGAATGGAGACTGGGAATTTGTTGCTGGGCAAACTAGTGAGCCACAGACGGAAGTCCCGATGGACCTGAGACACACACACACACACACAAAGGCGCCCACGTGCACAGACCGAAAAGCACAGAGTGGTTGCTTTTAGTGTTGCACCAATTAAATAAAAGTCCTGTTGCTAAGATAATTACCTAATTAACTAAATGCTACACATATTGTGTCTCAGCAAATTTCCTGCTCACACGTGCAGCCATGGATATGCACGTGGACAGTGTATATTTGTGCACACGTGAGTGCTGAGAGTAGCTAACCTTGTCAAGGTTGATGTTCTCGATGAGTCGCTCCAGAGTGGGCATCCAGCTGGGTGCCAGGTGGCAATTCTGGAAAAATACCCACTGCCCTTTGTCCATCGCACTGTGCATCATCGCTTCAGCCCAGGGACCCTGACACACACACACACACACACACACACACACACACACACAAATAAATGCAAAGATAAAATTCACCACCAGCAGCAGCGAATGAAAAACAGACACGTTGCTAACATTAACAACAAGCAAATCTGACTTCAACAAGCAATCCAGCCTCAACCGACAGCCTCCAAAACACTCAGCCAACATTATCAACAAAACTAAACACACATTCAAGGTTCAGCAAAAACATTCAGCGAGAGACATCTGTAACCTGTCATCGCTTTTGATCTTCCACTAGCAGATGCATAGTCAGATTGTATCTTCTTTTCTGAGAAACTCCAGTCAGCAAAGACAAGGCCAAGAATGCTGGAGCTTGAGAAGCTATTACAAATTTGCAGATCACCAAAAAAACCAAAAGAATGTTATGACACTGAAATAAGACTAATTCACGAAAACATGCTGCCTAGACAAAACAATCACAAACAGGACAAAAAGCAGTCACACACAGCCAAATCAGTCTAAAAGCTGGAAATTAGGAACATCCTGAGAGCTGAAGCAAAAGAGGGATAAAAAAAAAACAGGAAGAAGAAGGGTAAAAACTTAACAGACTGCGTACAGTACATAGGACAATCCATAGCTGTGAGATTACAATCAACTTTTAGAAAATATTTGGCTCCATTCAAAAATACCTAATATAGCAATAAAGAATCTAACATTAATATCATGTTTATTAAACCTATATACATATATAAATATTTTAATATGTACCATCTGCCCCTAGAAATGGTAAATTCTGGCTCATTCTTCTTAACCACCACACCTAACCAGGCAGTTACTAAGGATGAATGAATGAATGAATGAATGGTGTACATTCCTGTTAAAGAACGTGGTCTTTCTTTGCCCCTCGAGTTGACCTCTTACTCACACCCGCATGAAAATAAAAACCTGAGTGAACCTTTAGTTGCGTACATGTGAACCTTTCTAGCAAGCTCCCTTGAAAAATAACCATGTAATAGTGTGCCTCCTACTCATACATGCATTTGTATCTGTTTTTTCATTTCAAATCATTTATCTGTATTCGGTTACACCCCTACCGTATGAAGTTCTCTATAAATGACGAGCAATACATTACGACTACATTAGAAATTTTTACAGACTATAAAACATAGGTGTAGGATGTATGGTATTTACTCAACATTCTCCAACACTTGTGTTAGTATCTGAGTGTCACTGATCTCAAGTCTCTAGAATGTTCTTTCCCATTCACACTGGTTCATTTGGCTTATCAGTGTCCAACACTAGAAAGAGTATATGTGTTGAGGAATGCTGACTGACCTGATTCATCATATTAATAACGACATGAGAGGGGAAACCTGATCCCATATTAGCGGTCTGAGAAGTCTCATACACATGGTTGTGACCTCAGGCCAGTTCTCTTTCATTATGAGACCTTCACTAGGAACTGAATGCACCAGTCACTGTCCTGAGCTTGTCAGGAATGTAGCAGCTCTGTAGTAAGTGACCTACAGGCTAGCAACTGATATCAGCCTTCAGTACAGACCTATCTTTAGCAACACAGCGGAGAAAAATGTTTTATTATATCACTGCTTTTTAAAACGGTCTGCTAGGGTGAAGAGAAATTCCAGTCATGTCAGTTCTTGGATGGTTCTCAAAAATCTTTCATCAGCAGTAATTTGCACAAGATAACATACAGTTGTACAGAGCTAAATGAACATCTTAAATTACTTAATTTACCACAAACTAAATTTCAGAATGTCTAATGACCTGTATGAGTAGACCTATCACACCACTGGATACCTGAAGAATAAAAGTGTTTAATTTTGTGGTTCTAACCTGGCCCTGGCCTAGCGAGATGGCGCTCATTTTCTTGGAGAACTTCATGACATCTGCAAACTTGTAGAGGTCAGCTGCGGGGTCGGTGCCGGGTGATAGCACAAAGATAAGCGGAGTGGAGGGAGATGACTCCTTAAAGACCACAGACAGGTCAGACGTCTAAGAGAGACAGACAGGAAGACATAACGCATGACGTACACAAAAGTCTAAAACAGAGTAATAAACTTTTTTTTATTTTATACACATCCCAGATTTAGCCACCTAGCCAAGACATGTTTGGTGTCTGAAATTTTGCACTGGAACTAGACTAAAGTTTCTCACGCAAAACGTTCAAATCTTCATATACTTGTTTTAAAGGACATTGGTAATCTTATTTTCAGTAAAATTGCATTGATGCATGGCTTCCAACTTTCTGCTACAAAAGATACCAAACTACTAATAATATGACTGCTTCCATAACGTTACAGGGTTCATCTACACATCCTATTTTTGACAGTAAAACCTCTGGGTGAAATAGACTGTCATCATATACATTATTGTCGTAGCTCCAGTGCAAAACCAAAGAAGCAAGTTGTCAAACACCAAACAGTCTTTGATGATCGACTACATATGATGTAAAAAGGAAAATTGTGTAAATGTAATTATTCACTAAACCACTCCCTTAAGGCAGACTTCAGGATTTACTGCCACCCTAGCAGATTAGAGCTGATTATCAGAAATATAGATATTGTTAACCTGAGGTTCGATGAAGCGCTGACCCAGCTGTGCTGACACAAAGTCCTGCAGGCCTTGTGTTAGGCAATCTACACGCAGACAGCGTAGCACTAACAGTCGCTGAAAACTGTCCAGCTTGCTCTCCCACTCGGCCGGGAGAGGCTCTCTGTACAATTACATGTACAGAACAATGAACTAATACACATACATACACAGAAACTCGCAGAGAGATGAGGAAGGCCCATATACGGGTGTGATGGTCAGGTGTCCACACACTTTTGGCCATATACTGTAGATGTATCTGCATCTGTCAGGCCTGCCTACACCAGTGTGTTCTGTAGGTAGGTATCTGTTTGTGTAAGTGTGAGAGATTACCGGTGTGGCTGGTTGCTGTCAAAGATCCTCTTGTATTCAAGCTCATGTCTGGAGAAGGCGTGTGCCAGGCCTGTAAAGTTGGGCAGAGCACTGAGGGCCATGATGTCCTGCCATGCCCGCTCTGATAACCAGGCGGGCGACGGGTTTGGAAGCTGCTGCAGACTTGTGCCTCCTGACAGCATATACTGCCACTCAGCCTGGACATCCAGCACATTAAAATGGAGGTGAAACCATTTCCAGAAATCGTTTATGTAATGATTATACAAATATAATAGAAGACGGACTGACATGAGACCACAGCACACTGGAAAAAACCCTGAGACCAGAAAAGCAGGAGTGGGCATGTGAATTTTTCTTTTTTCCTCACCATATCAATCTTATCTTTGTTCATCATGATGCGAACGCACAGCAGGAAGGCGAACATAAGCTTGTGCTTCTCAAACAGGCTGCGGCACACGTTGCTGTAGAGGCTAAAGGTGAAGTACTCGTTAATGTTGCTGATGCGCTGCTCCAGCGTGTCTAAGAAAAGACAGACAGCCATGTGAAGAGAGATGACTGCAATGGAGTCACTTTTCCTATGTTAATACTAGCGTAAAAATTATGACATTAACTGAGGAAGCAAACAAACAAATATGAACAATGAATCAAAATAAAACAAATTTCATTTAGAGTTTGAGTAAGAGTCTTCCATAATGATGCTTAATGCATGTTTAACGCGGGGATCGAATCTCACTGCTCAGCAACCTGGAAACGCCATCCACTCAGTGAAGCATGGTGGTGGCAGCATCAGCCTTTTGTTTAAGTATGTTCTCTAACAAACTCTGGCACTTCCAAAAGCAGATGTATTTTTCTCAGGTCATGTGACACTAATTGCACACAGGTCACACATGACTACAAACAGCTCTTTCTTTAGCTGTCAGTATGCGTTGTTCCAGGTCAGTGAAAAAGAGCTCTTCAGGGAGCAGAGACTGGAGGTGCTGGATAACAGCCATTTTTGGATTATGTTTAGAGAACATCTAGTCATGTAGAAGGCACTGATAAATGTTGTGGGAAGAAAGGTGCCATGACAAGGTGCTAGTCTGTGCTCTTGTGCAAACTGAAGTCAACTGATGGGGAGGTGCGCATATTCTAAGTGAAAAAAGAAAAGTGACAAACGTGTGATATAAAAAGCACACTTTTGTTTACATATTAACATTATAGTACATGTACATTTACACATCGACATTATATTTAGTTATGTAAGTTATGACCTTATTTTTTTGCCAGTTTGCTGGAATGAAAAGAATTTGTTTATTTTTATGATAACAACATTACTTCTTGTTGTGGTTCTTAACCTCAGTTAGACAGTTAGACAGTACATGCTTTTTCCATAAGAAGAGACAAATGCTTCAATTTATGACCAAATTTTCTGCTGTACTGTCTGTGGATGTCTTATTCTTTCCTTCAACATTCTTAGCACTGTTTGACATTATTCTTCTCCACCTGTATACTGTAATGAGTTATAATCGCACTATTCTTTGTGACCAGAAGAGGTCATGTTTCCTTTTGAGTCTGGTTCCTCTCAAGGTTTCTTCTTCATGTCTTCTCAGGAAGTTTTCCCTCTGGCTTGCCTATTCGGGCTTTTAATCTATTGTTAAAAGTGTTAGTGCTATGTAGATGGAATTTAACTGAATCTTTCAATCCTTGAAATGGACAGAAGTGATATGATTGCAATATGACTACATCATTATATTTGTGTAGCATCTGCATAAAAAGGCAGAGGCCCTTCTTTATAGCACGTTTAGAGATGATGATGATGGTGTCGTGTGAGCATCTGCTCTACCTGCGCGTTCTGAGTTAGCAATGCCCGCCATAAAGATGCCCAAGAACCACTCTAGCGAATACTGATACATGGGATCCACGTTGGACAGGTCAGACACGCAGAAGAAGAGGATCTGGGTGCGCACGGCCACAGGGACGTACTCCAGACGTGTGGAGTCGATGTCTCGCTCGGTCTCCTCCGCCACCATCACTTTGGCCTGCCACAGTCCAGCGTTAGTATTAATAATACTAGCGTAGTAATAATATTAATAGCTAATAAGTCTTTAATTAATGAACAGTCTTTCTCAAGAAAATGGGAAAGTAACCCAAAAATAAAGCAAACTGAATGTGATCAAAGTAACTGAAAAACATAATTTAAAAAAAAAAATGGCATAAATGTGCATAAAGAAAAATGATAGTTATTAGGTTATGGTATGTATTTCTTCCTGTATTAACTTAGACTTAGGTCTACTCTAAGGAATTAAAGGTGCCCTTTGTAATGTGGAAAAATTTACCTACACCTATAATAATCATATAATTTCAAAGATACCTTAAAGAACTATAATTTGCAATACTGTCAATGCAATGAACATGCCTACTTTCTTCATTTCAGCCTTTCATTTAAAAATTTCCAGCCAGGAAATAAGCTTTGCCTCATGCTGGAATGGAGTTGCTCAGTTATGCTCATTTTTCCCGAAAAGCAACACTCGAAGCAGTTTTAAGCGTTTTGACAGAGGGAGTTGGGCTGATTAGGTGGAAGAAAAATGTTTTCCTTAGCTTTGGTCAGGTTCTTCTGTAGTTTGCTGACAGACCTGTATCTCTCCAGCTTTGACCTTGGAGGCTCCAAGCACTCGTATGAGCTCCTCATCATCGACGGGGTTACCCTCGGATGAGCTGAGCCTGAGCAGGATCTGGTCCTCGATCTCCTTCAGCTCCTGCTTCATGCGTGCATTGCTCACAATCAGCTGGTTCTTGGCCTCCTCCAGGTCAGGCCTCTCCTCAGCTACCACCCGGCCCAGCAGCTGGTCCTGCAAGCCGCTGCACAGTATACGTGTTACTTTACTATAAGACTTAATGCAGTTAACCAGAAAAAAGAAATGAAAACAAAACAAGAAATGACATCAGACGACACCTTTTCATCACATTAACAGAGTTAATGATTGCTTTCTGTTGAGAGTGTGTGTGAGCTGTACACTCTTGCGATCGGTGCTGTACCTCGGAGAGAGGGTAAAGTTGATGAGGGTGACTTTGGTGGAGATCTCAGGAGAATAGTGTGGATTGGGCAGCTTAGTGGTGATGTACAGCTTGAAGTCATCGTGGTAGGGGATAACGGTGTCGCCTAACTTCAGAACTGTACTGCCCTGCTGCTTAAATGTCTGAGCGCACACACACACACACACAGAGTTACAGAAACAGTTGTAAAATAATTTTGTACTACTGCTGTTGGGAGTCACATAAACACTTCTCCCTTGGTAACCCACTACTATGCTGCCAGACTAGTAATTGATTAATAGTAGCTACAAATTTCATAATATTCATGTCTAATTTTGTGGAGTTTTTAATGAACATTCTTACTTTTAGACATCTGACTGGTATTGAACTGAAACATATAATTTTAAGTTCTTGCTCTCTCTTTCTCCCTCTCTCCTCTCACTCTCTGATTACCTTGGCTATGTTCAGATGACTATTGGAGAATGTAAGGTTAAATTTTTCATTGACCCTCATGCATTAAATCATAAGCCTGTGATTCTGTTTGGTTGCTTACTGTGTCGGCCTGTTCGTTTTTTGACTTCACGGAAGCATGAACGAGAATAAGTATGTGTGTTACCTGTCGCAGCAGAACTGGGTCGAGTGCTGGGTCCAGCTCCTCTCCCACGTTCTCCAGCAGACAGGGCTTCCCGAACCGAATGCCGTTTTCCAAACTGCGTAGGAAGTCCCGGTCGCTCAGCTTCATCACATCCAGGCCATTATCACGTTCCTGCAGAGGCAGAGATGAAAATGATGTGTGAAAGTCGGAGAATCGTGACACTGTACAAGCTTAGAACAAAAATCCCTGCTCAGACACACAGGTAGAGTTTCAGTAAGCAGTTTGCACTCTAAATAGTGTGCCATGTGTGTGACGGGGAGGCTGTGCAATGTGTTGTGAGTGTTATTTAGCTCTTGCCATGGTCTTGATCCACTTGTTGGCCTGGCCCTGAGGGTCGATGAACAGAGACCAGCGTTGAGAGTACTGACTGATCACTCCATTTTCCACAGAGAGGTTGTCTTTTGGCAAACCGGCAATCTACACACACACACACACACACAAGAGCAAACACACATAAGCAGGGGATGCACACACAGACATAAAAATACAAACAAACAATGCACATTGATTATTTACAATTACTTATTTCTCAGTTACATCATGGACTGGTTTTAGCACAAATTTAGACTAAACTGGCGTAGATCTTCAACTCTTGTCCGTGCAGATACGTTAATTTCTAGAAGTCTGTGAGAAGGTACAGGTAGGTGTGTGTGGTTGTGACCTGCCAGGAACGGATTTTGACTTTGTCTCCGAGTGTGTTGATGAGGCTGGGCTCGGATGTGTGAGGGACCTGCTGTTCCTTAAAACCACGTAGCCACTCCTCAAACATCACTGCTCTATACTCGCCCTGGAGAGCACACACACACACACACACACTCCTAAATGCTATACAAACATCCAGCTAGATGCACACAAACTTATACAACCTCGTGACATGCTATAGATACACTTAACACTCCAAAGCCTACACACAAAACTAATACAATACAACACAGAATGTACAATACTCTTATATGTGTAGTCACATACACAAACATATCAACATGTGTACACACACACACACACACACACACACACACACACACACACACGGAAAATGTGCATACTCACAGTGAAAGGTCCAAGGTAGGCTATATATCCTGCAGCCAGTAGCACATCACCAGCTACATTATCCACCAGATAATCCAAATGATGCACTGTTTCGCCCCAGCGCACCTTCTCATCAGCAAGCCCACCAATCAGCTACAAAACACACACACACACACCACCCATACACACATGCTGGTGTAACATTGTTGATTGGGTTGAACGGGAGAGGTGTGTGTTTGTCGTACAGGTCAAATGGATAGATGCGTGCTGTTCTGGTGATTTCGAGAGAGGTGTGTGAGTGAGTGTGTGTGTGTGTGTGTGTGTGTGTGTGTGTGTGTGTGTGTGTGTGTGTGTGTGTGTGTGCGCTGTGGGTTATTTTTACAGATTTTCCCCTGCTCACCTGGTCTGCACGAATCAGTCTGCTTTCACACAGCTGACACT
>JAKKZN010000020.1:2108146-2125569 GCA_033441825.1 Pangasius elongatus | reverse complement strand
TTTTTTTTTTCTTTCTGCCTTCAGGTTTGTCTTCAGTAAGTGGAAAGCAGCTCGATCGGGTTCAGGTCAGGTGGATGACTCAGCCATTTAAGAACATCCCATTTCCAAGCTCTTGGGTTGCTTTCGCGGTACATTTTGGGCTGTTACCCAGCTGGACTATGAAGTGCTGTCCTATCAGTTTTGCAGCATGTGACTGAATCGGAGCAGAAAGTACAGCTCTATACACTTCAGAATTCATCCTGCTACTTCTATCAGTGGTCACATCTGGCCTTTCTATTCTTGAGTGTTACCAGTGGCTTCATCTTGAGGTAGACCATCTTTATTTACATTCAGGAAGGTGTCTCTTGATTGTAGACTTTGACAATGATATGCCTACGTCCTCGAGAGTGTTCTTGACTTGGCTAGATGTTGTGAAGGGGTTTTTCTTCACCAAGGAAAGAATTCTGAGATGATAAGCTGGGAATTAGTTGGCTCTCTTGGGAGTGTTAGAGCGTAAGAAAAAAAAAGAAAGGAGATTTTTTTTTGGCTTAAAAAAAGGTGGTAAAGTTTTGAGAAAGAACCCATTCTTGTGTTGGAATGAATTCACCCATCTACACTATACTACACTATACTAGAATAAGAAAACCTTAGGTCACAGACTTGTGTAGTGTTTGCGGAAAGCTGACTGAAATCTCAGTGTGTGTGGACGTTTGTGTGACCTTGTCAAACTTCAGTAGGCTCTCTACGAATTTTCCAGGATCCTGCAGAAGTCCTTTTCCGGGCTCCCAGTAATCATCCACCTTGCTCCCTGGCTTTTCTCCAGCTACCTTTTTGGGTTTGATGCCCTTCAGAATGCAGACTGCCTCGATGACCAGCTTCACTCCCTGAGGAGGCCTCTGCATCGCCCTCACCTGGACAACACCACACAAACACACACATGCTTCGAAAAAGGACAAAGGAAAAAGATATCACCATTCATCTGTACCCTTAACTGTAATTTGAGCTCTTTGGAAGTATTGAGCATCACCTCAGTGACATCATTTTTGTTGAGAGATTTGAGGCTGGCTAATGCATCATCCAGCGCAGGCAGAGCTTTATCAAGGTTGCTCTGGGCATCTGCAGCATATGCGCTGGCTATACTGGCCTTCTCAGACGCCTTGGCCTCTTCGGCCTGCACCGACACACGGGTCTCCTCTGCAACTAATGTATCTTGCTATGTATACAAACACATACATACATACATTGACAGACCATTGACAATAAGAAGTCATTTAAACTGAATGTATTATATGATGATGTTGCCTTGATTTTCTCCATGGTGACGACGGTGTCTCTGGCTGCTTCTTCCAGGAGAGGCCTCATTGTTTCCAACTCCTCCTGCATCTTACTCACATCCTCGGCTGTGCTCAAGAGCTGCAACGCACACACAGAGGACATTTAGAGGAGTCAGAGGACAAGGACAGATTCAAACAAACTATCTTTTCTATGTTGAGGTCACCTTATCCAGACCAGCCTTCATGCGCTGACGAGCCCAATGCAGTTCCTGCTTCTTCTGGCCAATCAGGGCTGAGAAAATACTGAGCAGCTCCAGGTAGCTCTTGGGTGTAACGTAGTTATAGCGTGAGAGTTCAGCACGGTAATGTTCGCACTTGAGAGCCACCATCTGGTGGATCTCCACACACATCGCCGTCTACAAACAGAGGGTGTAGAGTATATTTTGATTGGTATATTATTTATTTGCAGCACACATATACGCACTGTAACATGGACTTTCTCTCACCATGCCTCCCAGGGCAGCAGGACTGGCCTCCAG
Organism: Pangasius elongatus; assembly: GCA_033441825.1. NCBI lineage: Eukaryota > Metazoa > Chordata > Actinopteri > Siluriformes > Pangasiidae > Pangasius > Pangasius elongatus. The sequence goes on along the minus strand of JAKKZN010000020.1, from coordinate 2,123,777 downwards.
TTCTGGTAGCTCATTGAGGAGGGACGATGCTACAGACTGCAAGGCCTCCTGTGGCCAGGCACTGAACCAGTCAATAGTACAGCACGTGACTAGAGAGGGGAACTGCCTGAGTCGGGCGCGGAACACTTCACCTATCGGACTTGCAGCGGGGAGAGAGACGTATTTCAGAATGATTTCCACAAGAGAGACTGAGACAAGTCACTAGATTAGATTTTTTTATGGAGCATACCATGCCAGGACTAAACCTAATGACCGCTGAATTGTTCCCATATTGATTACTCTTTACTGTGTGTCTCTAATATACACTAAGAAAAATAAGTAGTCCTAAACCTATTCCAGTGTGTGAATTTCTTTATGGCATGCAGTCCCATGAAGATGGAACAGTAAAGAATGTTTTATGAACAGGCACAACCTCATGCACAGCACGGTGTGGATGTTGCTGCGCACTCTCCTGATGTAGGCGGCCATGAGGTTGGCCTTGGTGGGCTGCATGCCGAGATCCTGCACCACGGGCTTCATGGCTGTCATGATCCTCTCCTGCTCTTCTCCATTGTACAGGTTTGGCACGTCGCCCGAGTTCAGGATGTTATTAATGTCCTCCAGGAATGACTCGCTCTTAATCTGAAAAGCAGCAGGCATGATGGAGTCTGTGCGAGTGTTTTTCAGTGTTCTGAATAAGACCAAGAGGGCGTGACTGGAAATATTTTCAAAATACCTTCGCTTATATTAATCTTACTCAGGTGAACCGTAAACTTTACCTGGGTGTCGACAAAGAGGAAGGTGATCTGAACATTCTTGAGACCAGCCTTCATCATGATGTTCTTAATATCCTCCCTCCACTCAGCCACACCGTAGTTCTTTGACAGCTCGATCTGGAAGCACTCGTAGTCAGATCTTATAACACAACAGGACACAGCAACATCACAAAATGTTGTGCAACAAAACAGCATGATATGAAAACGTAAGGACGTACATGACGTGTGAAACGATGAGTTTTAAAGCGGAAATTCATTAAGTTTTGTAAAAATCAAAGAAAAAATACAAAAATGCAAAAATAAAATACAAGATTCATGGCCTATGTTTTAGAACTAATATTTGCTTTCAGAGTAGAAGAATAAAAAGCTCACAGAATCCTAAAGTCGAGTGTATCACACCTCGTTGTAGACTGGAAATTTTAAGAAATTGACAACAAATATTTAGTAAATAGTAACTGTAGTAAGCATTGGGAACCAAAAACATTTAGTTCTGAGTAATTTATTTTCCAACTATAAGAGGAACCACAGTTTATTAGAAGTACAGACAGAGCAGTGGCACGAGCCTTTCTCTTCCATGTGGGCAGCAAAATAGCAGATGCTAATTTGCAGCGTGCGTGCACTCACATGTTGCAAAAGACGATGAGGAAACTCTAACAGTGTACATCAGCACTTTAGCCTTTAATGCCCAGCATGTGTGACCACATTATTAGGTCCTCCGCTGTATAATAAGAGCTGCTTTATATTATCTGTGACCAGTAATAACGCTAATTGGCTAAAATCTCCCATACATGGCTTCTTTGTACTTGCCATAATGATGACTTGCGGAATACAGCACATGTACGCATTGCTTAGATATGGAACTATAATGACTTTTTAATGACTGCTTGTGTATCCAGCATTCGTCTGCTTTGAAATTGACATGTTTGAAGTCCTTTTTGTGCAGAAGCTATATGGTAACCCTCTGCGTGTGTGTTCTAACCCTAACTTATTAAACACAGCATTAGAATTTTATAGTTTTGCAGTAGTAGAGAACCCAATCGTTCTCAGTCTCTGTTCTGAGAAAACCGTGTACATCGTTTAAATATCGGTCTACTCTGATATGCTAGATTTGAGTCATAAATGAGCAAATGATTACTAAATTGAGAAAATTCTAGTGTAAAGGGTGTAGTGTAAAGGCCAAACAGCTTAACAAGTGTTAGCTTTTCAGTAACAAAGGCCAGTGATTCTGTGCATAAGAAAAAAAAAACATTATTGATTCACTGAAATTATTCTTTGGAATAATTCATTGGTATGATTCATTAGGATGAGTGAAATGGCTGCATAAATTAAAATTTTAATCAAGCACGCTACTCCATGGCACTGAGTCAAAAGATATTGTTCTGTGATATTGGCTCATTTTTAAAAATCAATTCAAGTTCAATTTCTGTTTTTTTTAATCAAATTAACGAAAAATTGACTAACCAATTTAAAAACAATTCAGAATCACATGATCTTTAGTGTTTAAATAAGATCAGTACCACATATGGTATGGATTAGTTAAACTGTGGCTATTAATAACTTATAGAGTTTAAGCTTTTGAACACTTTTTTTTCCTTGTGCCTAAATTAGGTGGGTCTGATTACTGGAGCTGGGATTAGAACTATTGTTCTTTAACCACAGAAAAGGGCGTATTTCTTTTTAGTTGTTCGAAGGCCTACTGCCTTTAAGCAGTTGGTATATTACCAGTATAATACTGAGTGTTTCATCTCTGCTCAGTCTACACACAGTGTGTGTTGTCTCTTACATGTGCGTGGCGAGTTTGGTGAGGGACTGTCGCCCGCTGCCGCCCAATCCGAGCAGAAGGGCGTTTCCCAGCGGCTGGCGCAGGATGCGGGCGATACGGCACACATGCTGGATGGCATCCATAAAGAGAACTAGCTTCATCTTAGTGGTGCTGATCTGGTTGTAGTCGTCCATGTACTCCTCCATTACCCGGGCCAGCTGAAGACAAGGTAAGGGATGTAGAAAGAAAGAGAAAGAAATGCGTATTAAAAAGGAAAGATAGCTTAAGCAAAACATTCATTACACAAGTATCTTTAATTTTATAAACATGACATACAGAGTCACCTGCAGAACCTATTAAATACTTAGACAATGAATACATTTCCTGGAACAATCTGTGCTCTACTATTTTCAAAATACTTGTTTGAGAATATTATTAGATAACATTACACAGATGAGATAATACTACACAGATAAAAAGATAGTGTCCCACCTTCTCCCTGTCCTCAATGAGCTGGTACACTTTGTTATCAGTGCCAGGGATCATGAAGTCTCCAAAGAGGACCGGCTGGCATGGTACCACCTCCTGGAAACTGCAGCCGAACTCCTCAATGCGCTCTTGGAGTAGCTTATCAAACCAGTCCCTGTCCTCTGGACTCACCAGTCTGTCCTGGAACACACGGCAGCTCTCGTGGTACCACAGCCGCAGGAGCTGGACCTTGTCCTGGGGCAAGACACAGGCAGTATGCTTTTAAAAAACTGTCGCATTTTTAAAAGTGTTGTGCGTTATATTAACCTTGGAATAAGCTGTAGTGGCTGCAAGATGTCCTCTCTTTCAAGCAGTCTCATACACCACAGATGCTTCCTAAACACTCTTCCTATACCTGTATCTTTCCAGCTTCAGCCATGAGCACGCCCTGGAAGACCTTGGACAGGTCACGCAGGTTGAAAGTGTAGTGTGATTTGGCTGGAGTGGGCAGGAGGCCAGAGGTGATGGTGGAGTACACCTTAATAGTGGCATCCACTAGGGTCTCATTCAGCGGAATCAGCTCAGGAACCTTTTCTGAAGAAAACAGATGTAAAACAGGCATTCAGGAATGCTACTGTACAGGCTGACCACAAACTGCTACGGTTAATCTTATGTCAGAGCAGGGAGACAAAAAAATTACACTAAAGTACTACTGAGGATCTCAGGACTGGGCTTGAGGTTCTTTATTATCTACGTATATATAAAACTACTAAATATAAGGTACTATATATAAGGCAATCTAAAAATATCCCCAACTCACCCAACCAGCTTCCCAGGATAGTGGAGAAGATCTTTCTCTTGCTGGAGTCCTCCATCTCGGTGAAGGAGAGGTAGTTGAAGTGGCGTGTGAAGCGTTGGGTGATTGGGTTCCTGCCTCCGCCAGGAGGACCCATGGCACATGCAAAATTGATGTCTACCAACTGCTTAAATGTTCCTGGTAAACAGAATGTACTGATGTTAACTTTTTTTAACACCTGACCATAATGTAAAGGAGAATATGCCCTAATATGTCCAATTAAACAGAATGACTGAATGAAATTTAAATTTTAATGGATCATTTAGATTAAGTGGAAGTGTGTGTAGATACACTGTATATGTGTACCTGTCTTTTTATGTGTCTAAGTCATGACTTTTTGATCAAATACTACCTTACTATCTGCTCACCTATCTGCTTCCGGTCATACCAGCCTCCATGGTCCATCCACTGGCGCAGGAGCTCGATGGGCGGCTGGGCACCGTACGTCTCCAGCATGGGCATGTTAAGATCATCAATAAAGAAGATGTAATACTTTCCCAATGGAGGACCGAAAACACCCTTCCGCCTGGTACGCAACCATAATGGTTACAATCATGACAAAGTTTCATAGAAAATATAAGAAGCAACATGTTCAGTGCTGAGTGCTATGCATTGAATCAAACCAATCAGAGATCTTTTTCACGACTGCTGTTTATCTAATTCCTTTGCTAAAACCTCAGTGAAGCAGACCTCTTGTCCAGCTTGCTGTCAATGTAGTCCTGTGTCTGGTTGGCGGAGGTGCGGGCGGAGAACATGAGGAAGTGGGTGATGTACTCAGGCGGCATGTTCCTCAGCAGCTTATCGGACACAGTCAGGGTCTTGCCCGTGCCAGTGGGACCAATACACAGCACCTGAAAAACACACATCCTTCAGTGCAGACACAGGGATCTTTGCAGGATTTCCGTTCTCTTTGCATCTTGTATTAAAAAGAGCAGCTGCTATGCTAATACAATACTCTACAAATAAACCGATTTACATCCATCTTTTGATTTCTAAGACAGAGTAAATTTGAATTCTACATACTGGCTTCTTATTGGACAGAAGCATGTCTAACAAGAAGGACATGCGCACGGTGTCAGCGGTGGGCACGATGATGTCTGCGTAGCTGGTTTCTGGGGTGATGGCGACACTCTTGGCGTAATTCATCCAGTTGACCCATTGCACCTTGCAAAATAATATGTTTCAGGAACGGTGTAGTGAATTATTTCATGAGTACGTAATTAATTGCACTTACATTATAACACACCAGGACAACAAAAGTTGAATTGAATTCCTGTATATAAAGTCCAATAAAGTGCCTCCTCACCTCCCTCCTTTTGGCATCCTCCTCATCTTCATGCAGATGACTGATGCCTGCGTCATCCAGTCGATAATCATAAACCAGTCCCTCTTCTGGGAAACACAACTTAATCTACAGAACAAACACACTGACTTTTTAAACAGTTGCCATCCATTGAGAGCTGATGCTTTCTTTCTTTTTTTTTTGACATGTTTATTCAGTATCACATGCTTAATGTACAGTGCGCTTTCCTGAGGGAGATAAAAATACAGTCATTTGTACAGAGGATCCTCAGAACATCGTCTTACATAGATTTGCTTCTAATGACCTTTCCTGTCCTGTTTAAAGAGACATATCTCACAACAGACATACGGAACAGCTCATTCCGAAAACGACGGCATAATGAGCTGATGCATTTTAAACATATATGCCTTCTAAGTGACAACTGCACAAAAATCAGGTTTGTACAGTTTGCACTGAAATCACACTAAAGTGAAATGGCACAAGCCTCAAGTAGCTATTGGGATTAAGTACTTTTTCCTGCGTCATCTTGTCCCTTAGCCAGGCACTGAAGCGTTGGCGGCTAGCAGCATCACCGGTGGCCCCCACGCTCCATACCAGAGAAAAAATAAACCACGGCTCAATCAGCTCACATATACGATCCAGCTTATCCTGAATAGGAGGCCTCTCTCCCTTCACACACACACATACACACATACACACACACACACACACACAAATAGAGTAATCTGTAAAAAATGCAAATGTATACTGCAAATGTATACTGTATGTTAAAACCAGGATGCTGTTACTATAATATATTGAATGATTATTGCACCTCTCGTGGGATGAAAGGCTGGAAGAAGCAATCCAGCAGTTTGAGTAAAGAGCAGGTCAGGCTGCTGTCCATCGAGGTAATCACTTCGTTCACTGACTTCCTCACAAACATGATAGAATCCTGTGGACAAACATATATAAGCTTCAAATACATATAAGCTTCAAATACATATATTTGAGGTTTGTATACATATACATATGACTATGACTGACCTGCAGGAATCGTGTGAAGAGAGAGTCGAGCTGCTGAGCATGTGGCTGTAGAGGTACAGGGATGGTGTGTAACCAGCATTCAGTGAATGGAGAGAGTCCCAGAATACTGGGTTCCAAATACACCATCCCACAGCGGGACACTGTGGCAGGGGACGCTACGGCCAGATCCTGCACCTCAAACATCAGAGTCATCACCTGGACACAAGGACAAGACAGGATAATAAATATCCCAACTTAAAAGAAACATAGCATAGCAGAGAATGACTAGTATTGACTATACATGCACAAAAAAATTAAAACCACAGTTGAAGCTGAAAGTGTGCAAATAGAAGAGACCATACGCAGATTAAAGAGTCAGTGAACTGGAACTCACGTCGGTAAGTTTGATAATCTCCCCTGAGCTCAAACACAGCTTCTTATTGTCATCTAGCACAGTGTTCATGTTCTCGATCCAAACGGCATCCACCGGCCCGTCAAACATGTACCACTTCTTCTCCTCGTCCATCGAAACAGCTCCGGTGCGGATCAGGGACGACAGGATACCGTCCGTCCTGGACGTGACAGGAGTAATTTGTTAGTCGTGTCACATGTCAGAATGAAAGAGCATACTTTATACTTCACTTGCAATAGTGTCAACGTTATGTAAATACTGATGTAAATCTGGTTAAATCTACAACTGTGTTCCATATCTGCACTACTACATTTAATTTAACTTATTGCTATCTATCTATCTCTCTATCTATCTATCTATCTACCTACCTACCTACCTACCTATCTATCTATCTCCCAAATGACACACGTGAAGTTCAGCAAGAAGCAAGAAGGTGAGCATGTCCACTTGACACTCACCACTCGTGTGTGAGCAGGTCGAACTCTCCGTACAGCTGCCCCATGGTGATGGATTTTGGGTTTAGGACGTAGGTCTGAACAGCCTGGTACACTCCACCGCTGACCGACGGTTGACCCTGCAGAGCCGTCATGGCCGCCCCCAGCACCTCATAGCACTGAGAGATGCAAGCAAAAAGCATGAGGATATGAGTTCGGTGACTTCTTGGATGAGTTACTGATAAGTTGATACTAAAGTCATTGTGTTGTGGAAAAAGTTGGGATTAAAATAGATTTCTGGTTAAACAAGAAATACATTGAGGGTGATGCTGGAAAAATTATTACAGCAACCAAATCACTCAAACTCAAGACTGCAGCCTTGAACTTATTTGCAGTAATTGAAGTCACCTTAGTTTTGCCCGAGCCGGACGGCCCAACCAGCATCAAGCCATGTCTCACCACAGTGGTCTCATACAGCTGAATAATCTTTGTAATGTAAGCTGCAAAAAAAAAAAAAAAAAAGGTAAAATAGCAGTAAAAATATCAGGAATTAAATTTGCTCTGTCGGTTGGACCAATTTCTGACAGAATCCAAAACTCTAACCGTCCACGTCTTTCAGGCACTTGCTCTTGCACACTTTACGGATCGACTCCTCCAGCGTGCCATAGTCGATGGGCTCCTCGCGGATCTTTGGGAAGAGGTCAGACACAATGCCGTTGAAGAGTTTCAGGTCATCCTGCAGGAACTTGGGCACGTTGACGTCTCTGATGGCACGCAGGCAGATCAGCTCCTGCGGAAGCAGAATGAAGTTACCGTGTAGCTCAATTTATGACTTATTTTCGATTGTTGGATTGATGAATTATAACATAGAAGGAATTGACTGAAATATGACTGGATAGATGTAGCCAAAGAGCCAAAGATATGCTGGAAAGGATGTGTTTCGCTACGAGAAAAGATACATTTGTAAAGAATAAATTCGTAACATATATCACAATCAAGGACTGTATGTTTTATAAGAGTTATAATTGTGAAAACGATCAGTTCCTACTTTGGCACAACACCAACATAAAAGAACTATCACCTCATTCATTTCAGGGTTCTCTCTCTTCAGGTTTCCTGCAGCAGAGATCACGGTCTTCACAGCTCTCATGCCAAAGTCATAGTGGTCCTACGTAACACAGAACACAACACGATACATATACATACAAATAAAAAAAAAAGCAATACACAACAATTACACTTTATTCCTACATGTTACACAAAGAAGATGACCTGGGAGCTGAGCTGCTCAGAGGACAGCTTGAAGGTGCTGGTGATCTTTTTGGAGAGGACTTTTGCATCGCTGAAGCCAAACGAGTACAGAGAGATCTCAGCGATCATGGCATAGTCTGGGACCATCATGGCAACTGGACGAAACAGAGCCTGCGGGATATTATGTAAAATTATTGCAACTATGATAGCAAACGAATAAAAAGAGTGAAACTCTTGACAAAACAAGGAACTGCTTAAGCCAATTTAGTAAATGTGTGTGGTGCAAGTGCACCTTTAAGTTGTCAGGGAGTTCAGTTCGGCCGGCATAGCCTGGGTTCATTGTAATAAAGACGGCACAGGAGGGAACCAGCGGGATCTCTGTTCCTTCAAACACAAACCTCTCTGCCTAAACACAGACACACACACACACACACACACACACCACTTTATATTAGTATTTGATTGTGACCTTAAATCTTACAAACACTCATGTGTTTGGGTGTGCACTCTAACTAACTCTCTGCTGCTGCGCCTTTTGAATGGTGGTAATCTGTTGCGCCACCACAGAGAGCACCTCCACATCAATGCGGTTGAATTCATCGAAGCAGGCCCAGGCTCCAGAACTGTAAATACACAGACACACAAAGCAACACATATACAGCATCTTCAGAGACAGCACAGCAGCTTAAATAGAGCACCAGGTATGCATGTCTAACCTGGCCAGACCCTTGAGAAACTTTCCCATAGCGAGGAAGTCGAGCTGGTCAGAGCAGTTGAAGACGACGGTCTGGATGGCCAGCGCTTTGCCCAGGTCTTTAGTGGTTTCGGTCTTACCTGTTCCAGCTGGACCCGCTGGAGCACCTCCAAACTTCAGGTGCAGAGCACCAGTCAGTGTCAGGTAGCACCTGGGTGAAACATAGAAAACAGTATGTATATTCAGCGCTTGAAATGACATTTGATTTCAGTTGTACTGGAGGAGCATATTAACACAAAGCAAGTGAAAGCTGAGATCTGAATTGTCTGTGTGTATTGAGTGGCTATGGCGTGTCACATCCATATTGATCTTCCTCTACTTTTTTACCTGTCGGTCAGTGGTGTTATGACAAGTCGCCCGGAGTTACCGAGATACTCGTAGCCATAGAGGAATTCTGCATTCACTGCCCTGATGTAGAGGTCATCTCTCGCCCAGTAATATCTACCAACACGTGACACACATAGTTACATAATCTCATGCATTACATGTATTATTGTCATTTCCACCACTAATATACACTGAATATGTGTTAGGAATTTCCTGACCTGAGCTGGCTGATCCATTCGAAGTCATTAACACTGGCCACAGATTCCTCCACCAGTTTGGCAGCCACGTCTTTAGCGTGTACCTCGATCACGATGAGAGCAGAGAGAACAGCCCTCTGCATTCTAGACAGACGACCTCGCACCAACTGCACCAGGTCTCCCAGCTACCCACATACAAACATACACAAACAACCATCAACACATGTTTATACACATACATATAAAAACCCGAAGATAAACAACAAGCATTATTCAATCCGGTTTTGCTTTATGATATATATAGAAACCTCTAATTGCTGTTTTCTCTCATTCTTCTCACATGCACTACACCAAATTAGACCTGGATTCTCATCATACCTGTGTCTGGAGCTGAGGATACAAGCGTTGGGAGAGATCTCCCTTCTCTAGAGCCTCCGAAACTTCAGCAGTCCAGAACGTCTGACATCCAGCTATCACCACCTGCCCCGGCCACGACAGCACCCACTTAGTACGGGGTTCCTACACAAAGCAGAAATTCATTTGACCATTTATGAATAAATAATTAAAATCCCAAAGAAACAGGAAGGGTTAAAATAGTAAAATGTAGATTTACTTTAATGCAGCTTTCATAGAGATGCTTCAGAATGTTTTTTTTTATTTATTTTTACAGTAGTTTCGAAAAGAGAGTAGAAAAGAGTAAAGAAGCGATGTCTTTGACTGACCAAGTAGTCATATAATAGTCAACAATATAATATATAATAGGTAACTAGTAATGTACTATACACTAGTGGGTGTCAAGTAGACGTGTCTGTGTGTGTGTGTGCAGTAACTGATAGGACCAGCCTGTGTGAATCCTGTAACACTGGTTGACCTTTAATATTTTTATGATCAAAAAATGCTGAAATAACGAGAATGCTGGTCTGTCACTGACAGACTGACCTCTGGATAAACCTTGAGGGAACGCTCAATGTTGTCACGCAGACTCAGCTTCATGGACCTCTCCACATCACATAGCCAGTCCTCTACATTCCCAGTAGGCCACACGGGGAGGAACAGCCGGACTTCCTCTCCCTCTCCGGAGTACATGTGTGTGATTTGCAGGTCCGTTTGGAACCGGAGCTGTACATTACAGAAACGGCTTTACAGAAAAACTGCGGTCATATCTGAGGGAGGTACTGTATTTACTGTATTTGGTTCAGCTCATGTGCATTTGTGTATAACTGTGTGTGTGTGTGTGTGTGTGTGTGTGTGTGTGTGTGTGTCTCTTTGTGTGTATACTTGCTGCAAACTGACCCGTGCAATATTCTCGAAGCATTTGCGTAGATGGGGCTGCACTGCTGTCGGGTCTTTGGTCTGAGACAGAATCTCTAACAGCTCGTCATCAGACAGAAAGTAGAATCTAAAATCCAGGAAGCAGAAATATCAGGGCATATCGGCCCAACCTTTAGAACTGTAATAGCGAGTAAATATCTAATAGTAAACGTAAATAGTATACTCCTTACACACTGATGATAGTTAATAGATTGCTGACCTGGGAAAGGATCCCCTTTTGGTCTCCAGATATTCGCTCAGCCCTTTCTGCACCTGCTCCAGCAGCTTGTTACAGTCTCTCAGATTATCCAGCAGACGCTGGTCCGGGCAAAGCTCAATTACCTACGTATGAGAGGTCACACTCACAAACAGACTTACACACACTTAACTATAAATAGCCACATACTTGAACACACATGTATGCACGCATAAATACACACTCAGACAAATAAAATAGCTAAAACACCCACATTCAAAAAACACATGCTGTGTAAAATACACACAGATACATTCAATCTAAATGGAAGAAGTTGGATAGAGAGCGAGAACCCAAGGTCACCTGTCTGTTATCGTGTGCAGCCTTCATCACTTTCCTCCAGGTGCGCTCCATGGTCTGGTACCTTTTCCCCTCAACGGGCAGCTGTCGGTTGATGTCATCTGAGCTGAAGATGGGCTCCAGGTAGAGCCAGGAGCGCTGGCACGTCAGCCACTCCTCCAGCACATCCTGCCAACAGGAGTTAATTAAAACATGCTCAGAACATGCTGTAGCTATCAGATGCACAAAGATGGCTTTAAACGTATGTTCTGAAGTGAAACCTGATGGTAGATAAGAATAGAATTTGGTGGGAGATACTATCTTAGATGAACATCATGGTTATACCTGAGTCATCCTCAGCTTGCTCTCCCATGTGCTGATTCTATCCTCAAATGCCTTCTTGTAGGGAGAGAACGACATGCTCTGGGTCATCACGATGTGGTCATCCAGAAGCTGGGACGCCTCATCAGGACTCTTCAGGATGTAGGTGCCCGTCTCCTTATACGCCAAAACCTCAAACGTGACAGACTTCCACTCGCTTTGCATCTTATCCAGAGCCTAATCACACACAGATAGAAAAGATTAATCTGAACAGTTGCACTTATACCATAGTGCTGTTAAATTCTCAGATCTGACTGGTCAGAAGGTGCCGATTAATCAGGATTAAATTAATTACCTGGAGACTAAGGATAATAATAAATGGATTAAAAAGATGTGTCACTATTTGACAAAGAAAAACAAATAATCATTTATATGGTTAATCTTTCTGCAAGGAGATTGCTTTATCATTTTATGGAGGGAGTCTCCAGTGTAACGGCTGGTCACAGGACAGAGGGCCTTGTGTTTTCCGGTTTCTTAGTAATTGCAAGGCATTAGAAAATAATCAAATTCAGGGTGGCAATGGCACGTCAAACCACCCTGAAGTTGATTACTTTCCAATAACAGCAGGCCCTGTTGTGATTTATTCCTTGCTTACAAGTGCTAGAGGTATGTAAGTTATATACTGCCTCTTTTATATTTTTTTATAATGCTTTTTCTCTTCTTCTTGTTTTGTTCATTGCACAGGTGATGATCTCTCACAAGTGTCTCCTGTTAAGCATGAGTAAAGCATAACCATAACCATAACCATACACATACACATTATTTTTACATTAGTTAAGGATCTGTATGATGTTTCATTGAGAGACAATGGTCCAAACGTCTATCACACATATCTATCATATAAATCGTATAAATCCTATCCTGTTAAGTTACCTGTTCAATGGCGTACTCTTTGCCAGCCACTTCTGCGACGTGTGCAATCTCATCTACGTGCTGAAGCAGGCCGAGCTCCAGGCAGCGGGAGAACGTAAGGTTGGCTTTGGGCATCACGTTCATGTTGAGGCGTTCAGAAAGAAGGGTCCAGTGGCGGCTACGCATGCCCGGGTTCCTCAGGCCCTGAATCAAGGGGATGTTTGGCTGGAACTTCTCAATCAGGCCACGGACGTGGGAAGCCACATCCTGACAGGCTACAAAATGAAGCAAAAATAATAAAAATTGCTCTTCTTCTAAGTATATCTCATGTGTAGAGGTTTTACTTACATGGTATGTCTTTGAACAGTTTGACACACTTATGCATGGTCTTGAAGGCATCGCTGACATTGCGCTCCAGCTGTTCTGGGTCAATAGAGGACAGCGGGTCATTTAGCCAGCTGTCATGCCAACGTTGCCAATCAGATGTGGTCGTCCACAGGTCCCGGAAAGGCTGAAAGTCTCGAATAAGCTTTTGCAACCTGTCATACTGGTCCACAGAAAATAAACGAATACAGATCACAGATAGATTTCTCTGCAAACTCTGGATTTGAATCATAACTGAGAAATGTCCTCTAAAAAGTGTTCCAGCACTATGTGGTCATGCTGTGATATCTGTCACGGTTGAAAAACATACGTTAGTGAGGGGCAGGCCAAAGAGGCGCTCACGGTTGTTGTAAACCTGCGCCATGACCTGACACTCCTTCAGCTGCTTTGCAACTCGACGCATTTCATTTGCCACTTCATTGGCATGACTGATGTCTATATAGGCAGCAAAGCCTGCAACCACCATCTAAAACACACACACACACACACACTTTAATAAAATAACTCTCAAAAAGCCTTTTTCCTGCTGTAATAAGAATTTATAATCAGTGCAGAGAACCACAGGTGAACCTCTAGGGAGTCCAGACGCTCCTGGAAATTGCTCTGGTCAACCAGCTGGATCTTTTGGAAGCGTTCCTCATCCTCTTCATGCTGTAGGCGCATACTTTCAATCTGACCGAGGATCTTATGTGGCCAGGCCATTGCTGTCCATCTTCATATGACAAAAACATGTCATTAGTATAGTGATCACAAACCAAATCCCCCGTTTTTTACTTTTTCTGACAGTCATAAAACTGAAGCTATGCATATCGCGGATGTTCGAGCCAATGCGATCATTGCAGGATCAGTAAATCTAAATTATGATTTAGAGAAAAATGCCACATACTTCCCACTGAAATCCTCATTGGTGAGATTGTAGAAGAACTCATCTATTAGCTCATAGTCAGACATGGCTTTGGACAAGATTTCCTGTCAATGGATTTCAGCATAAGGAAACACAGAGGGGAGAAAATGCATTAGACACACATTAGAGACAAGAACACTACAACTGTCATCATAATCAATGAAATATATAGAAAGTGATAATATATCCACGTAGTGGGTGGTTTAAAATGCCCAGTTTAGTTAGTCCTGTGTCCTGGGGTATTGCTCCCTTTATTATTGTGTATACAGATCTTTTTTTTAATCAGATTTTTATCTTCTGGCTCTTTCGTAGATCGAACCACCACCCGTTTTTTTGTTCAGAAGGCATATTATATCAGCATTGGTTGCGGCAATACAGTGAACTGACCTACTGGAGCAATTTAGTAAGGAAAGGAGTAATTTAATAGAATAAACAGGCATTTAGCTAAAGACTAAAAAGAAATGTCTCTTATACTTCATGGGCCTTCAACTGATCTGGGATCTGCTTCATCCAGTCCCTCTGCTCTGCCAGCTCCTCGATGCTGTTGGGCTTCTCATACAGCTTCCTGCTGATCAACTTGCACTCTTCACATGCCTGAAACACACAATATAATCATTTAGCTTAAAAAAAAACACATTTTTTTAATGAGGCCACAGCCTTTCATAATTTAGTGGTTCGCCAGTTCAAACAAACCTAAACGTTCAAGACTATGGACCTCCAGGACTGAAACTGTGAACGTATATAGTGTGATACTGTGAAACTTGCCTCCTCCATTTGCTTGCGGAGCTTTAGAGCAAGGCGTTCGATCACGGCATTGGCTAAAGCACAACGTTTCTTAGACAGGCTCTTCCTCATGGCCTCCACGTTCACCATGAAGGGCCCGATCACGATGACGGAGGGGAGGGACTGTTCCAAAATTTCTTTCTCCTTTAGGTGCCTCAACACCTCCTCCTTCACCTCCAAAGGGGTGCTGTTCTCCTGACTGTAAAGCCTAGCATATAGACACAGATGAAAGATAAAAACAAAAATGTACTCAGTCTGAGACTCAGTTTAGGCTTCAAGTTTGACCCCTTTGCTATAAAGGAATAGAACGAAGAATCAGGAAGTGATTGGGGGAGTTTAAATTGAGCTGTACTTTAGGAAGGTGTTGGTGTCAGAGTTGTGAAGCTCGAGGTGGCATTCGTATTCACGGGCGTAGGCTTGCAGAGGAATGGTGGCCTGGCGCAGGGCATTGCCCACTGTCTCTCTCAGCTCCTTCACTGCTGGCTCCCACAGACCCACTGACTCCAACAGTGGAACCCCACTGATAAACAAGTTCTTCATGACAAACTAAGACAGACCAAGAGAACAAGAGAACATCAGAGACAAGGTTATGGGGATACACAAGTAATCAATGATGCATTGTATCAACTTGAACAATTGATTAGATCACAGTTGATCAGTGTTGCGTAGGTAACCTTGTCCAGCTGAGGGAGTTTATGAGTGCAGAGGATGCCTTTGTCTAATAAGTTAATGACGGAAGTCTCAAAGTTCTCTAGTGGGGTGCTGTAATGGACCCCAGTCTGGTCCATGATCAGGTCCACAAGGAACAATGGGTTCTTCTTCGGTCTGTAAACACATCATTGTGTAAATGTGAGGAGTATTATACGTTTAATTGGCCTCTCTGCTCTGCTGATTCATGTTACCTGGCCACTCCCACTTACCTACTCCTTAACAGAAGGAACTATAATGTGTATAACT
>JAKKZN010000020.1:2052129-2063617 GCA_033441825.1 Pangasius elongatus | reverse complement strand
TTCAGTATGAGTGGGTCTGAAGCAGAGGATGAGAGAGAAGAGCCCAAAATAGAAGGAGAAAAAGACCCAGACTTCAATCAGGTAACCTGACTGAACCTTCTTAAACAAAAAAACTCCACCTCATTAAACCGGCAGTATGTAACTTTTAGGGATTTGGCAACTTGAAGATGGCTAATAGAAAGCTTGAATCTAACAGAAATCCCAAAACATTTTCCAGAGCGACTTTTCCTTACAGACTCATCAATGGCGCTTCTTAGATTTTGAATAAAAGTAGATTACAGCAGCTTTAATAAATAATGCTGCTTATTTGTTACAGATAATTAGTTAAATGCCAATATAGCGTTAGTAAGCAGAAGCAGTTTATCATCACCGATTTTAAAACCTGATAAGTGTGTGCTTAAAGTGTGTCCCTCTTGTCTTCCCGTACCACAGTCTGAGGACGGAGCGAAGCGGCAGAAGCTGAGTGAGGTGAGTCCTGCCATCGCCGTCTCTTCCTCCTCCTCTTCCTCTTCCTCCTCTGCTGCTTTGGGGAAATCGGGGATTCGGCGGAGCATGCGGCACAGGAAGCTGCGCGGTGAGAAAGCCCTCATCGTCTCCGCCAACCAGACCCTGAAGGAACTCAAGATCCAGGTACGTACTGATAACTCGGGTGTGTCAGTTCCAGACGGTTTTGCAGTTGTGCCCTAACTCCTTTTTTTTTTTTTTTTGTGTGTGTGTGTGTGTTTTCTTTGTGTGCACAGATCATGCACGCCTTCTCCGTCGCTCCGTTTGACCAAAACCTGTCCATAGATGGCCGATCTTTAACCGACGACTTGGCCACGCTAGGAAGCCTTGGAGTCTTTCCAGAAAGCATTATTTGTCTAAAGGTAGAACCGTATCCTAGCCTACTCCACTTTTTTTGTTCACGATCAGGCGAATTGATGTGATGCACTTTGCTTATACCTGACTCCTGTTTTGTGCCATAGGCTGATGAGCCAATTGCAGATTACGCAGCTATGGATGATGCGTACCAAGGTAAACACTCATAATATATCTAAATATACACAAATCTAACGCTTAATATTATTTACCACACCTTATCGATTACCTGAAAAATTTGGTGTACTTTTATTATCTTTGCTGCACATTTCTTTATGTTTTTGTGATATTAAATGTTTGCTTTTTCTGTTTTTTTGTCCCCACCCCAGTCTGTTTGCCTGAAGAAGGATTTAAAGGTAGGAAACCGTTTCACCTCTCCAATCTCCCCATAACATGCCATTAAGTGGATTGGCTACTCTAACCTGCTCCTAGGTGTGAATCAGTGTGTGTGCGGTGCCCTGAAATGGACTGGTATTCCATCCCCGGAGTATTCCTGGGATTGGCTCCAAAACCACCACCACTCTAATCCGGATAAAGTGCTAACTGAAGATGAATGAATGCAATTTACTGTTATTAGATGTAATGGTAATGTACTTGAAGTTTTATTTGATATCACCCAACAAATAGCTGGCATGAGGGTTCTCTTTAGAGTTTAACTTCCCCTGTGCAGGCTTGATCGCTTCTGATTGTGTTGCACAGTCAGCTGCAGTAAACCAGACCGTTCCGATCATGGACTAATTGTTCCGCTGTGTCCTAAATCTGCGAACCACAATCACAGGCCATTAGGAAGCGTTTGGCTTGTTAATTAACAAACGTGTTTAAATCTGCAGGTACTGGACTACTAGGACACTGATGGAGGATCTGGATGTGATGAACACCGACAGCATCCGTGTGAAATAAAAAAAAAAAAGCTTGAATTAGACTGAGAAGTTGACTGAGAGAATAAAGTCAGATTTGTTTAGAGTCTGGTATTTTTATTTTTTTGGTTGCCTTGTAACTTAAAGTTGCAATTCCTTTAAAGATGTCTGTCTTTGCTTTGAAGAAAAAAAAAAAAAAACAAACCTAAAAAACACGTGTGTTGGCTTTTAATATTTCAAGCTGTTGATGCATTCTGTAAGTGCACACCATGACTGTGAACAGATACGGGTCCACACCTTATATAACAGCGTCTTTGTTCTTCGTGGCAGTGTCATATTATCTCGAGACGACGGATTGATGTTTTAGGCGCCCTTGATATTTTAGTTTCTGTCAAAGCTTCCAGAGCATATTTCATTCAGCAGTCACATGGTTACACACTGCAGTGTCTCTCAGATATTCATAAAGAATGCATGAGCAACTTCAATATTAAAAATGTGTCTGTGTAGCTATGATTTGAAAAAGAATTTTTTTTTTTCACCAAAAAAAAAAAAAAAAATCTAACTTCAGTAAAAGCAATTTGTGGCGCGATATGGAAGAAAAATTTCCTAAATGGGGGGAAAAAAATAAACGAAACCCTACACACTAGTTATGTTCTGCTATTACTTGAAATATTATGCAGACGTGTGTAATATTCTTTTCTGTAAATCTTTCATATGGGAAATAAAGTTCCTTTTTTTTCACATGCTCAGACACACTAGTAATTTAAATGTGAGAATGATAACGGTTGAACAGCGTTTCCCTTTCTGAATGTTACAGGAATATTCACTAATACTTTATTTGTTCTTCCTTTGCCCCTGTAGAATTCTCTCAGTAATATTCTCTCTGTTGTAACTCCAGATTTCACAGTAAGCTTTTGCACTCTTGTAAATATTGTAGATTTCTTCATAGACTTAGATATGACCAAAATCAAATAAATTCAGATATATGAATAAATGTTGTTTATAGTGTATATATGTATATATGCTGTAGATAATCTGTTGCCTTTGTGTAAGTTCCAACTTTTATTATTATTATTATAATAATTAACCCCAGTACCACCACCACCACCACCCTTCTTCAGAGACATAGAAGGGGGAAGTCTTTGTTGAGACTAGGATTATTAAGATTATTAGATTATAAGATTAAATACTTAGCCCTTTTTGAGTAGGGCTATACAACCATGTGCTCAGGGGGGAAAGAGAGAGAGGGAAAAGTGAAATATGAGTAGTGAAGATGGATATAGATAGATAGATATACTGTATATATATATATATATATATACACACACACACACATGTTTGTGTGTGTGTGTGTGTGTGTGTATATATATAAAGTATAAAGACATTAAATAAAAATTTGCACATGATCCGAAATTGCTTTTACATTGGCAGTGTATTGAAACTCGCGCATGCGCACTGTAGCGTTCAACGAGTCGCCATTTTCAAAATCAGGAATCTTTATTGCCCGGACAAAATGTTGTTCTTCGGTGGAGTTTAAATAAAGACCCGGATTATTTGAATAAAACTGAAGGTAATGAGGAAGTTAGAATGGTCGTTATGTGTTCAGTGCTGTGTTAAAAAAAAGAAAGGGGGGAAAAAAAACGAAAAAAGGCTTTAAATAGTCTGTGTTGCACTTTAGCTTGCTTTTAGCAACCGTTAACACTCATTGCTGGTTGGCTAAATTAGCTAGCCCAGTGGGCAGCTAGTCATGGTGAATGAGTTAGAGACAGTATTAAGGCAAGCGGTTCATGAAGTAACATTACAGGCTCTGTGCTCCCCTTCTCTCTTCAAATCAAGCCTCATTAGCTTCATTAATTAACAATGATTCAGTGCGTGGAACTATATTATTCCATGTCCTGAAAGGTAAATGATATTTTCTGAGCTTTTATCTGCTCATTAACCAGTTTGGAAATGAAACCTGTCCAACATAAATACAGTGCAAGAATTTTCTAGTCATATACAAATGAGTTTAAATATGCAAATGAGAAAGTAGATCCTTTAATATGTGACCATTTGCATATAAAAAAAACACAGCAAAAGTATTTCACACAATTATTTTCTGGTTTGTTTTATTGTAACAATGACCCTAAATAACCTTCTTCTTCTTGTTGTTAAAGGTCAGATTTTTAGGATATATGAGGTGCATAAAAACTATTGACACACACACCAAAAAACAAACAAACATACGACAAAAAAATAACTATGGCAAAGTCTAGCTTTAAGACCTGTGGAAAAGTGTAGTGTCTCTTAACATTATGTTTGGCTGTTTAATCCAAATGATGAGTTTCTCACATGTCAAGTCATCAGTCAGATCACGGTTCATTATTCTGCAACTGTATATGGATTGTTGCCTTGTTGTTGTTGTTGTTGTTGTTTTTAATAAGCTGAACAGCACTACAACCTTATAAAAATAGAAGAATGAAATGTAAGATTAAAATAATTACAGTATATAATTATAAGTACCACACATCCCATTAACAAGTAGTAGTACAGTTTTCTACCCATGAAAAAAAAAAATCCCTCTGTTCTGACCATGCTGTCCTGTATCCAACCCCAAATCCACTTTATAAATGATGTACCCGCTCTCACTTTCTCACCTGTACAGGTGTATCATGGAGCTCCCGAACTACAGCCGACAGCTCATGCAGCAGCTGCAGACTTTGCGAAAAGAGTCCCAGTTCTGTGACTGCACCATCCTGGTGGGGGACGTGGCTCATCCGGCGCACAAAGTGGTCCTGGCCGCCTCCAGCCTGCTCTTCAAGTCTCTCCTCGAGACTTCAGACAGCATCTCCATCGACACGGCAGTGGTCACGGCGCAGGAGTTGTCCACTCTGCTGGACATGGCCTACTTGGGCAGACTGCTGCCGGGCAAACACGACTTCATGCGTGTCATCGCCGCCGCAGACAGCCTGCAGATGTTCGACGTGGCTGTCGGCTGCAAGAACATCCTGGACGAGCTTGTGAAACAGTCTGAAGATGCTCAGGGTTCAAAAGATCACACGGATGTTCCTTCGTGTGAAAGAGAAGAGCCAAGACAACTTGATGCTTCTGGACAAGAGTTTGCATCACAGGGATATGGGGACAGTACGAAGAGTCCAAGAAACAGACTCGAGTCAAAAAATGGTGATTTTTATTTATTTATTTTTATTATCCTTTAAACTATAGCAGCATGGTGGTGCCATGGGTAGCGTTGCTGCCACACAGCTCCAGGGTTCCAGCTTTGAGCTCAGGTTATTATTTTGTGTGTCTGCATGGGTTTCCTCTGGGTTCTCCAGTTTCATCCCACCGTCTAAAACATGCTGGTGGATTGTTTTACGCTAAAGTGTGAAGTGTGAGCATGTGCGTGGTGCTCTGCGATGGACTGATGTCCCATCCAGGCTGTATTCCCGCCTCACGCCAAGATGAATGAGTGAATAATTAAGTTATTCATTAAGCACAGTTTAACACTGAATTTGGGCACTTTATTATTTATTATAAATATTCAGTGAAGATACATCATTAAAAAGGAGTCTGTTCTTAAAGTTATTCTATCTAGTGTAGCCATATCAGTAACTGATCAGAGTTGTGGTGTGTAACTTCGTTTGATCAGAAGATGGTGCTGTGGAGCTGCTTTCTCAAAAACGTGACGCTCTCACAAGGACCCTGCAGGACATCCAGCCATGGATTAACATCCTTCGCACCTGGAACGCACTGTCAAGCCAGCAACAACATGTGAGAATTGAGGACATAATTATTTCTCAATCATCCATATACTGAAATAAGTGCACAATCATAGCACTGAGGTCTGCCCTGATCAGTGTCCGTGGAGACAGGATTGTAAAAGGATGATAGCACACCTGATTATTACCAGTCTAAATAATGATTGAGTTAGCTAATAAGGTGCTTTATGTAATTCAGATTAGTTCCACATTTGTCTTGTTGGTGAAGTCCTTTGATCTTTATCATTTCCTGCCCAGATGTTGCTGGAGTGTTTTGAAGGAGATCCAGGTGTGGACGTGGTTTTCCAGCGCCTCTTGGACCAGGGCAAGGATGGCCGTCACGTCTCGGTCCAGGCTGCTGTTATGCTGCTGGAGCAGATTCAAAGCATAAAGCCTGATCTGGAGTCAGTGGAGGTGGAGGAGAGGGAGCAGACAGGACCGGACCTCAAAGGTAAACTGATTAACCCACTGCTGATTCTGATTGGTCAGAAGGTGCTGATAAATTTTCTATAACAGCAGCAGATAGTAGTGCAGCTGCAAATCGCAGGTTTTTATTTATTTATTTATTTTATTAATGTGGTCATTGTCTATGTTAACTCACATATGTCATAAAATTGTCCTGTTTTTGTGAATACTTACAGTAACTAAACTGATCTCACACCTTTCTCCAAACACACATGATCCTATTACATTTTCTGAGGACAGTTCATACTTGCGCTCTTTCAGTCAGAGGGGGATCTGTGACCGAGGTTGCCAGGTCTTCCGGATATCAGCCTGACCTCACTTCAGACCTGACTGACTACCTCACAGGTGTGGAGAACATCTCTGAACTGCTCACTCGGACAGCGGACAGATGCAAGAGCGAAGACGTAAAGCAGGTGTGCGGCAGTCGTTTCAGTGTAACACACTATCTTGCATGTTACCGAAATCCCACAATCCACTGCAGTAGGTCTGTGTCCAAACAGTCAGTAGTGTATGCAGAGTAGCCATCATACACTTGGGTAGGATGCCATTTTGGACACAAGGCCAGCCAGTTTAATTGCTCTCATCCACTTCGTTGTTAATGCAATGCTCTGTGTCCAGGATTCTCAAAGTGAGGTCTGTGACACATATCCAGGGGATCCACAATTTTAGAAATTAGAAATTTTATTGATAGTTTATAGTGTTTATAGATATCCACGGCCGTTTCAGGTGAAATGAATGGGTTTAATCCAAACCCTATCGAAACCTACACTCGTAGTCTTCAAGCATTCTTTAAGGGTTTATTGGATACTGTGCATTATTAATTATTTGGAAAAATTATACTTAAAAGATCTTAATTTTATGGATGAATTCCATGTTGCAGGTTCTGCTGGAGTGCATTGGAGAGCAGAATCATGGGCAGGTGCTGAGGAAGCTGCTGAGAACGCTCACTGAGCGAGGAATAGAGGAAACGTCTGTACTGCTGCTGCTAAAGGAGGCGGAGGACAGCAGCACAAATACTGCAGGTATCCTGCCAAAATGTGACAAAGTGGGAAACATATCTCACACACACACACACACACACACACACACACACACACACACACAGAGTCATTCTTATTTGTTTCACTTTAACGCTTTTATTGTATATGATTGTCAGATAAGATGAAGGACGACCGCACTGGTGTGTCGCTGTTGAGAACTTTCCAGAACAGACTGTGTGCTCTGAAACTGGAGGCTCAGATCATCAGGCGGAGTTTGCAGGAAGGGCCTAGCATCTCGTCTGACCAGAAAGAGGTAACGCTCAGATCACACACTTCTTATTTTAAAGATAAAAAAGTTTACCGGACAGTAATGTGCTTTTTTGCACATCTCTAGCAGGTGCTGTGATTTTACAAAGCAGCATAATGCAGTGTATATCTAATAAATTGTGCATTAACGTAACAATAATCAAACAAAAATAGTCTGGACTAGTCTCATGTACGCTCAGATTTTGCTAAAATTGATGAGCCAGTCACAAGCTTGATGATATGACATCACCCAATCTTTCACCTAAAATTACCTGCTTTAGATACTTGTTAAACTATTAGATTATTTTATAATAAACTATTGGATTATATTATACTACTGTAATATTATATAATCCCTGTGCAGTCACGTCCTCCAAATTAGTAGTGAGTTTATTGCTCACTAATTGAGTAAATTGTGTGTGTGTGTGTGTCTAGATCCTGCAGAAAGAGGCTGACGGGAAAGTGGAGAAGCTGCTCAGAGCTGCTCTGGATGGAGGTTCGGTTCAGCCTCTGACGGTATGGAGGCTCCTGTTCTGGGCCGCGACTCACAACCCAGAGCTCCGACTCGTCACCCAGGAAATCAGGGCGAAACCAGAAGCTCAGGAACTCGTACGCACTGGTATAATGACTTGTTTTTTTTTCTTTTGTATGCTTTCAGAATTTGATTTATTCCTCAAACTGAGAAGTCAAACATGACCATACTGTACATGCGTCTTAGTACTCAGTACTCTAATTCCTTCTAAATGTAACACATTTAAATCCCTCCTGAGCTATCGTATCACTGCCAGTAGTCTTGCTGCAGCTCTGTACTGTGTGTTACGTTTTTTTTTTTTCTGTCTCTAGTTGCCCGAGTGGATGCCTTGTTCAAGCACAAAAAGCTCATTCTGGAAACAATCAATGAAATCCCTGACCTGGAAAGAGCCGCGGGCAATTTGGACCACGATAAAGACGTCACTGAGGTGAGCGTGTGTGAAGTACACTGTTGATCGAACAGATTAGTCTCAGATTCTCTGTAGATTTGTCGAGACGGCTCAGAGCACTGTGGGCTGCGCTCTGCCTCCGCTACGTGACCTGCACGTCTCCAGATTGCGAAGGCGAGACACCTCACACCGTGGAAAGGGTCTGTTCCAAAAACTGCCAACAGGAAGGCGTTTCAGGTCACCGATTACAAAAACAGCACAACGCTGGAATAGTTTCTTTCCTCTAGCAGTCTCTTTGGTTAAAGCACTGTTATGGGACTCCATTTTCACTATATGATTAAATATATGGGGAAATAAAGAAACAGCGTGCAATAGGAAAATAATCAATGATGGAGTGGTGGAGTTACACCATGAAGATGATTATTTTCCTATAGCAGCACACCCTGAAGTGTTTTATTCCTTTTATAACAACAACATGTCATACATAGTAGCTATAAACAGTTTTTCCCTCGCCAGTCTCTCTTTTGTCTCTCTTGGTATTAATAAGGCAAAAAAAAAAAACTCATGTTACCAAGAAACTGCAAAACCCCTCAGTACTGCTCCGACCACTTGAATAGGAACACCCTGTAGCTTCAGTCATGTTTGCTCATAACATGATGTCATACACATCTTTCCGAAACTGTACAGCTTATAATTATGAATAATTATGTAATTATGGGTTTGATGTGACATGAATGAATGCGTTAGAGCTTGACGTGAACCTCTTGCATAACTGTCAGTTCCTGCAGAGCTGTCGTGGTGGTGCTGACGGAGGAACGGAGTCCATGCAGCAGGTTTTGGACCGAGTACTGAGCAGAGAGTCGCAGCACGTCCAGCCGCTTTGCCACCTCCTGTCCACGAGCCAGGCGAGCTTCCCCCAGCTTTCTGTCCTCATCGAGGAGCTCAGCCATGTTGGTAAGGCTTTAGAATTTATAATGTACAGTAGGCTGTAACTTTAATCCAGTGTGGGGGTGTGGCTCTGAAGGGAAAGTTTTATAAGTACCAGCTAAAATCGCTGATTGTACCTTTAAATAGAGGTGGAAAACGATGAGGAGACTGCGGGCTCAGAGAAAGAGGAGGAGGAAGAGGAGAAGGATGAAGATCACACACACAGGAGGAGGAAGGGCGTCGTCGTGTCCTACAGCTGCCAGTGGTGCAACAAGACCTTTGACTTCAAGTGTCGTCTGCTAAAGCACAAGAAGCAGTGTGCGTTGTGTCCGGACAGAGTGCAACGCTGCGCCGAGTGCTCCGCCGCGTTCCCGTCAGCCGCAGCCCTGCAGCAGCACCGAGCCGAGACCCACGACGGCCCTCCAGTTAAGAGGAAGAAAGTAGAGCCAGTGTCGTGTGAGCTCTGTGGAAAAACATTTAAACACCCTTCTGGTGAGCGCACACACACTCACGGTTTTGGTCTGTATGTGAAAGTTAAGTGGAAATTCTGGCATTAAACATTTAATATGTTATTTATAGTATTATCATAATTATGTTCAGTTACATAGAATTGTATCTCTCAGCATTTTGATAGAATTTCCACATATTCATGCTCAAACGTAAGGCTGTATATTACACTGCAACGATAAAATAAAAAAAAAAACAGATTCTGCAGTCTGATTACAATAAAATGTAAAAAAATTCATTACACTTCGTTTCACATTTTCACAAGTATGTAGTGTGTGTGTGACATTTTACTGATTGCACCTTTAAAGCAACTTCTCTCACATTTTCAGCTCCCCATTAAATCATCAGGACATCCTGGTGTAAGTTATAACAGCGCTGATCTAGAATCAGATAAAGGAGATAAGTGAAAAAAACTGATCCTGGATCAGCAGGTGTGCACTCTGATATTTTAAGGTTGCTGTTGTGTTGCAGGTCTGTTGTACCACAGACGCACTGAGCATTTGGAGGAAAGGCCGTACGCGTGTGAGGAATGCGGCGCCAAGTTCGCCGCCAACTCGTCCCTGAAGAACCACATGCGGCTGCACACGGGGGAGAAACCGTACCGCTGCAAGCACTGTGACATGAGCTTCGCCGTGGCCGCTGCGCTGTCCTACCACACCAAGAAGAAACACTCAGAGGGTACGACAGCTCACAACATGTACACACCAAACACGCAACAGAACTGTCCTGTCCTTACCTGTCTCTTCTCATGTCTCCTCTACCTGTCTCTGCACATCCTTACCCGTCTCTTCTCATGTCTCCTGTACCTGTCTCTGCACATCTTTACCTGTCTCTTCCCATGTCTCCTCTACCTGTCTCTGCACATCTTTACCTGTCTCTTCCCATGTCTCCTCTACCTGTCTCTGCACATCCTTACCTGTCTCTTCTCATGTTTTCTCTACCTGTCTCTGCACATCCTTACCCGTCTCTTCTCATGTCTCCTCTACCTGTCTCTGCACATCTTTACCTGTCTCTTCTCATGTCTTCTCTACCTGTCTCTACCTGTCCTTACCTGTCTCTTCCTATGTCTCTTCTACTTGTCTATACCTGACTTGTGTCTGTATGTCTCTACTTGTCTTTACACGTGTCTACCTGTCTCAGGTAAGATGTACTCGTGTCAGTACTGCTCGGCTACGTTTGCGCAGTCCATCGAGCTGACGCGGCACGTGCGCACACACACAGGAGACAAACCGTACGTGTGTAGAGAGTGTGGGAAAGGCTTCAAACAGGCCAACGGGCTCTCAGTACACCTGCAGACCTTCCACAGTGAGTACACACACACACACACACACACACACACACACACAGTTATTACATTCTGTATCTATAATTTACTACTATACAGCAATGATTTTAAAAACACTCCACTAATCCAGACTCTGACCTAAAACCCGTCTCTCCCTGACAGATATCTCAGACCCGCACGACTGTCAGAAGTGTCGAGTGAGCTTCAGTTGTCTGGAGAAGCTTCGAGAGCACATTCAGGAGGTTCACCCTAAAGAGCTGCACCAGTGTCCCGAGTGCAATAAGATCCTGAACACCGCGGCTCAGCTGGAGAAACACATGAGCGTCCATGACGGCAGCAAACCCTACAGCTGCCAGAGCTGCCACAAATCCTACCAGGTGAGCAAATCACCACACCACATGGTCTGAACAGGTCTGAACGCTTGGAAATGATTTAAACCTCTTTTCTTAACAATCAAAGGAATAATAAGATGATTATAATAAGTAAATAAAGAAAGAAAGAAAGAAAGAAAGAAAGCATGACATTTGGCTCGGTTTCTTTGCACCAGATCTTCTGGTCAGGCTGTAATGAATCTTCTTCTTCTTCTTTGGGCTTTTCCCTTCAGGGGTCTCCACAGCGAATCATCACTCTCCACCTATCCCTATCT
>JAKKZN010000020.1:2019125-2041021 GCA_033441825.1 Pangasius elongatus | reverse complement strand
ACATGAGCTGTCCCTCTGATGTACTCGTTCCTAATCCTGTCCAACCTCGTCACTCCCAAAGAGAACCTCAACATCCTACTACTACTACTACTACTAATAATAATAATAATACTGATTATTATTAGTAGTATGATCTACAATGTTATTGTAGATATAATAATAATAATAATAATAATAATAATAATAATAATGCAAAATGATAAAATAAATTACAATATTACAAAATGATAAATAATAAATCAATCAAATAATAGTAATAAAACACACTCGCTGTTTCAAGTATAAAGAATATTTTAATCCATTTTTATAAATCAACATTTATATAGCAGCATGTCCAGTAGATTGTGAGGTATTTCTGAATTCACGGAGAAATTCACTCCCCCATCATCTGCCATCCACTCGCACTCACATTCATATATTGGCTTTTTAAAAGGACCATCGTTGTAATGATCCACACTGGTCTAACAGCTCCAGACTCAGACACACAACACACTCGAACTCGCACTCACACATGCAGACGCACGCACACACGCCCGCCCGCAGACACACACACACACGTCTGGAGACTTGGGTCCACAGTCCATACAAGTTAGCAGTGCTCCCGAGTTAGTGGCGTGCTCAGCGATGGAGTTTTGGCTGTGAAGAAAAGCAGGCAGTCAGCACCACAGAAATGCATCATACAGTCCACTTATCTGTTCAGACATAACCTGTAAGGGTTATTTAACTGTAAAACCTCATACGAGAGCTAGCAGTGGGTCTGAACTTCAGCAGATGAATTCAGAAGCCTGTGCATGTGCTTCTGTACTCTTCAGATATTAATCAGTCATTACATGCTTCCTCCACTCACTCCTGCACTTTGTGTTAGAGCTGCGTTACCATCATTACCACAATCCATTACATCTTCGTATGCTTTTCTAATAATATCTTAACACTGACCAACTCCACTTATACTCATGGTACCTGTTATGTCTTTATGCCTTCTTTTTTGTGTAGCTAAGTTTGTGGCTCAACTGTTTTGTTGCCACTATTAGCAAAACCACAGGAAATATAAAATGCGATGCATCTCTTGAATTGAAAACATTCATTCAAAGTGTCGCTGTACGATATACATGAAAGCGGTCCTATATGAAAGCGGCAACTGTTAAGGTTTTAGCCATCATCTGCATTCAGGAACAGGTGCGATTCACACGTCATCTATTAACGACAAATTAACGATTATTCTATGATGTTGTAAGGCAAGTTTTCCAAAACTGGTCCAGTAAACCAGTAAATGTGCAAGTGTGGCCACNCAGTAATACATTTATTTGACCTGTGAATGCACTTTAAACTGCACAGGTACAATCCCCCCTGGTTTCCTCACTCACCTTGGGCGCACTGAGCTTCTTCTCCCCTCCTACGGGCAGCGGTGCTCCTTTGCTCTCTTTCCAGGGGTAGAATCCGGAGCGAGGGGGGGTGGGCAGCCGGTGCGCTTTGGAGGGAGGAGAGGAGTCGCTGCTTTTGCGTTTCTTGCCCAGGCCTCTGTGTTCGTATCCAGGAGGCCTGACGTGGTGTCCTGAGTTTCCTGCTCGCCCGGATGCGCCTGGCTCCGTGGGCGAGGTTCGGCCCGCCGCGTGAGTCCGCTTAAAAGGCCACGGCTCGGCCCGGCTCTGCTTGTGGCCCGGCGACAGTGAGCCGTTTGTCTGTCCGTGAGATGATGGCGGAGCTAAAGCTGGAATCTGAGCTGGCCCCGTTTTGCCAGAGCCGAGCGGCCGGGCTCGGTCCCGATCCGGGCTCACACAGTTCCTGTCCGGGCTGACCGTATCGGCCTCGCTCAGAGAGCCTTTCCGCTTTGCGGGAGCAGCCGGTTCAGCCCGCTCCGTTTCCCTGAGACGCAGCTGCTGCTTGCTGGGTCTGCCGACGGGGTTTCTGGACCGCCCCGTGCCCGGCTGCGTGGCAGTCTGAGCAGATTTGGAGTGCGCTGCGGACTGGGAACCTCCGGATTTCTCAGAATGAGCCGAGGCCCTGCTGCTGGAGGAGCTGTCCCTGCCTGCTCCGTGCGAGGAAAATGAAGACGACTTGAGGGAGGTGGCACTGGGATTTCCTGCCCTCTGCTTGGAATGATGGGAAGTGAAGGACGGGGAGGAGGGAATGGCTGAAGGCTTGGCTGAGGAACTCTGGGACTGAGGCTCAGATGCTTGAGGTATTTTCCTAAGGAAGTGGGGAAAGTAGGCAAATATAAATATACCTCAACCATCGATACATTGCAGTAATAAGTGGTTTAGAGAGTTTCTCTCACTCAGATGCTGGAGAGTGCTGTTAAAGATAGATTAAAAAGCAGCATCTGGTTTGTGTATATAATTAGGGACAGCTGGAGTCAACGTGTTTTACCAGAGAAATCCAGCAACCTGATGCACACACAAACAAACATCAGAACTCACTACTCAGCAGTCTGCCACCATCAGTTTACTGTTAGGCTTAAGTTATTCAGCGTGTCCCCCATACAAGTCCCTCTGTGCGTTACTACAGAAACAGTAACTTTAAATAATCAGTTAATGAATGAAAAGAAGCCAGGTGTAGAATGAAGGAGACACTCACTTCCACAGGTGAGCGCTGAGGTGACTCTCCACCATGGCACTCACGGTGGACCGCAGGTGATGAAGCCGCCTGTCGAATGTGAAGACGCCGTGACCCAGAGCAAAACTACCAAACCTACACACCTGAAAGAGAGAAAAAAAACAAAACAAAACTATGATTCATGCTTTTGTTTCTCATTCATACAGTACTGCTCTGTACAAACATCTTAAACCAGGCAAAAATATTAAAATGTTGGTCATATCTTGTGAGGTAGTCGAACACAGGGTCATTTCGCAGACGTCGATACATTTATTAAATTCCAGACTCGGCACATCTGATTTAACTTATGCCCTGCTCGACCGAGCCAGGTGTGCTAGTGCTGGAATGTAAAGACATGGTTGTGCTGGATGGCAGCTTAAATACCCAGACACTCTGACAGATGTTTAATCAGTTTTGTTTCAACAAATCTCAAACAAAGAGGCTAAGTTGAGGACAGAAAATGCAGTGGAAGAGCCAGGAAACTGTCTGCATCTGATGAACAATAGTTAAAGGTCATTTCCATAAGGGACAAAAAGAAACCCAGGCAAAAGCTTGCTCAGCATCTGGCTCCAACGCCAAAACCTCAACTGTGAGACGTCTTAAGAAATGGTTTTGGAGGCAGTGTGGCAGCTAAGGCTGAGAGATTTCAGTACAGAATTACAAAATTCGAGTAGAGAATTATAAGGATGTGTGTCTGTGTGTGTTTCTGTGCAAGTGGTTCCATTACGGTCAGGGTTTCATCTGAACTAAATGTGATCAAACTCAATGGAAGGATGAATGCTGATGATTATAAAAAAAACATCTTTAATTAAAAAATATGTCTGATTGATAAAACCCGGAAATCAGAATAATGTGACCACATCAGTCCTGTTTGTTTTCTGCGTATATAAATATATAAAATACAGTCTGTTAGGTACCGCGAGTGGTTTGGGATGCCAGGGGCTGGAGTGCCAGTCGGCAGGTTCGTCATTGCCCTCTCCCTCGCTCTCGTCACTGGAGATTCGACCCTGAGTGAGAGGGGAGGACGCCCGAGCCACACCCTCCTCCCGAACCGCCCTCTCATCCTCGGGGGCGTTCTCCGATAACGTTCGCGTCCTGCTAGAGATACACACACACAAAATTAGAAAACAAGAAAAAAAAATATGCACCGCCTAAAAATGTATCTGTGAACTTACAGATACATACTTTTGCTCAGAATACAAAAAAATAAAACTCTCTGACTCAGATGCAAGAGATGAAATTCTATGACTCTGCTCTAACTGAAATGGAGACCTGAGATGCTCTGACCCGGACTCTTACCTGAAGGCAGGAGAGTTGTTCAGGGGTCTCCTGCAGTGCGGCGAGGCGTTCGGCTCTCTGGGAGTCTCGGGGCTCGGGGACTGAGCGGCCGACTCCTCGTGGCTCTGAGCGATACGCTCTCGATTTTTTGAGACCATCTTCAGCTCCGCCACCAGCTGGTCAAAGTTCTTACTTCGACCTACGACCTTCCGCCGCTGGTGAATGGAGTGGATCTGATGGAGGGAAAGAGAATAGTTATGTTAATTTGTATTGTATTCGGCTAAAACAATGATTTAGCTGTATTATGTTACGTTAAAGAGAAAAATAGACATCAGCATGAACACTCTCCCTATAACTAGTTTCATATTTAAGTTCTGAACCCGTTACTGATACTAAAATTTAAACAAAAATGTGACATTCATTTAAACATTCATGACTTCTGACTGTGTGAATGCTGGCATGTCTGACAGCCGCTGCTCACTGGATGTTTTTTTTTTTTGTTTATTTTAAAAGCATAGTGCAGTCTGTATTGTTCAAAATCACCTACGCCACTTTTTTTTAGTGCTGCCTTATTTTCAGTACTTCCTTTTTTCCAACTTGCAAAAAGAATAAATCAAAATAAGGCACTGTTGACCAAGTTTGACAAAGGACAGAGGGTCATTTCCTGTAATTCCTTCCCCATTTCCTGTAAGTCATGTCCGTGTAACTTCCCATCAGCCTACAGATATAGACATTAATTTCAAAAACGTCTGTATAATCTTACAGAACACAGCTCCCATCAAACACCACGGGTAAAGCCTACCTACCACACACACACACACACACACACACACACACTTAAGAAAGCAGAAACTACTCTACCTCCACACTGAGACCGCACAAAAAATGTTTAATTGACTGCATGAGGCAGTCATGTGGTTTCATGGCCTTAAAAACTAATTTTAGCAGCTGTTGTGGTCATAACTGAGCCAATATTAAGACTACTACACATGTTACATTGACTTCGTTTTAAACATGTTGTCCACGAATAGCGTAATCGTGGTCAAAGTTAACAGAGTTAGCATTTTAGGTACAGGGAGAAGGAGAGGGAACTCACATTGCAGGTTAACAGCCGCGTACAAACTTTCTTCCTCTCCGGATCCAACACGCCACAGTGTTTGTCCAGGTCACACTCTTTTTCTGCATTAAGTGGAGACAGGAGACATTTCTGTCCATTTAATCCATTTTAAGTTAACCATAATGACAGTTAAGATCAAAAAGGAAAACCTAATGTGTGTGTAAACCCGATATGGTTTAAATATGGAGACGAGCAAATTCGTTAAGACTTTCCGAGAAACATTACTTTAACTTTAATCTACTTCAGTATCACTGTGATGCAGCTCAACTTAACAGCAATACAAGCTANCAAGCTATGTGATCTCATCTGGTGCTTACTTGAGGTCTTATACGGCCGGTTGCTGCGGGCGTGCGATGCTGCGGCGTTGGACGAGCCAGACTCTGCTCTCTGTGCCGGGGACTTCTCGGTGGAGCCCGGTGAGGGTCGGCTGGGAGACGGGCCTCCGTAGGGCCACGGCGGGTCTCTGAGACTCGGGGGAGGAGAGCTACGCGGGGGCTCCAGTGGTGGAGGCTGCTTGAATACGGTGGACTCTGAGTGACCAGAACTGGACGTCTTTTCCAGAGGTGAAAGGCTGCGTGAGGAGGCGAGCAACACCGAACAAAAAGACAAAGATTTCTGTGAGAAAGAGTCACGGCAAACAGACGTGTGATTTAATCTAGAGGACATTTTGCCACTTATTCGAGTTCTCAGAACCGTTGAAGCCCTTCAAGCTGACTCAGTTAAGTCAGAGGTTTAGTTTAATCTGTGTCCAGCTAAGAGAGAGTAAAAACTCTCTTTTGGCAAGAACACCCCAAACAATTACGCGTCTTACCGAACTCCGTCCTTGGGCGTCTTGGTGTGTTTAAACTGAGGTGGAGTGGAGGGTGACTGGGGCGACGGGCGTGCCGCTCCTCCTCCTCCGCCCTGGCTCTTTCCGCTCCAGCTGCCTGCACCGTGGCCGGCGGTGGGTGGGGCGTGTCCATGGCGGGCGTGTGAGCGCTGCTGGCCGGCCGGCGGTGTGGAGCGCAGGTGTGCATAGAGCTTCCCGACCGAGCCGTGCCTCCTCTCACAATGCTTCTCAAACGCCTGTGGCTTCACCACCTGACTGCAGTGGCTGCACACCACCAGGTAAAAGTCGTCGTGCCCCGGATAGTGACCGAAGATCGACATATCTGTGAAGATGATCGCTGATGTTGATTTTTCTTTCTTTTGTTACACGATTACACAGAAAAAAAAAAACTTTTCATCTGGACACTACAGGGGGTGAAAACTTCCGCATGCCGCTGTACTTAAAGCAGCCATGTGGATTAAAGAGTCAAATTGTACACATGTTTTTAGGCAACCGATGACACTGGATGTGAAAAGAGCAGAAAAGGATGAATCCATACCCTCCTTCCTCAGTGTCATGGTTTCCGTCGTTTTTTTGCCATTCTTGCTGCAATCGTCCCCATCGGACCCTAAAACAGAAAAACTCAGTCAGTGTCATTCGGAGATGAGCAGACAGGAGCTCTGCAAAGAGACAACAGTTTCTGAACGATATAGAACACATACATGACATAATTGTAGCACATTTTCTTCAGAGACAGGATTTGATCAGAGACTGATTTATAAATCCCACTCCCTCACACTCTTGACCAATTCCTCCTGCAGGAAATCGCTATCTGCCCTCTTCCGCATACACATGCTCGCTGACAGCTGTGATTGGCTAGCGTTGCTGTGATTGTGATTGGCTAGCGTTGCTGTGATTGTGATTGGCTAGCGTTGCTGTGATTGACACGCAGAGAGCACGGGCTCTTTCTTGCTGTCTAGACTCCCGGGCACGGGTGACCGTGGCATTT
Source organism: Pangasius elongatus (assembly GCA_033441825.1). Classification (NCBI taxonomy): domain Eukaryota; kingdom Metazoa; phylum Chordata; class Actinopteri; order Siluriformes; family Pangasiidae; genus Pangasius; species Pangasius elongatus. Next base: position 2,034,217 of record JAKKZN010000020.1, on the reverse strand, counting down.
TCTGGACTCGAACTTGATTCGATTCGACATCGGTTTTGATTTCATGATCCTGTAGTTACAGCCTTCTCGTTAACTCGAACTCTCTACCGAACAGCATCATGACGTGATAAAGGTGACACTTTGCTCCCAAGACTCCATGGCCAGATTTATTGAACTTAGGTCAAGATAAATCATAAATCAGTTTCACATTGTGTAACTGGAAAAGAAATAAAAGGAACCAGAATTACAGCTCTGTGGTGAAGGATTGACGTTTTACTGTTACCTCACGCATTCGTATTTGATTGCTCGTGCAAATTAGCCCAATATACAAATTTGCACTAAGTGTCTTAGTGAAGGTAAACATTAAACTCCTCAGTCCTCTCAGTTTGTTGTTAATTTGCAATCATGAGACACCAGAACACTGGTTTCATCTTCGTTACGTCGTTAAATGGTCCCTCCAAGTGGCACTTCCTTTCGACCACTACAGAGTCATGTTTTCCAGGAAGTAGTGTCAGGATGCTGGCATCATTCCATGACAGGAAGTGGAGTAAAATTCTTGTGTGTCTAGAAACATAATTTGTACAACAGTTTATCTTTGACATGAAAGTCTTGCCAAAGGCTGTATAGTGCTTTTTTTTTCTCTTTCTTTTTAAGGCTCGTGTTGTGTTCGCAGATCATTTTCATTCCCGCTATTTGGATTTGGTCTGAACACTACCGGTCATGATGTCTTCAGACTAGCTAGAGATAAAGAGGGGACACTCATCATCAGTTTGGGACGGAGACTAGATTATCTCTGAGCACCAAAGGATTTAGTCATGTTTCTGGAAAGAAATATATTATTTTTACAAATAGCTCATGAGCATGAAGATGTGGATGTGGGAGGAGAAATCATGTCTTGAGCACATCTTTGGGTTTGTTTGTTTTTTTAATCCTTGGGTGGGGAGAAAGTGCAGAGTATGTACCTGTAGCTCCAAGTACATGTTAAGTGATGCGTTGAAGGTGTCAAGTGCTGAATCCCAAACACCTCCATACTTCCTTTATAGGTGCACTACAGAGGGTAGTGTCACTGTGACACTGGTTGGGGCCTATATAGTGCACTTAAGGTCTAAGAGGGAGCCATTTGAGATTCAGCCAAGGTTGTGGGTGGGACACGGCGCCCCTAAAAATCAAACCAAGGAGCGTTTTAAAGCATCTGGAGAGCCGCCAGACCATACGAACACGGTTTCTATTAGCTAGCACCAGGCTAAGCTTTTATTAACACAGCTGACACGGTCTTAATAAAAGCTAAATCCGTTCCTAAACATCGAAAAACCGAGTCAAATATATTAACAGCGGGAGGTGGAAACATTTGGCTGATTAACATGAAGGAAAAACAACCCACTATTCAACTAAAAACGGTTGTTGTTGTTTTTTCAGTTAGCCTCTTAAGGTCTATTAGCGTTATAGCTAGCATTAAAAAAAAAACTCCTCCATAACCGGCGCGTTATTTTTTTTTCTCGCCTGTATTCCGACATGATCCCGCCTCCTTCGCTACGATTGGCTAATACACACCGTCCCGCTCGTGAGTTAGAACTATTAGCCAGTCACGGTGCAGAAGGCGGGATGCGACTGACCAATCCTACCACAAGAGACGAGGGTTTGGTGGAATAGCGGTAGGGGAAAAAAATAACGTATCACCGGCGTCTTGTCTAGTACAGACAGAGAGCGGAGCTAGGCTAGGACCGAAGATATAGCAGGGTTGCCAGATTGGTTGATGTTTCCAAGAAAATAAGAGTTTAAAATCCTCACCGATGGCATCAGACCGTCTGACAGTTGTATCCAAATAATACTTAAATCTAAATTATTTTCCGTCTGAAAAGTATTCATTTGCAGATCGACGAGATTAAGAATTCTGCCATTTGTTAGTCACGATCTGGCAACCCTGAGCTGTAGTTAGCTCGGTGGCTAAGCTAAGCGGCTATGCTGAAAGTTGTTCGGCCAATTGTATGCGTTCCAGTTTTGCAAAAAAAAAAAAAAAAGTAGATTGTGCGATTTGATTTTAGTTTACACTTGTGTCATTTTTCTCTTCACGCGCATTTGTGTTTTGAAAAAACGAAACTGTTTAAAGCTAAGTAATAAAGTGAGCTCTCGCAGCCTACTCCAAGTATGTACTAAGAGGACCTGAGGGAAACCAGGGGAACCGGCCAGCACTAGGACCTGGCAGGTTCTTTGTTTGGGTAACATTGGTTAGGGATGCCGTGCCTTTCCGCGAAAATAAACCACATCCGAAAGACTTTTTTCACCGAAATATCAGGAAAAACGGGTGGAAACGTAATCACTCACCGTCCGATGCTGTCAGGTTAATCCTGTCTGCCCAAACGCTCCAGCTTTGACCCACGAAATCATCGAGACAAGGCACCCGCCGTTCCAGAGCAGCCATTACTTTAACTGCGCGTTCACGCACCGCCATCATCACGGCGCGGCGAGTCACTTACGTCATACTGCGCGCTCCCGCGAGCGAAGGCAGCAACCCTGTATGCGCGGCCCTTCCTGTGTGTGTGTGTGTGTGTGTGTGTGTGTGTGTGTGTGTGTGTTCTTTGATTCTGTATTGTTCTCACGTGTTATTAAAATAAACCGATTCCAGAAATATATGCCGTCTAAAGAACCTAAAAAAAGTGAACCTAAAAAAAACACGATTGTTTACTTTAGCAATTATGAGTTTCATTATGAGAAGTTCAAGTTTCAAGATGATTTGTCATGTGTACAAAATGTCAGTGACAATTGTCCATTGAAATGCTTGTTGTGAGGCTCAGATACTCCAGAACTGTGCAATACAAATATATATATTTGTATTTGGCGAGGAAAGAGGGGGAAAGAGATTATTTCCAAATACAAGGTATATATAAAATATGCAGAATATAATAGTATGTATTCCAAGTTAGTATGTAAGTAAAGTGCAGATCCTAACTGTAAAGGCTGGAATATGTGCAGTCACAGTATGTGAACAGTAATAAAATAGTAGAGTGTATAAAAAGCAGATGAAGCAGTAGTACAAAGTAGCATTTAAATATATATTTTTTTAAATTTACAATTAAATTAGATGTAGTAGTATGTGTAGTGTGTAATAAGTATGATCAGTATATTGCACAGAGATATGACTTAGTCCTTAGCGGCAGGAAAACGGTAATAGTGCCCTTAGAAATACTGCAACATGCACAAAAGTGATAGAGACATGTGAAGAGTTTGTCCATGAGTGTCCTTGATCTGTCAGTGAGGTGCCCAGTGTGTGGGAGGTAATGGAGGCATGGGTGAGAGTGGAAGAAGGGGTAATGACTGGTAGAAACTGTTCTTCAACCTGCTGGTTCTGTAGCGAATGCCTGACGGCAGTCTGGTACACAGGCCGTCTGCTGGATGATTGCGGGCTGTTGTGATTTTGTGAGCCTTCCTCAGACATCGTGCATGGAAAATGTCGTGTAAGGCTGAGAGTTTGTTGCCAGTAATGAGTTCAGCTGCTCTCATGACTCTCTGGAGGGCCTTGTGGTTGCAGAGGGAGCAGCTGCCAAACCAGACAGTCATGCACTCAGTTAGGATGCTCTCTATGGTGCATTTGTAGAAGTTGGTCAGGATTTTGGGGGGGAGACCAAACTTGCTGAGCCGCCACCGGAAGTAGAGTCGCTGACGAGCAGATTTCACCACTGTCTTTCACCAGCTTAGTACGTCAGTGAGGTGCTCACTGAGGAACTTGCTACTCCTAACTTTTTCCACACCAGCCCCACCGATGTATAATGGGGTGTGGCCATCCTCCTGCAACCTTCCGTATTCCACGACCATCTCCATAGTTTTGCTGATGTTGAGGCAGAGGTTGCTGTCGTTACACCATTCTGATAACGCTCTGACCTCATCTGTGTAGGCTGTCTTATCTTCGAAAAGATGGAAAATGGTATCGGAGCTGTGCTTGGCGACACAGTTGCGAGTGAACTGGGAGTACAGGACGGGGCCGAGAACGCATCCCTGTGGAGCTCCTGTGTTCAGAGACAGTGTGGAGGAGATGCGGTCACCGATTTTCACCACTCGGTGTGTACTCGCCAGAAAGTCCAAAATCTAGTTGCCCAGATGAGTGTTCAGTCCTAAGTCCTTGAGCTTGGCGATTATTTTGGCTGGGATGATGGTGTTAAAGGCAGCGCTGTAGTCAATGAACAGGATTCTCACGTAGGTGTTTTTCTTATCCAGGTGTGTGAGAGTACTGTGCATCGCCAGAGCAATGGCATCGTCCGTCTATCTGTTTTCGAGATATGCAAATTGGAGTGGGTCCACGGTGGCTATAAGGAAGGAACAGATTATTTACAGTTTTTGACTAGCTGCTTGTAGTCGATTAGGCATCTGGCTGCAGACATCTTAGGGACAGAGACAAAGGGGGTCTTCTTGAAACATGTAGGAATCACAGATAGTCTTAGGGAGAGATTAAAGATATCTGTAAAAACCTCTGCTAGCTGGCTGGCACATGATTTGAGAACATGGCCATGGACACCATCAGGACCCGACGCCTTGCGTGGGTTGACCGTCCTGAAGGATCTGAGCACATCAGGCACAGGGATGGTTAGTGCGCAGCTGTTGCAGTCCACCGGTAGTTTCACTGCAGGGAAGGTGTTGCTTGCCTCAAACCGAGCATAGAAGGGATTCAGCTCATCAGGTAGTGAGGCAGATAGTCCCTCAGTCACAGATTTTCCCTCCTTTGTAGTCGGTGATAGAGTGCAAACCATTCCACATGTGTTTGAGGTCAGATCCTTGATAGTTCGACACAACCTTGTCCCTGTGGCCCCTCTTTGCAGTCGTGATGGTCCTCTGAATGTCGTAACTGGCTTTCCTGTATGCCACCAGGTCCCCAGGGGTTGTAGGCTAAAGTTCATGCTCTAAGTTTGGCCCCAATATCAGCAGTAAGTCAGGGTTTCTGGTTCGGGAAGGATTTGATATAGATTTTTGGAAAAATGTATTCCGTGCACACGCTGATGTAATTGGTAACAGAGTATATTGTGTATTCATTTATTTCTGGGTCTGCTGCATGCTGGACAATCTGCCAATCTGTCCTGAAGTGTGAAGATACTGTGAAGAATAGTGTGAAGAATGGCCTCCTCACTCCATTGTGATTGTCCTGAGAACCGGTCTTTCCTGTTGGAGTTTTTGTTTGTATGCAGGCAGAAGAAGAATAAAGGTGGGATCATATTTACCGAAGTATTTCGTAGTATGTTAATGTCTTTATGCTAGTTTTATTAGGGGTCCAAGCACATAGTGATGCAAGGCCAAACACAGCCAGTTGGTGGCACTACAACACATTGGTTTATGTTCTCAATGGTTTTCATTGGGTTCTGCCAAACCAAAAAAATCCTCAAAAGAACCCTTTAACTCAGCCCACTTAGATTTTGAGCTAATTTACATAATATACAAAACCTACACTGTCTTGACAAATGAGTCTGAACTTTAACAGTTATCCAGAACATGATGAGATCTGTAAAAGATATGGCAATCAGTCATAGAGGGGCAGAGCTTGGTTTACTCGAACAGCTGTATCTCAATATTTATTGATGAGATTTGCATGAAACTTGAAGGGCCCAGATAGGAAAATTGGTTGTGGGCCTTATCTGGTTGAATTTAGGCCCACATACCACCACAGCCCACTCCCCTCAAATGGCCCTAAAGCTGCAAACACATGCCAGAAGTCAGCCTAATGCTGTTTCACACAAGACTGTGAAAAAAACTGTGCCAGAATTAAACCAGAAGGGCCTAAAGTAAGCCAGATCTCGCCCAGATTTTTTGCTATCGGCGTATTCAGGACAAGACTGAGGATTTCAGCTCGTCTACTTGGGGTAGTCGTCTCAGCTACCGGTTCTTTCCCCGTTTACGGAGTGACATCAAATCAACGTGGCTGCTCTCACTGTGAACACTGTCAAGTTCCACTTCTCTACTTTTAAATGAGTTTATAGCAGCATTGGTTTTAGATCAGTTAATATACAGACACAACACTTGGTTAAATCTATAACACTGACCAAACTAATCACTGTTCTGGGAAGGTAATCATCAACAGTTATCACTAATGTTAGCCGGCTAGCTTGTTTTTTCCAAACCTACTTGCTATTGCCTCATGGCTAGCTTGTTGCTAAGCTGCTCGCTGCTGTTTGATGGTTTGAGGACTCGCTATTGTCTGTTGTTGCTGCAATTTCAGTCCAAAATGTTGCAGGAATGTTTGAAGGTCATTACAGTAGAACAGGACCAGTAGCCACTCAGGCCTGTAACTGTAAAAGTGCAGTTAAAGTCGCTTTTTTATGAGCTTTATGTGCTCTGACAGAGCAAACAAAAGACATGTTTTCATGGAGGCATCAATATTTCATCATCCCGAGGTGGGAAATGATGTTATTACAACAAATTACCACTTACAAGGTACCATGAACGCAGCATCAATACAAAGCTCTCAGGACCTCTGTGGAGTTTGGGCTGTGGCCAATCGTAGGAGGTGAGATTGGTTCAGATGGCTCTTTTTCAGGACCTGTAACTGAGATTGATCTAAAATTTGTTGTACTCCATCAGTGAGATTATCATTAAGCAGATTTTTTATGATGACTGGATTACTTCTGAAACATGGCCATCATCAGACAATCAGACTTCAGCAGGGATTTCACAGGGTTAGCATTGATCAAACGTCACGAAACAGTGTATTCATCTATCGTCTGTTTATTGTGTGAGCTCAGGGGGCCTCGGTGGTGTGTTTATCACACAACACATCATTATCAAAAGTGATTTATAACTGCAATCGTATGGTTATTATCCTGTTTGAATGGATTTAATTAAAACCTCAATACCTGGAATACAAACAGCTTTTAAATAATGTCAATTTGGACCTGTTCTGTCAGTGGAAAGTTCAGGAATTATAAAGCTCCAATAATTAACCAGAATATTTTTCTGCACATTTGAATAATGAGCCTAATGTCTGAATAGTTTATGAAATAAATCTGGACTGATTGGCTCTGTGGCTATTTTTTTTTACAGGCTAAAGATAATAAAGTTTGAGAAATGGCATATTTTTTAATGTTATTGTTAATATTCTGTCATAGAAAATATAATTGACGTTACTACTGAAGTAAATAGTTAATAATCAAACAAACAAACAAATAAATAAATAAACGTGGATACTGAGGTTTCGTAACGCGTGACGTCATGTACGCATGCGCTGCAGATTTAATCTCGCGGCAACAGTTAGCGCATGCGCAGTACCGCCCGAGCGCACCAGACCACTAGGTGGCAGTAACATTCACTACATCAGTGTGCCGTCTGCCGTAGAAGAAGAACTTAAAAAAAAAAAGACGAAGAAGAAGCGTTTCAGCGGCGTTGCTACTCAGTGGAAGAGACGTTATTATTATTATTATTATTATTATTATTATTATTATTATTATTATTATCGTGAAACACGGAAGTCTGCTTTGTTTTTGCCATTATTTAATGTCTATATTCTGGTGTGGTTCATACGAAGTGTTATTTAAAACAGCTTCATGGTCAATAAAAGCTGTGATTCAAACGCCGGTGCTGTAAAAGTCCTGGTGGTACTATGTGCTGTAACATGTGGTAATTTACAGGTTTATAACACGTCTATAAGGTGTAATAGTCCTGCTGTATTAGAGAATGACAGGTAATGGCACAGGCAGTGTATTATTTCTTGGACAGCAGTAGGTTATTGTATCAGCAGTTCATGCAAATTAAAGGTCTAGAGTTGATTCTGTGCCATTTGCATTTGTGGTCTGTTGCAGTTGTCTGTTAAAGTGAAGACTGAAGAGATGTCAAAGCCGGTAAAGCAGACCATCCTGAGGCTCAAATGCAGAATCTAGCGTCTCAGACAAACAGGTATATTCCCCCTTAGTTCATGTATAGCTGATCAGTCAAGATTTGAGGGAGTACTATTAAAGCAATAGTTCATCATCCATCCACCCACCCATCCATTCTCTGTATATATACATATATACTTTTTCCCCATTTGTCTTTTTTTAAATAGGGGTGTAACGATACATTGATGTAATAATGTATGGCGATGTGCAATATCAGCATGCTGTTAATGAAGCATCTAATGCAGTTGCTCTGTTTGAACACCAGAGGTCCCAAATCTGTGCAACCCATAGAGTTATAATATATAGAGAGCATGCTAATCACATGATTGTCTTCTTTCATGGAGAGTCTGCACCGTGGAAATCAACGGCGCTTGTGAAGTGACCGATAGCCTGATACCTCTGGCTACATGTAATGACCATTATACATTATATGGTTACACTACCACGTTATAAATGTTAATAAGAGCTCTTCAGTAGCTTTCAGATAACACCAGCTCCACACCGCTGCGATGTATGGTGCCTGAGAAAGAGGCAACAGAAGTCAACCATTTTAGCCGACTTTGGAGCTCTGTTTCCAGTTAAAATAGGCCTCAGGTGCTGCTATGGAGCTCATTATGTTTACGTTAATCATTTTCCCAAAGTCACAGACTTTGTTTGTTCAGTCATATTTTTGGGAGAATTTATAAATGTATTTATTTATTGTTAGGGTATGGTGAACCCGTAGTACATTTTGCTTACAATATTAAACTTCTGTTCATAGCAATTTTTTATTTATTTAGTTTTATACAGACAAAAATGCACATCGTTTTTGCATTGTTTATGATTCAGAAATAAAAAAGGAGTCTTGTTAGTCATAATTTTTCTTCATTCAAATGTTGTTCAAAATAATCCGAGAATCGAATCGAATCGAGTTTATCGTTACACCCCTGTTAGAAAATGATTAGAATCTTTTAAAGGATGGACTGTACCACTATCTGATTAAGACACACAGTAGTTTCTCTGGTCATCAGAATACAAAACACACACAAAAGCAGTGAAGCTCTCATCATTTAATACTTTACAATAGAGAAAATGCCAAAAAAAAAAAAAAAAAAACCCTGCAAAACGCAAACTCAAGGATGTGTTTTTTTCTGATACAAAATACAGTGTAAGAACATTGTATTTCAACAAACTGTTGGAAAAAAAAAAGACATTTAACGTAAAGTGTATCCAGGTGGGAGTAAAACATCCGAGAGCCAAGGTGATATGAAAACAGGAACATGTGCTTCCCTTAAATACTGCTGAGACAGAACTGACCTCTATCTCCGCTTCTGTTCATGTCAATATTGTTAATTAACATGAATAGCAAAACACAATTTGGAATATATATGCTGTGAAACAAATTGAATTTATTCAATTTTTTTTTTTTTAAAAGCTATGATTAGAGATTAAGGCACAGTGTATTTAAGGCTTTCATATTGCATGAGAAAAGGTAAAAATGAACAGTCCAAAGCCGAATCATTGATATTAAAAAGACCAAAACTGAAGAGAAGCAGAAATGACAGGGCGATGTGTAATCCTGTTATTCCCCATTGGCGGGATAATAAACACTTACAAGACTGTAAATTGGCTATAAGTGATACAATAATTACTCTCAAACAGGCACGTGCCAATAAATGATTAACACAATATATAACTAACATAAAATTATCGTCACTACCCCCCGTGTTGTGTTCAGAAATCTTCTTAGGGCCCCTATTTTAGATCAATTTAAAGCAAGAATGTTTACGTGTCCTTTTCAGAGAAAACAATCCTGTAATTCAGTTCAAAACTGAGAAACAGGTTAGAAATCGGGTAAAATACATCATCATAGACAAAGAAAGAAAACATCTAGGCAAATTAAATGTCAGCACATGCCTACTCTCAAGTAATACAATGCTTAATCAAACAGAATTTTAATTAGTTTGAAAAGCGAAGTGTGACTGAAATGACCTTACAAATTTTCATACAAGAGATACTTCATATAAAACGCACAAAACGTGCACGCTGACACGCTGCTGTGATGAATAAGATTCTCTCTGCCTGCCATAATTATGCAGAAAATGTACAAGCATGTCTCTGATTTGAATAAACAGGAACATATCTTATAAAAAAAAAAAAAAAAAAGGAAATTAGTGTTTAATGGTTCCGATTATTTTTTTTTACTGAAGGTAAGTCATTTGTCACCGGACATCACACAATTAAATGCATACAGCTTAAATAAACTGAGCACAATGCACTGGGAAAGTGTGTTAAGATCAGGAGTCAGTGCGAGAGTCGTCTCTGAACAGCGCCAATCATGTCAAAGTTTTATTTAAAGTCCCAGAGAGACAATGGATGCCTGAAATTTGAGGCACTTTGGCAGAATAAACAGTCCAAAACATCTTCATACGCTATAAAGACAATATGTTGAAGTGTGTAATGTCTGAGTGCGTGTGTGTGTGTGTGTGTGTGTGTGTGTGTGTGTGACCAAGTTTCTAAATCATAAAGCTTGCAGCTGGTACAAAGAGAAAAGCACAAGAGCAAATTTTGACAAATGTGAAAAAAAAAAAACTTAAAACAGAATTATATAAGAAACACACAGTCTCAGTGGCTTATAAGCATGTGTGTGTACATACTACCCCCCCCCCCCACACACACACACACATATATATATGTATAAGTGCATATATATAGTCGAGTGCAAAAGTTTGCACCCCCCATCATTTTTTTTGAAAATAGCATCTAGGCGTGATCTGTAATATAGACAACAACGTGAAACAGGCCCAAATCTACAGAAAGCTAGATTTGCGTGGATCCTCTCAGACTCTAGACTTAATCTCCAGAATTAAGTGACAAGAAAATGAGCAATTTGCCAATAGATCTGGCTGAGTTTGAATGTATATACAGAGATGCCAACATTGCAAACAAGCAAACAAACAAAAAATGGTACTGTATGTGGCCGAGTGGCTTCAAATGTACATCAAGCAACAGTAAGAAACCCAAAATGGCAAAGTCCAACATGGCACTAATTACACCAGTCACACTAGACACCAAGTGAAAGGAACTCCTACTGGAAGCAAATACATCTTTCACATCCCGCATCCGCTTTCTGCTGGGCGCATTTTATTGGCGTAAAAAATTACAGCCGTAGCAAGGCGTGAAAACTGTAAATGCTGTGGCTAAATATTGGCACCTCGGGATATAAGCGAAAGAAAAGAAGCTGCTCAGAGTTGATTCAAGATGTTTTTAAGTTAAAAGGATGAATATACTAAACATACAAATTTATTAGAGAATATTTGTATTTATAAACACATTCAGAAAGGGGGATGCTAACTTTTGAACTGATAATTTAGCTTTTTCACTCTCGATATAACGTGTCAGGTGTGGTGCTGGTAGACAAAAAAAAAGTTTTTTTGCACTCAACAGTATACACAGTGAACGACAAACGATTAGTAATGATGCAAAACAATTTATGGGACGTAGATAATAACACCTGCACCAGGCAACACAACCAAGAAGGACGCTTTCTGATTAAACCCAAAGCCAAACAGCCAGAGTGAACGTTCTGCACAGTGAAGACAGCAGCCGGACCGGACCGGACCAGCTGTGAACCGAAACCTCTCCGTATCAAACTTTACTTTACTTTAGGACGAGTCCGTGTGAACCCGCAGTGGCATACTCTAATTTCTGATTGGCTTGAATGGAGTGGGTGGAGTCTGCCTTATCCAATTAGGAGCTGCCTCCCTGCTCCATGTTGGAGGAAGCCTGAGCGGGCTTATGGAACGGAGTCTCCTTAAAGATGAACCAACAGTTTCCTGCCCACAGGATGAGGTTCAGAAAGCCGAAGACCTAAAGAAACGAACATTAGTTTATATTCTCTCTCTCTCTCTCTCTCTCACACACACACACACACACACACACAGTTGCCTCTTGTGTGTTTTTATTTTTAGACATGTTTGTCTCACCACGGAGGAATTAAGGCGTCCCATGGCAGGGTAGTCCTTGGTCACACACTGTGGACTGCAGTAACTGAGCAGCAAATCGGGGTTGGTGGCGTACTTCACATCGGTCAGTCCTTTTCCCCACGCAGAGGACGAGACCAGCCACAGGAACGCAAAGATCCCAGTCAGAATCAGATCCTGGAGGGAAAAAGCACACCAGCAGGGCGGTAAGTAAGGAGCAGAACTTTCCTGCCCATTTGTACGTCTTTATATATGTGAGTTCCACCATAGCCGCAGATTCCTGCTGCGAAACTCTCCCCAAATATTCACACCTGTATCTGTATTCAGATTTAAAACACCAGTGGGCGTGGCCTAAACTGGAAGGGTGGCTTTTTATTTTTTTATTTTTTTAAATTAAATATAAACCCTACCACTACATCCCTGGAAAAGCATGGGAAAAAAAACATTAGAAATGGTAGAACTTGTCTAAAAATCCTGCTCAAACAGTTATTTGGTCCTATTTCCCAAAATACCAAAACACAAATAAACTAGTAGTTTAATTTAAACCACTGTGACCCTGACCAGGAAGTTACTAAAAGGATGAATTACTGAACACTGTAACAGCGATGTGATGTTTGAACGGATAGCTGCACAGCGTCCTTCTCTACCACACGAGCATCATATCAACCAGATGCCCTGTGAAGCTTTCTTAAAAAAAAGAAAAAAAAAGAAAAAACAAAACAAAAATAAATTAAACATATAGTGCTCCTCCTATTCGTATCTGTATTACAAATAACATTAATATTTGTTTACATCCCTACTGCAGGAAACGGGAGTTAAACTGGATCAAGGCATTAATAACCATGTTATTCTGCTTTATGAATATATTACAATTAGTCTCCTTGTTTCTTTGGAACAGCTCTCTCTCTCTCTCTCTCTCTCTCATATTCTTGTTTGTAACGTCTCTTTGCTGTGCTTTTGGAGAGTATTTCTAAGCGCACTGTCCTCTAACGGACTTCCCTCCCCCTCACTCACAGTGATGGGTCCTCGGCTGGTTTCTCTGTAGATGTGCTGGTAGCCCAGGTACAGGATGAGGGTGAAAGTGCAGTACAGGAAACCAAAGACGCCCACGGACACAAAGAACTCGGCGGAGGACGAGAAGTCCCCCCTCAGGTAGGTCATGTTGGAGGGGATGCTGGCGTTGCAGCTAGGGATTTCAAAATGCTGCTTCTGGAGCCTAATAAAGACAGAGGGGTAATAAAGCATATGGTTACTGATAGGTCTGATATTACTCCAGCGTTACATAGAGAAAGTGCACGCTGTTCAACTGATCAAATAATACGGACTGATATAAAGAAAGGCAGGTGCAGTGGGTTTAGTCGCACAGTTTTACAGATATGATTTATGGCAGTCAGATTGCAAACAATCTGTTCAATCAATTCTTTCTGTGTAAAGAATAAGACATGACAGGAAGTGCTGTCACAGGAAAATAAGCCTCTTTTACCACAGCAAATTTCCAACACGAACAGCTTTTTATTTATTAACAAATGACAGATACTGCTTTTTAACCATTTATGGTTACATTTAATGTTGTCTAACGTCCACAATACAAGTTAGTTCCTGTTAGCACTTGCGTAACAGCAGCTATAAGCTCCCTCACCAGCCCTTATGTTTTTTCCTCTGTCTTGAAGTTAATAAGATGAGAGAGAGAGAGAGAGAGAGAGAGAGAGAGAGAGAGAAAAAACAGCTTGCCATGTTACTAAGAAACTGCAAAGCGTAAAAACCTCCGTCCTGAAGATTCTCCCATGGCGGTTACAAATCACCGACACTGGAGACTCCTTCCATAAATGTTAGCTGTCACAAGCAGCTTCACATTATAGGACTATATAATGATTTTATATGTGTAAGCTGTTGCTATAGAAACAATAAGCAAAAACAGCATCACTTCCTCAGATGGGGTTATATTTTCCATCTAAGCACACTTGCAGCACCTGACAGCGGACGACTGCTGAGAATAACGACCGTGATTGATGTGTTGTCATTTACCTGAAAGGATAGCCGAAGTATGCAGTAATGTCTTGTGAAGATTTTTGTGGACAGTTGAGCGTCATGGACAGGGAACCCTCGTATCCGCCAGTGGTGGCAAAGGCGAAGATGGTGAACAACTGCAACACAAGAGCAACATNTGTTAGAGTGTAAATTAGCGTGAAAGCATGCTCACAGTTTAAATCATGTCATTTAAAGCAAGTATATAAAGACTGAAGCATTGCTTAGGCAACGATGGTGACGCAGACTTCCACTGTTAGCTACGTGTAAAATTAAAGAAGCAAACCTCAGTCAGTTTAAAAACCCAAACTACTCCTTTAATACTGCTGTTCTGATTCTTTGTCCTTTCTGAGACCTTAATGTCACTTGACCGAGCATTATTAATGTCCGAGTTATTATCTTACGTGACGAATAAAAGCAGTATAGTCTCTCTCCATAGATTTGGAGTAAATGTACTTCTAGGCTGCTTTTACACATCATTTTCCTTCTCACCTGCCAGCGCACTGCCGTCAGCCTCTTTCTGTTCTCAGTGCGGCTTCCAAAGTGGAAAAACCATTTCAGAAAAGCACCGATTGATGAAAAATAAATGTTTTTTAAAAAAAAAAAAAAACAAAACAAACCTTCTGACCAATCAGGTTGCAAGTATGTGGGGTGCGGTCGAGTAAAACAAACAACTGGAAAGATGAGTCATTTTGATGAGTGAATATAAGCAGGTTTAGACCATGGTTCAATAGAAAATACTTCAATGCCAACATTCCAGTGTTGTGATGTAACTAGAAATAAGAGCGTGTGTATTTTTGGGACGTTCACCGTTACGTTACGTGACGCGACGTCGCACTTTAACGGCGGCTGCATACAAACTGTTCATTTTCTTTCTCCAAAGCTGCAGCGAAGGCAAGCGACCTCCTCATCACCAGAGTTACACCAATCATTATTTCATCTGCATTACCGATGATGATGAATCTAATCTCGGTAATAAACTAAGCTAGTGAAGAGCTTTGGTGTAGTTGCGGTGTGTGTGGGGCTAATCCTTAAATCGTGTCTATGGCAAATATATTGTTGACGGCTTCATACTGGCACACTATATACAGTATCGTGTAAAAGTCTTAAGCACACTTTTTGCTTTTTTTTAGTACAAACTTTGTTATAGATTTGTATTTTCTGACTTCTACATTATTGATTCAGTACAAAAACATGTTAATGTTACAGAAGAATGTTTGTGTGTCAGTAAAGAAAGCAGCAGATTCCATAAGAGACACTTTTCAGATAAAAACAGAAT
>JAKKZN010000020.1:1997067-2007880 GCA_033441825.1 Pangasius elongatus | reverse complement strand
TTAATGCGGTGAAGCTTTCTGTAAGGAGACGTTTATTTAACGTTTGGGGAAGGAGTCTCCAGTGTCGGCGCTTTGTAACAGTCAGAGGTCAAGCTGTGACTTTTACATTTTTCCAACACAGGAAAGTCTTTGCGGTTTCTCAGTAACATGACAAGAACTAACTTGTTTATCAGACATTCTACATAATTAAATATAACTTTAAATCTCTTTAATAAAATAACGTGTCATTGTGGGGAAACTGCTGTGGTATGAGAGGAATAACGCACCGCCTCATCGTGTTTGGGCCCAAGTCTCCCTTTAGGATTCAGGATCACTTTTATAAATAGATTCTTGTACTCATCCAGTGTAAATATTAAAGCTCCTGAAAATTAAAAGTAGTGGGGTTTTTTTTTCCACCGTTGTCTAGCTCCTCGTGTAATGCTGTTGCGGAGCTGCGAGCTGCAGTCTCACACGTTTTGTTACAACCAGGAGCAGTTTATTTTAGGACAGGAATTTTCCCCAGTCACTGTGGAAGTTGGGCTTAGCTCCAAATTATTTTTTAACGTCCGTCCCACCCCATCCTGCCCACTTTCCGCTTCTTCATAACTTCCCCCAGTGATGGCGATTAAAGCTGATTGACAGCTCATGTGGCCCTGCAGCATGATAAACATTCACGTGGAGTTCAGGTTTGCTCTTTGCTTCCAGATAATCAGATTAATCACAGGATACGTGCACTCCTACTCGTTTTGTTCTGTCTGTGTTAGACACAGTGTCATAGATAAAAAGGCAAAAAAATGCAGAGCAGTCAGGTATACATGAGCAGTGACGCTGAGTAAAGTTTTGTTTATGGTCAAATTAATTATTATTATTATTTTTGTTGAATCTCTTTCTTTCTGTTCCAGTCCATGACGTTAAAAGAAGCCATCAAGTCTTCCCTCACCATCCTGAAGCAGGTTATGGAGGAGAAGCTGAACGCTACTAACATTGAGGTAAACTTTAATCCGCATCAGACAAACCCATTTAGCGTGAAGGAACTTGTACAGTTCACTTGATCTTTAGAGCGCAAATCTGATTGGTCAGAAGGTGTTGGTGAATTTTCTATGACGGCAGCCCTGACAGTAGTGCTGCTGCAAATCACAGGATCATGTTAATGTGGACATTCGGATGTGTTATCGTTTCTATAGTAACAGTTCGTTCAGTTTACGTCATCTAAGACTCGTATTCTGCAAGCATCAGCAGTCTGTGACAGTCCTTTTTTGTTTTGCGTCATCTTCAGGACAGAGGAGTTTACACTTGCCTGTTTTTCAGTAACATGATAAGTTGAGTTGTTTTTTTTTTTTGTCCTAGTAGCTTCAAGGGAGAGAAAAAAGAGATCCTGGTGATGGAAGGTTTGTTTCTAGTTGCTAAGAAATAAATGAGGACAGGGATCAAGTTGTTTCATGGATGTTCCACAACATTAAATATAACTATAAACTGTTAAAAATTACAATCTGACATTGTTTAATAAATTTAAAATTGTAATTCTTGATATATTTCTGTGGCATAAGAGGAGTAAAACACTTCCGGACATGCTGTTATTGGAAAACTTCAGGATTGTCGCAGTAACTTGGCTTCATCACATCACCCTGTCCGCTGATGATCTTCCAAGTGTTTTAATCCTTACATCACTTTTTTTTTTTTTTTATAAAGAGATAGTGTTAACTATCTTTCACGAGCACTAGCCAGGCCACTCCCTTATTCTGCTGATCTCTAAGTGGGGTCTGTGAAGCTTAGCCAGGGCGTCCGTGAGTTTTAAATCTTGTTACAGGGATGCAGATCTCACCGTTATCAGAGTTGAGTTCCTAGGGCCTCTTGCAAACTACATTTCCTATTATATGACATGCATTTGGCATTTACTTCTATGACGAGTGAACCCAAGTTCAGAGAACCTAAATGCTAAGGGAGTTCTTTAACGGTCCAGCAGGCACTCTCTGCCAGTCATGGGATTAGAAATCACAGCCTCACACTCACTAGGGCAGAGAGAGTGGATTTGCAACAGTAGCTCGGAGGTTAGGGTTCTAGGTTCTGCTAAAAAAAAAATGAACTTAGTTAAATAAATAATCTCCATAATGCTGCAGTTTAACCCAGGCTACCCCTGACGATCTTTGTGTTTTATTTTTTTCCTCCCCTGTCTTTAATCTGTAGCTGGCTACAGTAGAGCCCAACAAGACGTTCCACATGTACACAAAAGAGGAGCTCGAGGACGTCATCAAGGACATCTAGAGCAGTTCTGCGCAGGCCTGACTGATGTTCTCTGACGTTCTCTGTGCGGATGGATAACAGGGAACGTAACAGCAGCCTGGCTGCTTTTTTTCCAGCCCGGAGTCCACTCTTTATACTGTTTTTTTTTTTCTTTTCCTCTGTCAATTCAGGATACACAATTATTTCTACAGTTCTGTACATGCCACAGAATATCAGTACTTGCAGTGGAGTGAAAAAAAGAAGGGGGCGGGGGGTAATGTTTTTTTGTTACAAATCAATGCGCTAATAAAATTGTAGTCAAGAAGAATTGAGCGTTGTGTGAATGATGTACAGAATGTCGTATTTGTCTCACAGTAGCGTATGAAGAGTCCGAGTCGGCACCTCAGCCGGCTCCAGTGGTCACTGCGCTTTGTCGAAAGTCGTTATATGATGGGTTTGTCCTTGCTGACAGAAAGAAGATGAGTCTGTCGGTGTAGCAACCAGCGAACGCCTCCTGACACAGCACGACGTGGCGTGGCTAACCTACGTCTCGGTGCGTTAGAGTAAGACTGACGTGACGTTTAAAGCCGACTTTACACTATGAGATTTCAGCGGCCTCTTCTTTGATTTTCACACTGTACGATATCCTGATCGGCTCTTGACCAAATTCTGTAACAGACTGTGTATGACGTGTGGCCTACAAGTCAGATTATACGTTGAACAGTCTGTCTAACAATAGATTTGTGATGTGATTTCAAGAAAATTCAGATTGATGACCATCAGTATGATCCGGGCTCATGCGCAAAGCGTTTACATTTCACGAGTGACGCCGCTCTAATTGTAGTCTCAGTGTAGTTTCTTGTCACTTATGCCGTCCTCCTGTTGGTGGCTTTTTACTCGAGCGTTGTAGCACTGCTCACAATCTACAAATTTTAGTCAAGAATTTTTTACACTGCCAGAACTTTCATCTTGGGTCGCCGTGGCATTAAATCGGACTGTAAACGTATCGCGTTACGCGTTCTCAGACCTCTGTTTGCGACTCACGACCAAAAAACATTTTACGATTTTTGCAAAAGCAGGCAGAAATTGTACAGTGTAGCTGACACGACTTCTTTTAGATGACTGACTCTAATGTGTATGTTTAAGTTGTTGACAGTACTAAATTCACTTTTTTTTTTTTTTTTAAAGGGCTGGGTTTTTTTTTAAGTACTTAAGTGTAAAAGTTTATTAAATTTGGTGACGTCACAAAACAAGTGGCAACCTTTTGGACCCATTATGATTGTTATGCAAAGTATTTTAGGAAGACTCTGTAAACCGGAAACAACTTCATACTTGCTCTCAAGTTTCTCAGGTTCACCTGGCTAATCCTAGTTTGGAGGAAAATAGAAAAAAAGTTATATTATATGAAATATATATATATATATATATATATATATTTATGTATGATTCATGATTGTTTTGTGGTTTGTCTGCTGTTAAATCACTGAGGATATGACAATGCTAACGGAGACTCCGAAGATAAAATACTACTATTTAACTGTAGTTAATTTAAAAAAAACAAAAAAAAAAGCATATCATTTATTATATTACATAACTTTTTAATGGTTCAGCGGTTCGTTCTGTTGTGAACCTTCGATCACGTTCAGATTTAAAACGACAGGTGTGCTGTCCAATTAAAATCTGCCGATAGGTTTAAGCAGCCAATCGTGTGTGTTAAGGTGTGCGAGTGGGCGGTTTGAATGGACCAATCAAGCGCTTAGACCCCGCCTTCCTAATTCGATCTGAACTCGCGCATCAGCAGCGCACGAGACCGCTACGGCTCGCGCGCGCGACACGGCAGATATGTAAACCGTTATCCAGTAGCGGTGCAAACAACAGAGTTTTACAACTTTTAAACACATTCCTGAAATAAATAACCGAGTTTTGGGGCTGTTTGGAGTAAATATGAGCGCCGTGTGCTGGCCTGGGGCAGTTTTACTGGTTTCAGCGGCGCTGTGTTTGGACCTGGAGCACGCACCGAGTCCGAGTCCGAGCCGAAGAGAAGACACGGCGTTTTTAAGCGAATGGAAAAGCGGTTTCGGTCTGAAAGATGTCGCTGAGAGGAAAGTGAGAAGGAGCGAGGAGTCGGTGGGAGAGTCGTGTCATTCCCTGCACGACTATGAAGCCAGTCTGCAGAAGGACACGCACACTGTGAGTAACAAAACGACAATCCTAACACGTCTTGTACGTCACGAAAACAAATGCCTACCAAGCTATATAGCTTTTTATAGCGCTATGGTATGCACGATATTTCAATTTGGTTGGAAAATCGCTGCTAAAGAAGTACCACAAAACAAACAAACAACAAAAAACCAAAATAATCCATATTATAGATATTCTAACTTAAGAGTTTAGCTTTTAAAAATGAAATAATTTAACCATCTTTCCAGTTACACTTGAGGAAAATAGTTAAAAATAATAAAGCCATTAAGTCTTCCCCCACCATCCTGAAGCAGGTTATGGAGAAGAAGCTGAACGCTACTAAATATAATAAACATAACAAATGTAATAAACGCACTGACACCTGATATTACACCCGATACTCATAAATCCTTTTTTTGTTTTCATATTATAATGTTGATATGGTGTGTAAAATACTGTAATAAAACTGAGCTGATGAAATTTCACTTTTTTATTTCCTGTTTCGTTAAGTGTGTTTGCTGTCAGATTTGCTCTGGACCACTTCGTGGCCTCTTTCTAAAGTAAACATTGTCCTCATTTTAGTTAGTGTGTGTGTGTGTGTGTGCACGTGTGACCAAGATCTCAATCGATTTTCAATTTTTTTTCCCTTTTCCGATGAGCTGATTTCAGATCAGTTGCTTCGTTTCGGAGCTGCTCTAAACGTGGCACTGTTTTAAACCACAGTTGTATACTGACCGTGAAACCCACAGTGCCTTAAAGGTGCAGTCTGTAATTCTTTAAAGTGACCTGTGATAAGCTTCTGATTATTAGAGAGCAAGAGAGAGAGCCGGGGAGACGGAGCGCACACACGCACACACACACACACACACACACGACGGCAAACACTCACTGTGCAAATAAAGTAAAACCCAAAAACACCAGTCACTCATTAACTTTATCCATAACTCTGTGTAAAAT
Source organism: Pangasius elongatus (assembly GCA_033441825.1). NCBI lineage: Eukaryota > Metazoa > Chordata > Actinopteri > Siluriformes > Pangasiidae > Pangasius > Pangasius elongatus. Next base: position 2,002,543 of record JAKKZN010000020.1, on the reverse strand, counting down.
ATGTTCTGTAAAACATCAGATTCTTTTTCTTTCTCAGGTTAAGTCTCGTTCTCTTCTCGTTCTCTTCTCTTTCTCTTCCTCTGTCTCGTTTGTGTTTATTGAGTGAGCTCCGTTCCTCTCTTTCTGCACAGTGAAGGCATCAGTCCTGTGCCAAGTGTTTAGTGTTTGCTGAAACCCAAATGAGCGCGAGGAAAAGCAAAGCTCAGCACCGCGCGCTGACGACAGGAAGCCGAACCTGGTTTTACAGTCAGCCTGTTGGCTCAAGTTATGTTACTTTAAATACATTAAATGTAAAGATAAATGAGAAATCCTCTCTAGTGAGCACTTGGGTTTGATTCTGTTTGTGTGCTGTATCATGTGTTACTTTTCCCTGTAAAGATGAGTGACGTTTCTACAGCTCATTTATGCCGTGGAATGGCACGCTCTCTCTCTCTCTGTCTCTCTCTCTCTCTCTCTCTCTCTCTCTCTGTCTCTCTCTGTCTCTCTCTGTCTCTGTCTCTCCCTGTGTCTCTCTCTCTGTCTCTCTCTGTCTCTCTCCCTGTGTGTGTCTCTCTCTCTCTCTCTGTGTCTCTCTCTGTGTCTCTCCCCGTGTCTCTCCCTCTACCTGAGTCTCTCTCTCTGTGTCTCTCTCTGTGTCTCTCCCCGTGTCTCTCCCCGTGTCTGTGTCTCTCCCCGTGTCTCTCCCCGTGTCTGTGTCTCTCCCCGTGTCTCTCTCTCTGTGTCTGTGTCTCTCTCTCTGTCTGTCTCTACCTGTCTCTCCCTGTGTCTGTCTCTCTCCCTGTGTCTGTCTCTGTCTCTGTGTCTCCCCCTGTCTCTCCTTGTGTCTCTCCCCGCGTCTGTGCCTCTACCTGAGTCTCTCTCTCTCTGTGTCTGTGTGTCTCTCTGTGTGTGTGTGTGTGTGTGTGTGTGTGTGTGTATGTGTGTATGTGTGTGTGTGAGTGACATGTAGAGATGAGTGATATAAAAAATAATTAAATTGCAGTAAATATTTTAGTAAAATGTCTCAACATTTTGACAGTAATTTGTCAGACCCACTTTGTTTTCCACATCAGAGGAATCTGTGCTGCTACACCAAGCTGCCAAAAAAGGGAAACTTATTCAAATTCCCGCTTAGCACAAACGTCGCTGATCAGCCAGGACATGTCTCCAGAGTGTAGAGTCTGCCTCTGTAGAGCTGCACCAGTTTAACACCATGTACCATTTAATCTTTTAATATTATTAAATATTCAGAGGAAATCTGATGCTTATAGATCAGTACTGATGAGCACGAAGCTGATGAGTGGACGTCATGCGTGTTTAAAAAATGGATTTCACAGATACGGATCTACTGGAGTCGGACGAGTTTTTTTTTTTTTTCTTTCTTTCTCTGGACATTTAAATCCGTGCCAAAGGAAACTCGTTAATTTCACAATCCACAGCAAAAAGGAGCTCTCCAAAGAATGTGTGGAATATTGAACTTTTGATTCCTAACATTCCTGACACTTTAGGTGTGGTCTGTATGGAATGAATTATATTAAAACACACACACACACACACACACACACACACACACACACATTGCTTTTCTGACATTTCTTACACACCGTGTTTTAGGTAGAACGCCAGCATGTTGATGTTTCCTGCTGCTCTGCAGGGTTTATGATGGGACGGACAGATGGACGGACAGATGGGAGGATTTGAGCTTTCAGTGCACACACTCGTCATGTTTGAGGAATTCTTCATACACGCTCAGCAAGAAAGGTTCAGGCTGTTTGCTAGACAGTGTGGGCTTTTTATTTAGCTTAACATAAATAACACTAACATATTCTAAACGCTCACACCAACGACAAACGTGTAGAATTTCAACAAGGAATTTCACATATGAAATTTCACAGATCCGTGTCACCTGATCCCACCTTTTCCCAGATAATTCCGATAAACGTGAAGTGGGAGTTCCGCAGATCCACTTTTTATTTTTCCCAGTTTCCGTGAGCCGCCATGTAAACTCGCGCACCTTAATGTATCTATACACGTTTATATCAGTTTAATGCGTTCACACTAGCGAAACGTGTCCGAGGAATCGTTTGGATTTGCCGCTGTTAGGCGCCATCCGGAATTTGCATAAAGTTGAGAAAATCTCGACTCATGTCGCTTGTCGCTGTGTCACCTGCTGCTGTTGCTGTAACTGCGACTCCTTGACACACACGTACATACGTAAAATTAACGTCTGATCTAATGCAGTTCTGAAAAATGGAGGACAAAAGAAAAAGGAAATTCACAGTGTACCTCTTTTAGCACGCTGAATAGTCTGTAGGAGCATTTACACAAGGAAAGTGGTGTTCTGTAAAATCCTGCGAGTTTGGAAAAACATGTGTATCTTAGTTTCGCTCCTGAGTTTGTGTCAGTTTGCACACTAACGTGAAGCTCGACTGATCGGCTTCGACTCGTGAATGTGTTACCGTGATTTTATACACAGGTTACGAAAAAAGGCCACAGGTTGAAGATATTGTGACTCTCTCTGTCATTTCTTATTAAATCCATAGATTAAGATGGATAAGACTAGGCGTTCGATCAGGACAAAAGTATTGGCACTCTGGAAGTCTGGAGACACTCTTTCACCATTCATCATCATCATCATTTTGTCGTTTTCAGCTCTGGTTGAGCTTCTTGCCTTTCGTGCTAGCGTTAAATCAGCCCTGCTGTGACTGCGGTTTTCAGTAACATATGCACAAGACTACAAACTAGTCAACATTACCAAACTTTTTGTAAACCTGGCAGGAACTTTTACTTTGATCCGACCCTGAAATCAGTTGTGCAACTTCACCAAGAGATTGATAAATGAGGTCCGTTGTGTTTGTCACAAATGCTATGAATGACGGAGCATGCTTCGACAGTTCATTAGCTCACACACGCTTCGAACACTAATCAGTGTAAATGTAGTGTGCAAGTCACAAAGGAAATCACTTCTTGCTTCTTTCTTCTGCAAGCTTCAACCTTCTCCGTGACGCAGGAGTTACACACTTGTGAGTATTTAGACGAGGGGTGACGTTGGACACTGTTGTTGTTGTTGTTGTTGTTTTTTTTAATAAATTAAAATCTCGGCACTCCATCTATAAACATCTGTCATTAAAGTGGGTAACTATTTTTAAAGTTCTGCTGCTTCTCCTTCTCGAACAGTGGAATTTTTTATTTTTAGGTTTTAATTTTACCGTGTGTGTGTTTTTGCGGTCGCACACCTGTCTAAATGTTATTTTCTTTTCGGAGAGAAGCCTGTGGTCTCTGGATTCCTGCTTTTTTTATTTTGTAATAAAAAAAAATGAAGGAAGCCAAAATAACTTTATGTGCTCGTGGAACGCATTTTTACAGCACAGGAAAAAAAAAATCATGTTCTGCTGCTGGAAATGTTGTAGAATGGTGTGCTTCCAGGAAGTTTTGGGGGGAGGGAGGGAGAGAGAGAGAGATGGGAATGGGATGGAGGATAGGAAAGGAGAGATCTCGGTTTCGTGAGCAGGAGGAATATCTGGACTGCGATTTAATAAGAACCCAAAAGTCAGTCAGCCACGTGGTGATAAAATCCTCATATCATTAAATTCCTAAAATTAAAAACTATAATCTTTACAGTCCTAAAAATTATAATATACTGTATTTTGCATCTTTAAAAAAAAAAAACAACAACAACAATTAGAGCCACAGTTTCAATAAAGAAAGGCTTAGAAAATTAAAACACTAAAATAGTTGCAGTTTCACGAGTTTAAAGTCAAAACTCCCGTCTCTCTCCCTCGTGTGTGTGTGTGTGTGTGTGTGTGTGTGTGTGTGTGTGTGTGTGTGTGTGTGTGTGTTGGCAGGAGATGATGTTACGGTGTCTCTAGGGGTTCAAAGCAGAAGAACAATTTAGCAGATACGCCAGAGATAGCTCTACCCGTCTGTCACGTCCCTCTCAGCTGCCTGCTGAACGTCTGCGTTAAATGAATCGTTTTATCACATGGACTTATTTCTCCTTGTTCTGTTTGTCCTTTATACTGAGAAAGTATAAAGACGTAAGTGTGCGTCTGTGTGTGTGTGTGTGTGTGTGTGTGTGTGTGTGCACGTGTGCGTGCGTCTGTTGCACCTGACGCTGAAGTGTCTGTTCATAGTCTCTCTCTGTCTGTGTCTCGGTTTCTTTTTCTCTCTGTCTGTCCCTCTTTCTTTCTCTGTCTGTTTTGTTGATTTTGAAGTTTTGAATTTTAAATATCTATCTTGAAATATTGGTGATGTACAGTTGTAAATTGTAAAAATAAAGATTTGTTAAACCTCTCTCTTTCTCTGTCTCTTTGTCTCTTTCCCTGTCTCTTTTTCTCTCTTTCTCCTTCTTTCTGTCTGTCTCTCTTTGTCAGTCTCTGTCTCTTGTTCTTTTTGACTTTGTCTGTCTGTCTCTCCCTCTCTCTCTCTCTCTCTCCCTCTCTCTCTCTCTCTCTCTCTCTCTCTCTCTCTCTCTGAGGGTTTTTACACTGTTGTGTTTGGTTCCTGCAGCGCGGAGAAGGTGCGACGGGCGGTGTCAATCACGGCATGTAAAACAGAACGTTCTGGAAAAGTAGTGCTGGCAGTAGATTTGATGCAGGTGCTGTGAACACGCCGAGTGCACGTGCTGTCGGAGTAACAGGCCGGGTCTGGGCCGGTCGCCGGAGACCGGGAGGTAAAAACCGCTCTGCGTTTGCGAAACATGGAAACTTTTGTTCACACTTGGATGAAACGAACTCAGCCTCGGCTTTCCACTGCCTTCTCCAAACATGCACTGGCTTTTTACATTTATTTGCCTTTTATGGGAACAAGTTCATCCATTTAAATACAAACCTGAATATTGTGTGTGTGTGTGTGTGTGTGTGTGTGTGTGTGTGTGTGTGTGTGTGTGTGTGTGTGTAAGTAAAAATGGAGAGCTTTAGAGGTTGTGTGTCCTTGGGGAACAATCTGGAATTGCAGAAATGTTGTGAAGGCTTTTTGCCTTGGAGGTAGTGGGACTAACGGGGCCATGTGGCCTGTAAAGGGCAGATGCTGTGTGTGCGTGCGTGCGTGCGTGTGTGCGCGCGTGCGTGTGTGCGCGCGCGCGTGTGTGTGTGTGCCCGTGTGTGTGCGCGCGTGCGTGTGTGTGTGCGCGCGTGCGCGCGTGTGTGTGTGTGTGTGTGTGTGTGTGTGCCCGTGTGTGTGTGCGCGTGGTGAGCCTAATTTGTAGTATGTGTCTTAAACCTCCATTCCATTCATTCTTACTCCCTCATACTTATAGTCTCTCTCTGTGTCTCTCTCTTTCTTTCTTTCTTTCTTTCTTTCTTTCTCTCTGTCTCTATCTTTCTCTGTCTGTTCCCATTGGCTGTTTTGTCTGTCTATTAACCTGACTATCTGTCTTTATCTCATTCTGTTTATCTCTTGGTCTCTCTGCCTGCCTGTTTGTCTGTGCACCAATCTATCGGTCTGTCTGTTTGTCTATTCCTCTGTCTTGCCCTCTGTCTCTCCATCTGCCGGTCTG
>JAKKZN010000020.1:1922491-1940530 GCA_033441825.1 Pangasius elongatus | reverse complement strand
GTAATTTTTATTCAGTTTTGTATCAGAAATCTTCACATAATTTATCCACTGCACAAGAATGCCATGTATCTGCATTAGCCTCTACCTTTTTGAGTGGCATGCATCATCCGCATTAAGCTCCCTGATCACGTCTTAAATGCTCACTTGGAGCCCCCCTTTGTCAGGTTTTTGTTAGGCATTACTATTCGTCTCTAGATGTTATGATGATGCTTCTCATTTTTAAAATCACCCTTTTAATAAATACTAAATACTTTATTAGCTTTATAAGTGAAGTTTGTTAAACGGCCCCTTGCAGTGACAAAGGATTGCATCAACATGCCTCTAGACACCAGGAGCAGAATTTTCCTATTTGATCTCACCACCAGGTCCTTATTATTTTCTTTCAATGATGCCATCAACGATAAGTGTCTTGTTTAAGGGAGCAGACTTCCATTTGTTCACCCAGACTCACAAGTTAGCATATGCTGCCGAGCTCCTGATCTCAGAGAATCTGCCTTCTTAGCAGAAAATCACTATGTTCTGCTTAAGAAGTCCATCTGCGTAATGCAGAAGACGGGTTCGCATAAACACGAACATTCTTCAAAGAGAGCTTGAGGTGATAAGGACATTTTTTTCTATTCGTAGTAAGAGTAGCATTATGTTTCGCCATCACCACCACAGTATTTGTGGCTGTACTTTGAATTTCACGTCATCCTACAGCGTCCTCCTACCGGTGGCTTTTGGACAAGTGTTGTAGCAATCTCCCACTCTGAGACTTTAATCAAAATGTCTCACAGTGCCACAGGTTCAGAGTTTTATGTGTCTGTCTTTGACTGAAGTGGCACTAAATCGACTGCTGGTGAACGCACACCAAATCATGCATTCTAAGCTCGCCAGTCTCAACTCACGAGCAAAGAATTCTTTCTTTTATGATGTGCAGCTTTTGTCTGCAAAAGAAATGTAGAGTGTAAACCCGGCGTAAGACACAGGTGTACCAACCCAGCAGATGTTTGGAAAACATTCAGTTGTCTCCCGCAGAAATGTCTCTCGCTCATTCCAGCTTAAATTCGCATCGATTTTAAAATGTGTCTCAGAGTAGAGGCTCAGAATTTCATTTGTGTTCTGGCACTTTTTTGTTTCTGTCTGAAAACTTTTTGTTCCATCCACATTGTTACTGAGAACTCAACAGACACCAGCGTGTGACGAGCAGAGCTCATTTGGGATCGCCCCCTGCGCTACTCTGCGGTAAGCCGCAAAATGCTGGACAAAATACCAAAGCAAGGCTTGACAGGAGCCAAACCGCTGTGGGAAGGAAAAGGGAGAGTGACGAAAATACGAATCTCTTTGTTGCGCTGACAATCGCTGCACTTTGCTCCCGTCTGTGAGGCCAAGGGTGCCGTGCTGAATCCCACCGCCCCAAGCCTCTCTTTTATGCCAGAATACATTAAAACTAATTCTTTTCCAAACTGTTTTCATACTGCGACGGCGCTCCTCATTAGTTATGATTCTACATTTTAAACATGGCCAAAGGCTTTATGAATACGTTTTTAGACTGTTGTAAACATCTGCTCTATCTTGATACCACGGATCGCTAGGTTTAGAATCTGGCATGAGAATGATAATGATAAAACTTTGAAACTTTGTAAAACAGGTTTTTTTTTTTTTTTTTAGACCTAGAAAGACAAAGCTCATGTTCACTACAAAAGTTTAAAGTAATGTATTTAGTAATATGCACATCTAGCAACAAACAGAGAGCAGCTTGTACGATTACGCTGTTCGCCTAATGCCAACTGAACCCTTGAAAATCTTTACTGATTATGAGCATCATTAGCACATTTCTTGGAAAATAAAGAACCTGCTGTAACACTGGATGCTAATATGAGACTCTCCTTGTTAGGAAAAAATAGCTGACACTATCAAAAGCTGACGGGAGATTTTTGCAGAATGAACTTTTCATAAGTAAAATGTTAAAAGTTTGACTGAATACAACTCGATATTCTGCGACACTACTAGCTTAAATATCGTTTCAGTATTGTGGCCATAGCTGAGCTACTTTCAAAATAATGTTGCTTTTCCAGTAATAATGTACTTTTTTTTTCACCAAGTAGCAGTGTAGCATGTCAAAACTAGCTAGCTGGACCAAGAGTATTGAAGTGAGCCCTATTTAGGACCTTTCTTTTAAAGACCTAATACACGTCTTGCAGTCTTTCTCGATATATAACACGTTATTCTTTTCACCTGTTGTCATCACCTCAAGTGGATCTAGGGATACTTTTGCAATTCCTTCCTCAATCCATTCTCCACTTTGCACTGATGAGGAAACAGTGGCTTTCTTCCTGGCACAGTGATCTTTTGTGACAGCTGTTTTCTAGGGCAGGCCTGGCATTGCCACTCACATATCCTTGGGCCGTTCTTGATGACTGTGTTTACCGTGGAGCAAGCCGAGTTCTGACATCTCACACCACATAGCAAAACGAGTCTGCTGATAAAGTGCGACAGGCCGCCCACAGTCTCCCGGAGGGACTCGTAACACACTCGAGTGTTACGTGCTCACGCCTCTGTGAGTCGTGTTTGCGTTGGTTGATTTGCTGGATTTATCTGGTTAAGCAGCCAGCGTAAAAAGCCATCTGTCACTTAGTGCCCCATCCATTGTGGCATGTCGGAGCTGTATGTATAATAAATTGACTTTTTTATTGGTAGTGTATAAAAAATTCAAGAAGTGTCAGCATATCAAAGCAGCATTACCCATCCTTTAGAAGATGTGCATTTTGTTACTTGAACATACTATTTTAATTTTGTGGTTTTTATGGGAAAATGTGACAGAAGGATCAACCACCTACCATGTAGTTAATGGCGGAGTAAATGATTTGTGAACTACTACAGGGTCCAGAGTGGCACAGTGTTACAGCGGGGAGTGTTGCTGCCTCACAGCTCCAGGGTCCCTGGTTTGATTATGAGCTCAGGTTACTGTCTGCGTGTGTTCCCTGTGACTGTGCGAGTTTCCTCCAGGTTCTCTGGTTTCCTCACACATCCCAAAAATATGCCAGTTGGTGTATTCGCTATGATAATTTGCTCCTAGGTGTGTGAGTGTGTGTGTGTGTGTGTGTGTACATGGTGCCCTGTGATGGACTAGCCTCCCTTCCAGGGTGCACTCCCACCTCACGCCCATTGTTCCCAGGATAGGGTCCGGATCCACTGTGACTCTGACTAGGATAAAATTATTGAAGATGAATGAAGCTTTTGAACCTGAATATATTTGAATACTCAGTCCATTACCAAAACCTGTTTTCCTTTCATCGGCTCTAAAAATCTAAAGACTCATTCAGCAATGAAAAAACGGTCAGGCCTTCCCCTTAACTCCCAAATGACCCTACTTCCACTGTTAAAACTGCAAAAATTAGGTTTTGTTGTTGCGGAATATTACCTAGAGCTCTGAAGCTCTTTGAAATTATGTGATTGTTTTAGATTTAGAAACCTTTAAAAGATGACCATGAATAGTCTGTCTTCGGAGAGTACATACTTTGTCTCTGTGTGAACATCAATTTGTCACATCAGTTTAAAATAAAGTAAATGGGGTGTAAACCTTAAAAAAAGACTTAAGTGTTAATAATGTATTATTAAATTTTGGATTGGTTGCATATGATAAATGTTTAAACAACAACAACGACAACAACAACATGGTAATGCACTCAGACTTTACATTATAGAGACATAATCCTCACTCACCCTGTAGTCACTTGCAGTGACGTAGAAGATGGGCTGAAAGGCCAGCCATATGATGCAGGTGGTGTACATGGTGAACCCGATGAACTTGGCCTCGTTGAAGTTCTCAGGGCACTTCCTGGTCTTGAAGGCGTAGAACGTGCACAGGACGATGAGGATGCAGTTGTAGGTGAGCGACACCAGCATGCTGGAATCTAGGCTGTTGCACTTCAGAGTCACCACGTCACGCCTCTCGGGACTCATTTCCTTCCTGACACCTGGTGCCTCCACCAGGAGCCACACCAATGCCACCAACAGCTGGGCAGAGATCAGCACACCGCAGATGGCCACTTGTGATGCGGGGCTGATAAAGCGAGGCCGTTGGGCGCCGTCTCGCACTCCGCCAAAGATCCGCGCAATACGATTGGTTTTGGTAAGCAGGGCGGAGTAGCACACGGCGAAAGATGTGCCGAGGCCGAGACGTCGCAGGGCACAGACAACTGCGGACGGCTTTGCGATGTAGATGAAGGTCATGGCGTAGCACAAGAGAACCCCCAACAGGAGGATGTAGGACAGCTCACGGCCACTAGCCTTCACCACCGGAGTGTCATTGTGCCGTAGAAAAACTCCAGCCACGGCCAGGGTACACATCATCCCCAGGCAGGCGATGGTCACAGGTCCTACAGCCCAGGCATCTGACCAGTGGATGTATTCTTCTGGAAGCTCGTAGCAGCCAGTCAGGTTGGCCAAAGGCCATTCTCCGAAGCCACAGTCTTCACAAGTGAACTCGTCCAGAAGGTACTGATGGGCTTGGCAGGGGATGCAGATCCAGCAGCAAACATCCCCGGGTTGCATGCTCTTGGCCTCGTTTGGTTGGCAGGGGTCGCTGCATTGGGAGGTGGGCACTGCTCCTCCAGCCCAGTGTAAAATGCTGGTGTTAAGAACCAGACTTTGGGCCCAGTACCCCACCTTCCTGTAGACATACCTTCCCTGCTCTTGCCGATAGTGGAAGATGTTGTAGCGGCCCAAGCTGTCACCCAAAGAGGTGAAGCGCACCACGTTCTCTGTATCAGCAGGTCTAAATGGAGCTAGTTAGTAATGGTAGAAAGAAAACAAAATAAAGAGAGGTGTAATTTAGTAAAAAGACAATATTAAATAAAAATAGTTTCACTTAGAGAACACATACTTCATTAGCACATTTACTAGCCAGAAAATGATCTCATTCTACCTTCAGCAAAGTTTTTGAAAAATGCTAAGGCTTTGAGCTGTGGTTGCTAATTATCACCACCTGCTGGTCAAAACACTTTAATGTGCATTTATTTAATGGTGAGTAAAAACCACTCTTTATGATGGGTCATCAAAGGCCATGGTTAACAAGCAGATCAATCAAATTAGATTCAAAACAAAAAAACAGCAGGAGAGTGGCACAAACATAGCATCTCCACTGATCTTAGAGAGATGAAACACCATTGGTGGGCTTATTTGCTGAAAGCCCATGGGCTTTATTGTTGAAACTGAGAACACTGCCTCTGATGAATTACATGTATGAAGTGTGGCTTTTAATGATTAAAAACAACGAAATAGTTAATTGCTGATTGTGGCTGAATCAACATTTTCTTCTTTAAGGCTCTACTAGATTTAAAGCCCTTGCTATGCTTAATTTTCAGATCATAGTTTTTCTCTGTGCAGCTAGGCTGACTAGAGCTGTGTGGTAACCTAATAATTACAGTTTTTAAATCTGAAATTCAGCAACATCCTTTTAATCAGCAGCAAAGACAACATACAACACAGACCATTCATCTGAGTGATGCCTGAACATTCATTGAAATAGCTCCCCTCTCTTTATAAAGGGAATACTTCATGGATAAGTGCTGTTGATAATGAATGAAAGACAGTAGGTGGCAATTAGCATTATGCAAAGCAAATCATGCTAATTGGTCCCACTAGCTTTCAGAGATTGCTGTTCATTTTGAAGTACCCTTTTATGAAGCTGAGGTAAACATTGTCATTGTCAGTCACATCACTCACCATCAAACTTGGTCTTGAGGATGAACTCACGATAGAACCTTTTGCCGTTGCCAGGCTTCATGGCATCGCACACTCGTGTGGTATTGGGGCACACGGCCTGCCGCATGTTATGCAGAGCGTGCGCCATTGCATAGACTGCATTCACGACGAACATGATCTTTGACTCCTGCTTGAACGAGCCATCTCTCAAACTGTGTCTGGCGCAGCCTGGCTCCTGCAGCCGACAGCCAAACTTGTGCTCCCAGAATTCTCTGAACCAGGGGTTGCGTGTGTTGAGCTCTGGATTGAGCTTGGTGAAGTAGTCCTCGAACTCGCGGATGGAGTAGGAAGCGAGCTCGATGGTGAAGGCCCCGTTGGCCGCTTTCTCACTGCCGTGCACCACACTCTCCTGCGCCCCCCAGCCATCGCTCGCCACCCAGATAAAGGTGACGTTCATGCGTGCTGCTGCAACCAGAAGCTCCCTGGCATCCTCGCTGCGCGTGAACAGGATCACCACTTTAGCATTGGCCTTCTGCTGCAGTGAGCGGATCACGGTCTCGTAGTTGCCCCGATTCATGGACCGGCTGACTTTGACCGAAGTGGCGATGCAGATCTGGCGCACACGTGCTTCCTGCTGGAAAGCGTCAATGCCTGTCTCTCCATAGTCACCCTCCGAAGCCACTGTTGACACGTAGGTCCAGTTAAAGTAGCGCAGGATCTCAGCCATGGCTTTTGCCTGGTAGAAGTCTGGTGGCACGGTTCGAGCAAAGTAGTCATAGCGGGATTTGTCGCTCAGCTTGGCACTGGTGGAAGCATAGCTGATCTGAGGGATCTGGAAGAGCCGCAGCAGGTTGGCCACCTAGAGACATTTGGGGAGGAGAGAAGACAGACCTGATGTCCTACTCCACACTCTTTTTTCGTGTCATGGCTCGTGCAGCTAACCATAAGGGAAGCTTATAGCTACATTGTGAGCAAAGGGAAGATCTTTCATATCCTAATGAAAAAAAAAAATGGGAAATGATCCTAGGCCTTAAAGTTACTCCAAGAATAATGTTGCATGCACTGTGTACAGGTGTAATCCAGTACACTCAGACTCTTCAGTTTGCAGTTACTGTTTTTGTGCCATGAAATGACATCAGGAGGTGATAGTCTCCTCCCAACATATTGCGCTTCTAGTCACATTGTCTCCACACAAATCAATTTAGATAGATAACCAGGGGCTCTCTGCAAAGCTTGTTGACAAGCAATCAGCCACACACTCCAATCTCCATGCCTGCCCATGTCCCCACTCTATGAAAAGATTGCTTCTGGCTATATATCTTCTCAGCATGGAGAGGGATTTGGATCCTACAAAGCCTCCATTTTCATTTGTTATCTAACTCATCTGGGTCAATCATTTCTGCTTGCCTAACCATGGGACTTGGGCAGGTTTCATTCTGATGGATCGAGATAACGGCTGTAACCAAAAACAACAGATATGGAATATTGTTAAATTTATCCCAGGGCATGATCAGGTTAAATTTAGGTGTTGAAATCTAGCTTTTATGGTTCACTGTAATGGTTGTCAGCGGACATGGAGGGGGGAAAAAGTATTGGTTTTGTACAAACTTTTTGCTTGCTCTCAACATAAAACATTCATATGGATATTTCAAAGGGCATGGAGACAGAATTATTCATTTAGATCTGGATGTGGCATTTCTTCCTTAACTTTGTTATAGCTGCAGTTTGCTCATGAACTTTGAGGTGGACATTCATGTGGATATTACATCTACATTCTTATTTCCCAAGGCAGAACGGCGAAGCCGTTCAGTCCGCAAATTGGAGTGACAATTAGGTCCGCGGGGAGCACTGGCTAATGATGGAAAGTCAGTGTCCAAGAGGATCCACATATAGCATAAAGCCACTCACATTAAAAGGCCATTAGTCTGAGGCATCTCGGGCCAATTGTTCTGCTTTAGGATCAATTTTTGCCTTTTGTATTTTAATGACTTACAATTACATGGACATCACAAACTGACCCTAGGTCAGACTTCCCTCTGAGACACTCCATGCATTCGGTTCATGAGCTCAGGACGTGGCAGTGCTCAGTAGACTAAATCGATAAGAATACTCCTAAGGGGTTGTATGCAATTTTCTCCCACCCAACTTAAATTCCAATTTTGAGTCCCACCTAAGGCAAATCTATTCCAATTCAGCCCCCAGACACATACGGCTGTTATTGTATCTGTGGCTGCATGCACGTGGCTAAGGGATTCTTCTTCAAGCTGAAAATAATCTTATCCTCTGAATATATGCAACATTGTGCACTATAATGCTACTGCTTGGCTGTGCCAGTGTTAAACACTGAGAACAATTCAGAATGAGGGTTGGGGGGTGGCAGAAATTGTAAAGAAAGTACTTACTTAAGGGTTATTTGTAAAGTTATGGGTTAGTTAGTTTCCTAAAATTGGTCTAATCTGTTGTAGGGCTCTGCAAAAACCCTTTAATGGTAAACTTTGGGTAACCTGATTGTACGACGGAACCAAGTACAATTATCGCTTTGGTCATAGTCTTAAAAATGTTAAGCAGTTTTGCCACAGAACACTACTTTACAAATAGAAATCATATGACAGACATATAGGTTAAGTATTAATATGGAACCTGATAGATGCTTCTCTCATCATTCTTTTGATGTCACAAGGTAGTAGATGAATATCTGCCATTGTGGAAGATTCACTGTAGCATGAAATGATCTCTTTTAGAAAAATAAAAGTTCCTCAAGGGATGTTTGGACAGTTAAGGGTTCTCAACTTTCTACAAGTTGTGCTTGGAACTCTCTTTGAAAGGGAACGCCTTTATACATTTACATTTACAGCATTTGGCAGACGCCCTTATCCAGAGCGACTTACAATTATTCATTTATACAACTGAGCAGTTGAGGGTTAAGGGCCTTGCTCAAGGGCCCAGCAGTGGCAGCTTGGCAGTGCTGTGGATTTGAACTCTCAACCTTCCAATCGGGTCCAATGTCTTAACCACTGAGCTACCACTTCCCTAGAAGGCTATAGAAGGCTTATTGTATGTATTCCCTTCCGAAATGGTTAAAGATCATTCTCTAAAAAATTTCCCTAAAAAAACTTTTTTTCCTGGCACCTTACCAGTGTAGATGGATCATAATGTTGTATTGCTGAAAGGATGTGTCATGTGACATTCAGTGGCTGTAAGTAATGTATACAAGTTAAGTCTTGTGGAAAACATTAAAGTTTCTATGTAGAAATATACAACAGAGGCTTTCCCTTTGAGAAACGGATCCATGGAAGCACTGCGGCACAGCGGGTAGCATCGATGCCTCACAGCTTCACGGCTTTGAAACTGAGTTCAGCTTACTGTCAGTGTGCAGTTTTACATGTTCTCACCGTGTTTGTGTGGATTACCGTCTGTACTCTGGTTTCCTCTCACTGTCCAACATGTCGATTGCCACTAGCTGTGAATGACTGTGTGACCTGCAGTGGACTTGGGTACCATCCAGGGTCTATTCCTGCCTCATTCTCAGTGTTCCTGGGAGAGACTCCAGATCCACCCATGACCCTGACCAGGATAAAGCACTTGCTAGAGTCTCTCTCTCTCTCTCTCTCTCTCTCTCTCTCTGTTGAGCTACACATGCTACTCCTGTGATCCTGACCTCTTCTGCTTTCTGGACCTGCCTGATCCATCCTGTTGCCGTACTTCTGGTTGGAGTTCTCGTCACTCGCTGCTGCTGAGGATGGCCCCACACGGACAGCCTAAATATACATGAGATTACTGTGGATGGTACCATTTAAAAACCAAATAGATGGCTTTGGACTACAGATTTTCTGCGATGGCTTAGGACTACAATTGTTATGATAACTTTAGGAATGCAACTGGCACGAACAGTTTTGCACTCGGGTCTCCATCAGTGAACAGTTGATAACTTCAACAAAATAGAGTTCATGTGAAAACTATGTGAAATGAAAACCATGTGAAAATGAATTTCCTGGTTACACAATTGCACTTTTTGACAATTTAGTACACGGTTATAGAAGGGAATTATTTATAATTGCACTATCCGTTGTCACCCAGGGAGTCTCAGGGAGTTTTTGCTTGCCACCGTCACCTCTGGTTTGCTCATTAGGGATAAATTTAGAAATTTAAATTTATATCCTGAATTTATATATTTCTGTAAAGCTGTTTTGTGACAATGTCCATTGTTAAAAGTGCTATATCAATAAAATTGAATTGAACTAAATGAATGAAGAAAAAACCTAGAATCACAAACACCCCAAGAACCCTGGGGATGACACTTTTATCTAATGGTGCAGCTGTATTTTATTCTGTTATTCTGTAGCCCTGGAAGAAGAACATGTCATATCAAAGCTTCCAGCACAGCCTCGTTCACATGCTGATAGACATCAGATGTGATGTGTTTGGTGTTCACATGCTTAACACTGCATGACAGCCATGTTTAAGGAGCCTGGTGGGTTCAGGGCCACTGGAGACCAGATGAATCACTGACCTAAGGAGGAGAAACTGGAGGGAATGTAATTCGTTTAGACAAGAGCGAGTCTGGTCTGGTCAGGACCAAAGCACTGGTTCAGCACGCTCAGCTGAGGGAGACTCGTCCTGTTCAGATTGTCTAAGATTCAAACCTAGAACTTTTGTGCATTAAGATTTCACTTACTTTCCCTTTCGTTTGGCATCGTCAATCTCGAGTGGAGTGTATCAGAACCACACCAAAGCATTTGACAGAGACCAGCTCAGCTCTGCACACTTTCCAGACACACACCAGCAAGGAAGAAACGCCACTGACGACACTGACTCTCTGTTTCTCGTTTTCTCTCTGTCTTCCTCTCTGTTTTCTCTCTCAGATATTCAGTCTCTATTCACCTAAATGAATATTTATCGTCTCATCATCCTGTATGTATGTATGTAGGTGTTCTATTGGAGCATTCACTGACATCTGTCTGAGTTCACTATGGCAAATAAAGTCCAACTGCCCCTGTACTAGAACGAGAGAGAGAGAGAGAGAGAGAGAGAGAGAGAGATACACCATTTTGGGGCATTTGTTCAAATCCAATTTGAAAGGAAGCGGCTCATTGAACTCCTTATTTAAGGGGCACATTCAGGGCCACTGCTGGTCAAATGGGTGCTCCAAGTGGAATTGTATTGTGGTGCCCCCATCCCCACCAAATATTATAATAGTTTTAAAAACTACATTAAGTATCAGAACAGTTTTATAAAAAAAATAATAATAAATACATAAATAAACCTATGTCTACGTCTTCTGCTGGAGCATTTCAAGTTTCAGAATTCTACAAATACACACTCCTGCTTTTTCTGGCGGCAAAGTCATTGATAAGCTCGTCATAAGATAATTGCTTTGCCAATTTGGAGTTGGTGCTGATTATTGCCAGACCACTGAAGCGTTCATAGATGAGCAGAGTTTTAGAAAAACTTCCTCTCAGCAGAGGCAGCTGTCACAGGGAGTGTGGTTGCTATGTGCAGATCAGTCCAGAGATTTGGGTACAGCTCTTGCAGGTGGTTGTCATGAAGAAATGAAAATATCGCCTCTGTGTGTGGCGGCAATTGTGGGAGGTTTATGATCTGCACGCGCTTCATCTTGAGCTTTTTTTTTTTTTTCTTCTTCTTCTTTTGCTTCTCAGCGCCCGACTCCTGTTGTCTCTTCCTGGGCGTAGTTTTCCATTGGCATCCATCATACATGCCGGTGTAAACAGACGCACAGTGACGTAACATGCCTGCTCTTTATAAATTATAAACATAGACATTTTTTATATACCTTTTTTTTCTTCTTTTGAACACGTGAGACGATTCCCCCCTGGGAGCTGGTGCACTATGCAAACTGCATCATCCTCATATACGGAGCGCGGTACTGGACAAATTTAGGCAATCCCAGTTTTAGGCAATTCTGCTCACAGTGCTATCAAAATTTAGATACACGAGGATGACCATACTGTAGCTCAGACTGTGGAGTGTGAACAAATGTAAATAAAGCTTCTCTTTCAGCTAACAGTGTTTATACTCAAACTTGTGGCTCATTTAAAAATAAAAAAATTTAAAAAAGGAGCAAGTGTAATGTTGTACAAGAATAACCTGCTGGTTATCTAGCTGTGCAATTCAGGGAACAGTATTATAACTGTGTGGTTAACTTAAAATGCTAACACCGCAAAGCCTCGCAGCTTACGTAGCTAGATTACACGGATAACTTTCTAGTCCGAAGCTTCCCTTACAGCTTATGGAATACGGCTAACTTTTTAATTTCTAACTTTATAGTTAGCCAGCTACACTACTCAGAAAATGGAAGTAAAGCTGCATAGTTAAAAGTAATTAACATGAGCTTACACGACTAACTTTCTAGTCTCCAAGGCTTGCTAGTTATTGGCTAGTTACCTAGCTATGTTATTCAGCAAAGAGTAGTTTAGCTATGTAAACTGAAAAACTAGCGAACAGCAAAAATGTGCAAGCTAAAAGTTATGATGTGTGATGAGGCTGAAGCATTTCTCAGATGTCTGTGCAGACTGTTTAACAGTACAAGCCCTGAATGAGAAAGGGACCTTCGAGAGATGCAGCGACTGAATGGTAAACAGCATCTGGAAGAGATGGAGAGATGAGAGAAGAAAAGACAGGAAGTGTTTGAGAGATGAGAAGGATAAAAATAGTGAGCATGTGAGCTAGAGTGAGACAATGTGGGGATGAAACGGAAAAGTGTGAGCGCCATGGAGGGAGCCGGAGACTGAAAGTCTTTATATGGGTGAAGCGGTGTGGTGGTTTGACCCCATGTGCGAGTGAATCGAGAGCGGGGTGTCTCGTGACGCAGTTCGGCCGCTTTTTACCGTCCTGCTTTCAACATGAAAGGCCCATCTGTTTCATCAGCTCTTGCGCCAGGCATGTAGGCATCCCACACATCTACAGCGCTACAGCTTCAGCCAGCGAAGTTAAAAAGAGCCTCCCTTCCGCATACACTCACTGAGATGAAGCAAACAGACACAAAATGAAATTTCATCCTTCAGATTCACAGGATACAAGTCAGTTGGAAATTTGCTGCTATTTAATTTCCTGAAAATTGGCTGTAAATTCCCATGATGGGATTTTAAATGATGTGCAAATTCTCGGCGAGAGTTCACATGCAGCATATTGCTTATTAGCATTCTCTAAAACACCGCGCACAGGTGAGGTCTCTGCGTGAGTGACCTTGTGCATCGATCGAGGATAGACGAGTCTTTTGAACAGCAGTAACAGTATTAATACTCCTCATTCTGTGAGTCTGTCTCTTCCTGTTTGGTTTGGCGCTGCTCTAACTCCATGGCTCTCAGAGTGAGGGCCAGAGTAGATAACACTGTTATCTACTGTTATACCACCATGCTGTTGAATTCCCGATTCTGATTGGTCAGAAGTTGTGTTGATTAATTTTCTATAACAGCGGCTCAGACAGTGTTTGCTCGAATACGTTAACATTTCTGCATACACACTGACTTCTGATATGGATGCTCCACAAAAATGGATTAAAAAAAAAAAAAGTGTGCCATCATTTATTTGACATTTATGGAAGAAGTCTCCAGTGTCAGTGCTCTGTAACAGTCAGTACATCTTCTGACACAAGAACGTCTTCAGGACACGTTCATCAGTTTACGTTCTGCGGTTTCCTCGGCAACATGACAAGCTGCACGTGATTTCGTTGTATTTACTTTAAGAGATAATGAGGTAAATATGAATCTGTCCACAATATTATCTGGTTTCAGTTCTGGATTCAATATATAAAAAGTTTTCAAAAGGTACTTGTATGTAAAACCTTTGAGAACCCTTCAAGAACAATTTCGCTATGCATGTTACAGCATGGCAATTATTATTCCCAGTACTCTGCATGCACAAGGTTGGCTTTATGCAAAATATATATATAGTAATTTATTCTTTCACCTGCTGGAGGAAGCGATGAGAGCAGGAAGGATGAAAGAAGCTGCATGACGAGCAATTGGTTTGTGTTATGAGTGCCGGTGTGAACTATGACGCGCCTGGAGAATCTGCCGAACTTTCATACAGGCACACAGTAACCTAGGCAATATTCTGCCACTTTAATTAGAGTGCAGGAAGACTCTCAGCGAAAGAGTGACAGATCCAGACTGAAATGTCACAGCCAGAATGAAAACGACGGAGTGCCTCAGGCTTCGTGCATGAACTGAATTAATTGTAACGCGCGATTACTGAAGGATTGTCGTTGTGTAATATTAAGATTCTGTTTTCATATTAATTCAGTGTTTATTGCAACAGTGTGTGTGTGTGTTTTTTTTTTTTTTATTGTTTCCTTCTCTGGGAAGAGAGGCGTTTCGTTTTCAAGACAACCACACAGCCGGTCTGCCAATCTCACCCACACACAAACTCAAATATAGATCACACACACACACCAAAGATAGCACAGCCACCTGGTATCAGACACACACCCAAACTTAGCACCAAATCAGGTGAAGCTGATGCCGGTACTCGTAATAACATCCGGAAATACACCGACACACCTGAATCAGGCTACATTCACGTTAGGCTGTAGTGACACAAATACAATTTTCTACCTTAATGTGACACAGATCTGATTTTTGTCAGGCTTGTGTGGAAACAAAAATCTGATCTTTTCAAAGCAGAACTGAGACACTTTTATCTGTGGTCCTAAATTGGATACATATCTGAGATGTGGCACTGCAACATCAGTGAGAATGGTCCGATCAGAATTCATGCGGCTTCTTCCGCAACGCTCGTGTGCATATCACCGTCATCATCATCATCATCATCATCATCCTCCAGTGTCAGCAGCGCGACAAGACAACAATGGAGGACAAAGACAGCAGTGACTATATTTAGTGGAAGGATAGGGAAATTTGGGATTTGCTGGATGTTTTAGGATTCAAGCAAAACTGGAAGCTACCAAAAGCTACTGAGTAGTGTCCAAACTGTTGTCCATGAAATCACCGTGCACATGTGGAATGTTTCACAGCACAGCTGCGTTCACGTTAAAGACTGATATAGCCAATAAAGCCAGATAAGGCCACTTTACCAATGTAAACCCTCAAGATAGACCAATCTGATCTGAGCCAAAAAGTGGAATTGTGCAATGAAGCTTGTAATGTAAACATAGACTCATTACATTAGACTTCTTAACATCATTTAGTGACTCCTAATACTTCCTTCTCCATTCTACCTCACAATCCAGATGGCATGCAGTGAGAAAAAAAAATAAATTGTGTGAAAAAACCCTCCTAAAATGGCTGGGACGTCTGTTGCCATGTGCTGTCTGTTTTATATGCGTGTTCATCCACATCATGTTTGCTCAGGGCTCGTGCCAAGCGCCGTCTCTCTCATGCCAGCAGGCTGATTGAGCTCCAGACAGCCTGAAGGCACCTCTTAGCTCCTTCTACGCAGAGGAGGACAGGTGGCTCGAGTTCTGCCAAAGCAGCGTCTCCAGGGCTGTGATAGTCCCGCCACAGACGGAGGAAACGGCTCGAGAAGCCACGCTAATTCCACCTGCTGTGGGCTATGATGTGATCTAGAGCAAGGAGAATTTGGTGGGCGCTATTTTGGATTATGACATGTAGTGAGTGACTTGTATCTGTTTGGTACATTATATAACAATAAAAGCACAGTAGAAACTCACCATCTATTACAGCCCCTTTTTGTGAACTGATAGTACCTCGTTCGAGTTCCTGCGTACGTCTCCTTTTACGTAAAAGCAAATGATGCTCTATAATTTCCCAAGCAACACTAGTGTTGACTGGAAACTCTGACAGTAACAACAATGGAGGAGCCTAAAGATCTGGTTTACTTGTCATTAGGTAGTGCTTTTTCAATGGGCAAACCTTCAGTGGTCTCCATTATTTCTGGAACCACCCATATGTCCCTGTTTGGTACACTTTGTACCCTGACAAGGCAGGCAGCTAAATTCAGCCTGAGTACAGATCACTTAGCAATGGAAACAATGCCAAAATGTCTGGTGGAAAAGCTAGCGGCCCACTAGCTAGCTCTCTCCTATCAGGCATCACTGCTACGCAACAGCGCGGCTGAACGCGTCAAGAAAAGCTCCGACTTCTTTGGGAAACTCACAGAGACAGAAAGTTAGTTTTGATTTGATGTTTGTATTAAATCGTCATTTAATTCAGTCCCTATCATATGTCACTTGTCACACCTTCCTGCCTTATTTGTCCCTTTTGAGCTTCCACTTTCCATATATGGTTTGTGCTTCCTGTTCCTGTTGGCTTGGTGTTTAATTAATCATGCTTATTCCTTGTTTCTCCTGAGCTCTGTGTTTGTAATATATTTTGTTGTGTACTTTATCAGTCAGTAAGGTTTTGTCCTGGGTTTTTCCCCCTGTGATTTAAACTCAGCTTTCAACAATCCAAGACAGTGGTGAGAGATTTCCTCTGAGTAAACAATCTTAAATCCTTAAGAACATCGTGCCACCAAATCGTGCCACCAAATTTCCAAACGTCACACCTTGCAGCTATCAATAAATTTCCACTTCTGAAGTTGAGAAGGCCACAAAAATGTGCCAGGAATATTCTCATAAACATGGTGAACACATGACCACATTTGTTTGGAGCCACACTCACGTTTGATCTGCGAATATGACAAGGAACTTCGATTAAGGGTGTGGCAAAGCACCACAAATAGCATGTAGTTAACTCCAATGAGTCTGTCTTTTTTTTCCATTTATTTTTGAGGCGAAATGTAAATAAGACCACTCCAAGAATAGGACAATTAGAAAACAACAATTAGCTATCTTTGGGGCAGTAATTACATCTCTAGTAATGAAGGTTGGCATGTGTTTTTTTTCTGGATATTTTGAGATAAAGATCGAACCACTGCACAGTTCACATTTTCTTGACTTTTACCCCGCTATAGCTTCTTACATAAAAGAAAACACTACAAATCCCTCAGGTGGTCGAGTTTGTGCAGACAAAACTCAGAACCAAACCTAATTATGCAATGGGAACATAATTAGAGCTCGGCCCTCTCTCTGGCAGTGACAGCCGAAAGGAAGGAGCCGGTAATTAACCATGCTTACACTCACAGCTCACGGCATTTCTGCAGTGAAGCGCAGGAAAAAAGAAGACACTTCAGTGCCGACAGACCTGTCGGGGTTCAGGAAGGCTGAAAACCCAGATCAGGAAACTCCCAAAGTGGCAAGAGAATTTATACCACCGCAAAAAATGGCTTTCAGACGACAATAAGTCTGTGACACTGTGCATGAACATGTCCGCTATTAATACGCAGGGCTAACATCTTCGGGGTGGTGGTACTGTTTTGGTCATTTCATGTCATCTGATTACACAGTAATTTCCTGTGCTTTGAAATACTGTACTTGAAGGCGAGCACTAATTACTCAGATAAAAAAAAATACCAAGACTGTTTCCTGATCACTGTATTATAGTGCAAAAACAGCAGTGACAGTTTAAAAACCTGTGAAAACTATAAATAATGAAAAAAACAAAACAAAACATTGTGGTATTGGTAGAATCTGTACAATAGAGTCAGTCAATACTGATGACACTTGTGGTACTCTAAAGTGTAACATGAGGTAATTTATCAAAAAATCAATTTTATATCTTCATTACCGAGTGCTAACAGACAGCAGCCACTGGAATTCATGCTTTTAATATCTAAGACTTCCATCTTATCTCTAACCTGAGGAAGCTGGATTTAAATAACCTTGAGGGTACTTTCTTTTTTTTGGTGGTGTATTTTTTTTATTGTACAAGATTACACTTTGATTTGACTTCACTCATGTGAAGATGTCACCATGTAAGCCATATAAATCCCAGGGCACGAAATAAAAAATGCTGGTTTTGTTGATCGGAGCAATTTGAGAACAGACTCAGAGGCCTACTGTTTCCTGATTTGCAGGCCTTGATATACTCCGTCAGGGCCTCCCAGACTACAGCGCAAGCAGGATTAACCACTACGGCTGGCGGGCGAAAATCAAGACTGTTTAAACCAACATAACCAGCCCCTTACACAATTAGGCTAAGGGAGGTTGCGTTTGCTAGGACAGCATTAGTTTCACATGCTAGTTTGCTTTCACTCACTAGATCCCTCCGATGGCTCTAGGTATTGGCTTTTACACCCTTCATCGTGCACTATATACACTGTATGGCCAAAAGTATGCGGACACCTCACCATCAAACTCATGTGATTTTTCACCAAACCGTTGCAACAAAGGTGGAAGCACACAATTGTATAGAATGTGTTTGTATGCTCTAACATTACAGTTTCCCCTCACTGTAACTAAGAGGCCCAAACCTGTTCCAGCATGACGACGCCCCTGTGCACAAAGCGAGCTCCATGAAGACATGGTGTGTG
>JAKKZN010000020.1:1909341-1922391 GCA_033441825.1 Pangasius elongatus | reverse complement strand
GATATAGCCAGCGGCGCCTCGTCTGGCACAGGGTTGGACCCGTCGGGGCAGATGAACCCGGGTTGGTGCACTTTGGTGAGCGACGTGCGGACGAACTCCAGCGACTGCTCCAGTGCGTATGTGTCCTTGGAACAGGTGTCTAGGATGTGGGCACCCAGCTTGAGGCCTGGTAGGATGCGGTTGTCCTGGTTGATCTCATCGAGTGCCAGGAGCATGGCCTCCAGACGCTGGATCCCACGCTGCTCGTTGATCTTACCACAGTCCTGTGTGCCCTCACCTTTCTCGTGCACGGGGAACAAGCCGCCGATCACCAGGTCGCCGTCCATGATGATCTCGCGTTTGGCGCCGGGTAGTGCGGGGACGTACCTCGGGCTGGCTTGGACTGGGATGATTGGGACAAACAGGAGGACGGCCATCATGGGAAGAATTAGAGGAGCCATGATGGGGGACTGGATCCTTACTGGAAGCACAGCCATGTTTCGTTGTAGGGAATGTGGTGTTGGTTTAGATGTTTAAATGTAGGATTTTATAGACTGTTAAGACTTCCAGTGAATGTTCTTTCATTTTTTTTCTTTTTTTGGCTCTTTCAGGACCTGGAAGAGGAACAAAAAAGGAAATTATAAAGGCTTCAAGGCTATTAGAGTTTTTTTCGATAGAGCATCAGTATCTGTCTGTATCTCTCAAGTGTGATTATTTAATCCGGCCATTTAACATTGCCTAATGTTTGCCTACCAGTTGGACATTGCTGATTAAAACCAGACATTGTGCTAATCATTAGACATCACATTAGGCAGAAAAAATATACAGAGCCGTCTAGCCATTTAATTGGATTGACCTCCATGTCGTGGAGGCTGGGCTCCTTTTATTGACTCATTAATTTTATTTAATTATTTGATTATTTTATTTGAAACATCAGAGCCTGTCCGATTCTGGCAAAGAACCAAAAGCAGTGAGTACAGTTCATGGCTTGTGGAAGGGAGATTTCAAATCTGTTACGGAAAAACATTTCTATCCGTTTTTACTCAAATAAAAATCAGCTTCCAGTCAGTACCAGTTCCAATTAGTTCTGTGAATTCGGAGGCTGACATTTGTCGTTAGCAGTCCCCATTTAACGTCAATTAAAAATGGCTTATGAAATGCAAGTTTAGACTATTTTAAACACTAGAGGTTTGCGAAATGTTACATAGATATTATTTGCAGTCTGTGACAAAATCCCCAAGCACCAAAATGACTTTTCCTTTTAGAAACTTTTAACAGAGGTCATCCTCGCTTTATTGTTATGCAGATTTAGTATTTCTGTTCCACGGATCCGTCTTTCTCCATGCCAAACTCTTGCCGTTCGTCTAATGAAGCAACATCCTCATATTTATTAAAGTGTTCTTCCTCGACCTCCGTTTCCATGGAAACTGCAGACCATGGGTATGTTAAGGGGGGGAACAAGGTGCCATGATAAAGGTAAGCAGCATATAGCAATTAATTTGAGATCTTTCATCGTGCAAGAACAAACACAGCATGCTTAGGAGAAAGGATTTATTTTTCATCTATCGAATACTTTAAGGTGCTTTTTTTTTAAATAAATGTGGTGGCAGGGGAAAAAAATGTGTTGACTGATATGGTTAAAGTGACCTTATGAAAGAAATAAAAGACAGGCACACAACGAATAATGGCTCAGCCTAAAACTGAAAAGAAAAAGAATAAAACATGAAATATTAATGATGCCGTTCCACCGGAGTTTGTTAAGCAGACAGATGCCAATCACAAATCTGTACGGGTTTCATTTCCCAGAGCACGATGGTAATAATAAGATATTAACAACTGAAATCAAATACACAAGCTGACCTGAGGCACCTACGCAACACCGATGTGTAAAGAGTAGTATCAGACTAGGGTAAGATAAACAGCTTCCTGATTTGATCCCTGACCATAAGATATGATCGGTTCAGGTCCAGTGAGCCAATGATTAATATAAAAAAAATTTTATCTAACAAATATTATATGGATGATATTAAAATCCACAACTTTCTGACTGAATCCATGTTTTCTGACTATTGGAACAACAGATAAAAAAGCCTTTGCTTTTATTTATTTATTTGTTTTTTTGTACACTTGATCGCAATTCCATGCAGTCGGGATTTGGAAAACGGCAGCGTTAAATGATCTCTGAGATTCTTAAATTAATTTTATGATTAATTCCTAGCTCAGTTGTTTCATACAAGTCCATATTAGCATTGTTTGTTCTAGGATGGCATGATGAAGCATGGTGCCCAGTTCGATGTGGGTTCTCTGGTTTTCGATGGACGAGTGTCCTGTCCCGGGTGTACCCAGTGTTCCCGGGATAGGCTCCGGATCCACCGTGACCCTGACCAGGATAAAGCGCTGACTGAATGTCGATATATCTGTAATATGTGCATGAACACCACTGAGTATTGGTCTGAGTTCTACCTGCGAGATCACATGACAGGAAATGCAAACTTTCTTTTGCAGATGATGAGACACTTTGCAAGTTGATATGAGGTCAGATGTCAAATCTGTTGCACCAGAATGGCCTGATGCAGTTTATTTGGCTGTTTTCATATCTCCAAAAAAAGTAAACCTCTAAGTTTCCAAGTTTGATGTAAGTGCGCAGCTTCCTCCGAGAAAGTCAGAGATGTTTTCTTAGTTCTGACTCTTTTGTGGCAGCTATCCCTGACATCTGTCTCACCCCTGTCACGGTTAACGCTTTGGCTCCCGACTGTGCAGACGACCAGCAGGGTCCAGTGACTGCGGCCACGCAAATATATTTAATTGGCGTTAAAATCAAATCTTTCCTTGCCTTTCGTGCAGCAGATGGGAGCAGCTGGGCTCTCTGTGTCATCACTAAGGTTGAGGCCTGGAGTTAATGGGATACTCCATGCCAAGGTAATGTAGCATGATCAGGCCAGAGAGGAGATGATTAGGCGCGAGGAAAAACTCTCTTTCCTCATGCTGATGCAAAAATAATGAGTAATACACTGTATGCGTGTTGCAGGGCCCAGTGTTCTGATAATGAAAAGAAAACTTATAGAAAGTGATATTAAATCATTTTTAACCTTGTAACAATCTGGGGTGTTTCTGAGTGTCATGTCCTGTCGCTTGTGCAACATGATGCAAACAGAAGCGCATCGCTGGAAAGCACACAGCATCCAAAACAACTGAGAATAATTGACAGAAAGATGTTTGCAGTCTGCACATCTCATCACCTACTTATCTGTGGAATTTTGATTGGCTTGTGAAAAGTTGGTGTTCCAAAACATACGTGGAGATGCTCGCCTGAAGTCGTTTGTGGACTTGACTCCTACAGCATCTGAGGCAAGGAAACATACTGTTACTGCAGGAAAAAGACTATTTGTCCCCAGATGGAGCCCATATTCATTTGAGGCAGTGTTAATACTGCATTTTGATTTCAGGTTGTCTTTAAGGGTTTGTCCCTTTATGGGAACCCTTCAGGTTTCCCTATCAGACAGTGTTCCTGTACTATCCAAAGTAAGTGGTTCCATGATGCTTCTTCAAGGCATCCACCAAATTCCAAGGCAGAATCGATTAGCCATCATGTTGATGGTGGAGATGGAGGTAGAAATGTTGGTGGTGATGGTAGTGAGGGGTCCATCCAAATGATTAGCCTTATATTACTACAGAATCTTGTTTAGGAAATATGCTTTGACAAAATTAGATGAATTAGAAACAGTCATCTTGTGAAGTCAGACTTTTGGAGCCTACGTTAGGTTTCAGTGTTTGATTAACAGGATACTCCTGAATCTCCTAAAGCCAAATTAAACACACAGACATTTATGGTAATGCACTGCATAAATGATTAGAATTATTAGAATCCCCGCCATAAGATTGATAGCACTCCTCCAAATCAAGCACTTCTACCCTCTCATTTTTGTCACGTTTCCACCCGATAATTAGGATTAATGGCTCTGTTTGTGAAGCATTTCCTTCATTCTGGCATAATTTGATTGTCTGAGAGTGCCATGCTGTCTTCATCTACATGTTAGACCTCCAGCAGGTCCGGACAGAGAATTCAACACTCAAACGTGGGATGTTTCTAGGTAACCACAGGGAAGCTGGATAATGGCATGCATGATGGAGTCGTGGGAAAAAAAACAAACGGCTTGATCTCAGCAGGATCTTTTTCTTGGCTATGCATGTGAGTCTCAGAATCGCAGGCGTAAGCAGCGGAGCTCCTCCACCAGAAGTATGTAAAAGTTCTCCCTGTTAGAAAAAGGGGGTTCTTCAAGAGTTTGTCACGACTTCATTAGATGATAAGGGCTGTAGGGTAGCTTGCGAAAAGGGTTCTACTTGAAAACCTTTCTGACAGAGTAGGGTTCCTTTAAAGGTTCCCCCAGAGATACAGCAGAAGAAATGCAGTTTTTAATTCTCACTCTCACTTTCAGTAAGCGCTTTATCCTGGTCAGGGTGGTGGTAGAGCCGGAGCTTATCCCGGGAACTTTGGGCAAAAGGTGGGGATACACCCTGAATGGATGCCAGTCCATCACAAGGCACCATGCGCATACGGATTCACACCATCATGCATCATGCATGCAGATTCACACCTATTCACACCAATTTATCTTATCCAAGCTACCTATTGGCATTTTTTTTTTGGAGGTAGGAGGTAAGCGGAGGAAACCAGTGCGAACAGTGGGAAAGCCCCNCACACACACACAGTAACCCAAGCTCAGAGCTGAACTGGAGACCCTGGAGCTGTTGCTTGTTTTTAATATAAGTACACCAGAGATATTTAGACACAGCTGGAACCAACATCAGTTGAACAAACAGATCCTGATGCTGCATCCTGTTCAAATTTGCCAAAAAATGGTCTCATCAACAGTTCATTTACAGAATTTAAAATCGTGGAATGGTGCTGAAGATTATGATTTGTACCATGTGAAAATGTCTTCAGTACTGTAGTTTAGTTCTAGTTTTTAATAATCATTTTCACTTTTTAAAAAAAGCAGAATTGCTCCATGTTCCTGACTGCCCACAGTTCTTTGGACTAAGGCTGAAATGACTGAATTTCGCAATGCTGGATGGATGGACGCATTTATACACACAGAAATAAACCATATGGTGTATTGCCTTTGCAGTCATTCCTGCGCAGGTTACCATGGATTCCTGAGAACGGTGACACTCCAGACCCGCGCTTCTCAGGGTCTGCTGTATCTGCTATAGGGCTGCGGAAGTGGGCTTGATTTTGTAGAGGTGTCTAGAGAAAACCCCGCTCTTCTATTCACTTGTGGAGGAAAAGCCCACTCTGGATGAATAGTGTTATTCAAAACACCGTGTTATTGAGGCTTTATTTTCCAGCACTTAAAAAAAAATTATTCAGTCCGCGCCAGACTGTCATGTCGAGCATGTTTATGTAATGAATAGCTATATATATATAACATGAATGGAGCACAGCCCTTGTCACCACAACACTGCATCTCTTTAACAAGAACACTAAAGGCGCATTAAGCCTCCTCTATTAGAACAGTGACAGGCGTGAAAAACACCCCAAGCATCTTGAATAGCATCACGGAGACTCGAAGGAAGGAGGGCAGATATACATATAGGCTACAAAACTGAGTGACAGCCAGTGGGTCTTGGCCAAGTGAATCATTTCCGCTCAGGTTCCTAAGGAAGTGGTGATGCATCCTGTTCGAATCTGCGGGCTGCTTTAAAGTTGAGATACTGAGATAAAGAAATAAAGTCCTATAAATAGTACATCATCATATATGAGAGATGATTCATTCACTGGTCATTTAAGCAATTCACAGCAAAATCCCCAGTGTTTAATTAACACCGCCAGCATCGGTTCAACACCCACAGTGACGTTATATAATGGAGTTAATTCAACATTCTAAGAGTTGAGAAATTTGTATCAAACAAAGGCAGTGTGGTTGGACTTTTTATTTTATTTCGATGAGTGGTCAAGCCACGAGGCTAAAGCCGATATCTGACCTTAACCTTTGCATATTATCATGCAAATATGAATTCATTGCAAGTATACAGCGTGGTACCATCAAGGGTACCTGTTTTCTAGCTTGGTGCATGTGGCATAATTAATTAGTTAGCCTTTAATTAGTTTTTAGTAAAATATATAAAGAGGGTCTTTAAAACCCAATTATGCACCTTTATTATTATTATTATTTTTTTTAACTGTACACTATATTCACGTTTCCAGGTGAAAGAGTGCACACTAAAGGTAGAAGGAAAAGTACAGTTTGGTATCTTTGTTCCTAAGACTGATCTTAAGCTATGTGAGTAAGCCAGGTGTTTTACATGAAACATACCTGAGCTAAGTTTTCAGGTTAATTCATCGAGAAATGTCTTGCGTGTGTAACACCACACCCCTCAGCCACAGACTCCAAACAATTCACCTCCTCTGATAAACAGGAGGCTGTTAATGAAGCTGGAGCTTCCTGCGAGGTTTACATGCAGGCATGTGTGGAAAATAAACCTGCCTCTGCGTCCTGATGCTATCTGTCCATCTAGAAGAACCGGAAACCTTAAATGTCTGCTTGCTTAAGAACTAAGGCGCAGGATTAACGCACAGGTCGGAGTGTTTGTTATGATCACTGACAGCGCGCGCGGGTTTCTCCTCTTCGCACAGGTGGAAAACAGAAAGCGAGTGAAATTGTTTTAGATCAAATGCTTCGTGCAGTGAAACGCACGGTGATCAGTGTGTGTAAATGAGATTATAAATAAAGGTGCTGTTGAACGCGCACTCCGTTAATCCGCATGCAGGTGTGTGAGTGTGAGTGTGTGTGTGAGACACTGAAAGCTTTCTTACCTGTGAAGAATGAAAGTTTTTCTGTCTTCAGCTCAAACTACAAAACCAAGCAATGAGAAAGTTTCTCTTCTTTAAGTTGATGTAAAGCCAGGTGTTCGGTGAAAATAGCCAAAGCTCCGAAAAAGCAGAGGAGAGAGTTAAAAAAAAAACAACAACAAAAAAAGTCTACATACGCGTGTTGCGTGAACGCATCATTTCTCCGGTGCGCCTCATGATTCCAGCGCGCGCCGCGGTCAGGTCCGGTTCGGCTCGGCTNTCGGCTCGGCTGTGATCCTCACACACACGAACGCAAACACACACGCGCGCGCGCGCACGCTGAAGTCACACTCATCCAGTCAATACTGAGCTGGTACCGAAAGGAAAGTTTGCGCACGCTCAGGCTCGGTGGAAAAATGAAATATTCATATTATTACAGAACTGGAAACACATTGCTCTAGTAGGTGTGTGTGTGTGTGTGTGTATGAGTGTGTGTGTGTGTTTGCTTGTATGATGTGATGTGATGCGATGGTAGGAGTGTGACCCTGAGTCTGCTCATTCTGCTCATCATCGGCGAAAGGTGGAGCTTGAACAACGCACACACACACACACACACACACACACACACTCCAACTCCATCCATTCACTCCACACACTTAGGCAAGGCAGAAATACGAGCAACAGCCTGCTCCACCTGACAGAACTGCACAATGTTTTCCAACCTGCAGCTGTCAGATAGCTTTTTACAGAGCGATATTAATTTATACACAGGTTTATCAACTCGTCCAGTGAATGAACACTTACAGTGTTGGATTTACCTGCAAGCTGTGAGGTGCTGTGTTGTATTATCTGTTAGGTAAGGAATAAAACATCAGCGTTGAGGTGGTGTGATAAAGCAGAGTAACTGTTACTACCCTGAAGCTGATTATTTTCCAATATCCAAAATTCCTAATACACTGTTAATTTATCGACTGTTACAACATGCTAACACTGGAGACTCCTTCCATAAATGTTAAATGTTATTCCCGTCTCATTACAGAAAGCACCTTCCTGTGATCGACGGTTATATGTCATTATTAAATAACAAGACGTTTTTAAAATCTGTTTATTGCTGGCCTTAGGTTAAGTGGAGCATATTGTTACTATAGAAGCGATAGCGTACTAGAACGAACCTGTGATTGACTCACATCCAGAACCACTGTCAGAGCTGCTGTAATAGAAAATTAATCAACATCTGAGCAGATTCAAGAATTCAGCATTGTTGTGCTATCAAGCGCCATATTAACGCTTGCAGTGTTAGTGAACTCTTGCACCTGTAGGGGAAGTTAAAGGTGAGTTATAGTCAGTGATTTTGGTGGAAGTTAGTTTAAGCTAGCTGTCGTTAAAGCCATGACGCTAAAGCATGTGCATGCCTGCTGCCAGGGCTAGAAGACCTGAATGAGGAGCTCTGCTTATCGCTTATGCCCCTGTAGTAAATATATCGCAGTCCCATACTGTATGAATTGGCCATAAACACCAAAACAAGCAACATGCAAACACGAAATGATGCTCCTCCATATTTGAAAAATGTTGTAAGGAGACACGTCCCTGCATGGACACCTCAGAATACTGTCAGAGATTGTGAGTAACCGGGGTGGTAGAAGTTGTGGGTGGGAATTGGCTACAAATAAATTGGAAGGAAACTGTGTAAAAGGCAATTATGGTGGTGTGAATATTTAATATCTGCACATGCCTGGTCAAGTGTGTTGAGAGCAGGGAAACAGAGATGTGCAGCGAGCGAGAATGGCAAGCCATTATAACGAAACGTGCAAACCACCGGGTGCTAATTCAGCCACGTCAAAAACCGCAAGTCACAGCCAGCGAGCCCAGCAGTGATCCGGCATGTCCAGCGTCCAGCACAGTTTCCTGATTTTTCTGCTCTAACGCACCAACTAAACCTGCAAATGAACTGATGAGGTAAATCAGGTGTGCCAGAGCAGGAAGATCATACACAGTTTGGCTACAATGGGCTGTAATTCTGAGACGCTGCAGTTACAGGGTGTCCAATTTTAAAAGTATATTTTTGTCCAAAAAAGACAATTTGCATATTTTTCCCTTTTCTGCAAATATAGTCAGTCATCTATGACAACGTTTGCTTCTATGACAACGTTTGCTTCTTTAGTTTGTGGTTTCTGACACTGTGACACATGGTTATCTATAGACAAGACCTGCTAACAGTAGACTGAGGCTAGCGCTTTAGCATTTAACATTTCTTTCAGATGTGTTGAGAAATTACTAAGAAAAGACTTGCTACAATTACACTGTAATAACGCTTAGCCTCAACCGCTACCGGAAGTCCCATAGATTCTGCTGTGATGTAGGACGATTTAAAACCCCATTCTGGCATTGCTCACCTTCACCGTATAGAGCTTCAGCTATTAGTAACAGCTTTCATATAGAACCCATTTGTGGGAGGATTAAAAGCACTCGCACCTCTGGAGAGCAGGCACCTGCAGTCTCACACACACCTGGAGCAGAGAGTGTGTTTAGTGTCGTCGAAGCATCCTGACCTCTGATGCACTTGTCCAATCAGAACCTGTTCTTCAGTGTCTGTGAATGGAGTGCGATAATGGGAGGAAATCAGGCGTGGGAAGATGCGTTTTTGTGTGTAAGTGTGAGAAAAGTGGCCACAGAAAGAAAAGCAGGGACGTGAGCTTGCGCACAATGCTCACTCTGTTTGTCACACAGCCCTCATTCCCCCCCTCGGCCCGCTCTCTTCGCCAAACAACTCTCTCAGATATTTCAGGAGATGAAGCCAGAACCTCGCGGGTAATTAGAGCGACTCAGAATCAGCCTCATGAGCAAAGGCGGGCCATGGAGGGCACACAGGGGCCTTGCCCACCCTAAGAGTCATCACACACTTCAAGGTAGCCTTCTATATATATATCTTATAGCATGTATAGCCTTCAGCATGAACAGGTTATGTTTTAGTTTTTACATCTATAGTAATAACATCTCTATCTGTCTATCTATCTATCTATCTATCTATCTATCTATCTATCTATCTATCTATCTATCTATCTATCTATCTATCTAAAAAGTGGTGCAACAATACTAAAAAGATTCCATTGCTCCATCCAGCTTGGCTCAGTTTATCTAATGTTCATAAAACTTTTAAATATTTTTTTATCCTATACACACATACAGAGAAAAAAAGCTTAACCCATCAAACTCAGGTAGGGGGCGTGGCCTAAAGTTTAAAGATGGAATTATTTTTTTTTCTTTTTTGTTCATCTATTTTGTATAAATAAAGTCATGTCACTTAACCACCTTAAGAACCCTTAAGAACCCTTTTTTTCTGAGTGTGTATAGATAATAACTATTATGATCAGATCATTTTATTTTTATCAGAGCATTAAATAAATTATCCAGCCCTTTTATAATTAGATTTCAGGAGATTTTTTTGCATTCTACGCCAGGGCCACCCGAACCGCAGGGTCCCCCCTTCCCCACTGCGCGTGCCTCGCTTCCTCCTCCGCTACGACGCCGATCCCAAATATAATTAGCTCCATCTTTTATTTGCACTCCTGTGCACACAGAAGCTGAGAGCTCTTTGGGTTTCATTTCCATCCATGGATTTTAAAATACATTTACAGTTGTATTACCATAAATCTAAAGAGAAGGGAACAGAACTTGAGAGTCGAGAGTGCGTCATTATGCTACCAGGCAACGTAGAAAGTCTACATCTGGAGGCTTAATAAAACAGTTGGTGGGTGTGTTATGGCTGATGAGATGCCTAATACGCAGTCGAATTCGTCGTTTACTTCTGAGTAATGTGCTCGTCTGATATCTCTGTGTTTCAGCGAGGGCAGCATTAACAGTACGCATTCACACCTAATATCATTTGGTTCAAACCCTGGTGCTTTGCCGCCTTGGATTCTGGCATCAGAGTCAGGGTTAGAATCACTTTATTTGCTAAATGTACACAGTACACAGTGCAAGGACATACAGATGTATACAACTACAAAATCGCAGACTTTAAATACAATACAATAAACACAGTATAACTGCAATACAAATACTAAGTCCGCATATAACGCTACACAATATAGCCAAACCCATATCTGGGCTTTCCCTAGTCTGTTGCCACAAAGTTTGACACACACAATTGTGTAGATTATCTCTGTATGCTGTAGCTTTACAATTTCCCTTCACTGGAGCTAAGAGACCCAAACCTGTTCCAGCATGACGATGCCCCTGTGCACANTGTCCTGCACAGAGCCCTGACCTCAACCCCACTGAACACCTTTGGGATGAACTGGAACATCGACTGCACCCCAGACCTCCTCACCAACATCAGCGCCTGACCTCACTAATACTCTTATAGCTGAATGAACACAAATCCCCACAGCCACGCTCCAACATCTAGTGGAAAGCCTTCCCAGAGGAGTGGAGCTTAATATAACAGTAAAGGGGAATTAATCTTGAATGAGATGTTCAACAAGCACATATGGGTGTGATGGTCAGGTGTCCACATACTTTTGGTCAAATAGTGTACAAATGGGTGAACAATCATTAAGATGGTGGGAAATGAAACTGGGACGCTGAGCAATCCAGGAAGTATTGTGACTAGAAGTATCTTATAAAGGTCTCTACATTAAGGGCAGTTTCTCACCTATTACCTGTTTGCCTGGTCTAAATTATAGCTATATCACAATATTAGAGCTGTCCAAGGAGAGCATATATTTCTGTCAGTATGGTGTGAATTTATACATTAAGCCACTACAACTGCATATATAATTGTCACAGAGGCATGACATTTGGAAGGAAGTATCCTGACACAAAAAAGGAAGTACTATAAGATTTCAAACACATCGTCCACAACGTCCTGAATAAAAGTCAAAAATACGCTGTCCTCTTGGAGAACTTCTCTTTTAAAACTAATATTTAAAAGGAGGAAATCCACACAGACACAGGGAGAACATATTGTATGAAACTCCACACAGGCAGTCAGTCGCACTCAGGATCAAACTGGAGACCCTGGAGCTGTGACAACGTGCCACACAGAAGAACATTTATTCACTTGCATTCCAGAAAAAAAAATTACTTTTGTGAGCTTCAAGATGTTTTAAGCCCAAGGTGACCATTGTATCTTGAATATTACATTTGACGTGCCTGAATTTTTCACTTCCTGTAGTTGGGTTGAATCAGTGTTGCATCAGAACAACGGTAGGATTTGATGGAGTGCAACTGGAGCGTTCACACCTACCCAGATGAACCGCACGAATTGTGGAAGAATCCTATTTCATTCGGTAAGACTGATCTCATTGACTCTAACGCTCATCCTTCGTCTTTCTCACTGAGTCACGGGGACAGGAGTGGCTGGTATCAATGTGCTAGCAATGCCTCTGTCTTTCATCAATAGACATCAGTATAAAGCTTCATTATTGGCATCTACATCAGATTATTTGCTATTATTAAATGTCTTAGAGTGGATTCTTTTGGATTTTTATTTTTTTTTTATAACTGAGCACAGCAGCACCATCATGAGAAAAATAGACAGAATGGTATGAAGAAGTGAGAAGTGAGTCTAGGGCTGATTTCTTTCAAGCCCAAACTGTAGATTCATTGCAGCCTATCAGTTACTAGATTTGAGCTCCATTTGGGCAAGGATTTGGGCAAGGACAGTTTAATATAATTTCCAGTCACCAAGATCTTTCTATACCCCAAATAATTGGAATTAAATCTAATCTAATTTTCCAAACATAAGCTACAGCAACAACAAAGGGACAGCATAAGTGCAGACAGTGTACCAGAACCAGTTCTTTTATAAGATATATTGCAAATACATTTGCCTATTCGTGGCCTATTGGTTAGAGAGTTGGACTTGTAACCTGAAGGTCGTGGGTTCGAGTCTCGGGTCCGGCAGGGATTGTAGGTGGGGGAGTGAATGNTCCCCCAACTGCTCCCCGGGCGCCGCAGCTAAAATGGCTGCCCACTGCTCCGGGTGTGTGTGTGTGCACTTGGATGGTTTAAATGCAGAGCACAAAGTGCGAGTATGGGTCACTTCACTTTCACTTTTTACAAAGATTGGGAGAGGGAAAGGGAGATTATGGAGTGGAAAATGTCTGTAACAGGTAATAACAAAAAGGTGAATTGCAGATACTGCAACTGAAAAAATGTCTGTGCACCACTGCGAACTTGTTTCCCATGCCAAGACTGAGAAAAAGAAGATAAACATCTCCCTTTTCCCATTTTGGCCTACTTTCAGGCCTTTTTGTGCAGACGTATAGTTTGAC
>JAKKZN010000020.1:1883377-1890633 GCA_033441825.1 Pangasius elongatus | reverse complement strand
TCTCTCTCTCTCTCACACACACACACACACACACACACACACACACACACACACACACACACACACACACACATTTTCCATACTCAAAATTCTCATGAATAAGAAAAGGAACTCTCTCTTTGTAAATCAAACACACATGCTTTAGCTATAATGCACAGAGTAGAAATATAAATATCCTGCTTCGCTTCCTGATCTTCTCTTTCACACACACACACACACACACACACACACACACACACACACACACACACACACACACTTTAAAGCCGTACAGATCGGTGTAGATCCTGAGACACTGTTATGTTACACGGGGATTATCGTGAAAATAATCCTCATGGCTGAAAGTTTCTCATTCTCACTTCAGCAGCTTTTTATTTTCTGGCAGCGTGAGTCATGAACACAGTGAATTCTAAATTAAAGACTTTTGTTTAAAGACATTGTTGGTCTGTGACTTCAAAATATGTTTTCCGTCAAATCTGGTGATTCTGGTTTCTTCATCTTAAGCTCCACTCTCACACCAGAGCACTACTTTTAACACCATCAAGTCCTTTGGCTACAGAGACACAAGCACTCACTCCATTCGTCATTTCCTTTCTCATCTTCTTCTTATTCCTGTTCTTCTAATTCTTCTTTCGGAGAATGAACTGAGCCCAAAGTGTTCAGCGTAAAGATTCTGTTCAAATCCGGAGTCTATGTTTGCGTTTGATAAAAATGTATAATTTAGTTTTAAAGGTATTGGAGCTTTTAGTTTAAAGTTAAAACTTTCCTGTTAAGATATATTCTGAGCAATCAGCAGCTCTGCTTTCACCTCACACCTGAACACACACACACACACACACACACACACACACACACAATGCATACTGTAGGGCCCCTCCACCTTCCTCCCATTCACTCACTCTCTCTCTCTCTCTCTCTCTCTCTCTCTCCTATATATATATATATATATAACTCTGCCATTCCATCTGTTTTTTCTACCACAGCTTTAGTCAGATGGTTTCTTTTTTCTCTAATTCTCTTTCCTGTCTGTCTCTTTCCCTTGTTGTTTCCATTGTTATTTTCCCTTTTTCTTTGTCTTCTATTTTTTTCTTTTAATGTCACTTTGTCTCACACATCCCTCCTCTCTCTCTCTCTCTCTCTCTCTCTC
Source organism: Pangasius elongatus (assembly GCA_033441825.1). Taxonomy (NCBI): domain Eukaryota; kingdom Metazoa; phylum Chordata; class Actinopteri; order Siluriformes; family Pangasiidae; genus Pangasius; species Pangasius elongatus. Next base: position 1,889,486 of record JAKKZN010000020.1, on the reverse strand, counting down.
TCTCTCAGTCATGGTCTCTCTGTCTATCTGTTTCTGTTTCTCGATGTACAGTGCACACGGCTGAAGAACCTGTCCTCACTGCTGGAACGGTTCAGGTGATGCGTTCTCTCTTCGGCCAAAATATTCAGCAAGACAGAGACATGCTCTTTTTACCTGGAAAAGCAAAACGAGCAAAAAACAACACAAACGAAATGTCAGGAAGGACAGGCAGCCGAGGATGTGATGGCAATGTTTAAGGGCCTAGTGGCTGCAACACTTAGAGCTGAGCATGGATACTGTGCCTTAGTGGGGAAGCTGCTTGCTTTCTTTCTTTCTTTCTTTCTTTCTTTCTTTCTTTCTTTCTTTCTTTCTTTCTTTCTTTCAGATTTAATGTGAACAATGCACGAGTATCTTTAATGTAATTCTGCTATTTATAAGCTCTCGGACTTGGGGGAAACATGCATTATAATTATGTAATCACACGTAGTGTGTATGTTAATAATATTTAAGATGTTTACTGTCCAGTAAGTGCATGAAAAACAGCACAGAATGATAATACGATTATGACGATTATGAAGAAGAGAGAAGGGTAAGTTTTCTAGCAATTTTCAGAAAAGCGGAATATATGCTCATATCTTTCCTGTACAGTTGTGTACCAGGACACATGAAGACACACACACACACACACACACACACACACACACACACACACACACACACACACACACACTTGCCCCACTAAATCACACTACATCTTCCCTAACGTGGTGTGAAACAAGAGGCCCAATCAGTCCTGAAAGCCCACATTAGTCTCTCCATCCTGATTGCCTGCTCTCTAATTCCCACTTGCCGAAGGCTTTCTCACTTCCTCTCTCATTAAAAGACTGTAATCCACAGGACTGCGGGGTTGATGACTGTCAAACGTCCACGAAAAACACAGGGGACGAGCGTGTTCTCAGCTGTGTCTGACAGTCCTCTCCATTAACAGCCACTAAAACTCCAAAAATACGCAGGAGTGGAGAGAGCCGGAGTTCAGCTCGTGTCTGTCTCAGCTCCTGTAGGACTCATCAGTGTGGAGTCTGTAGTCGCACTTAGAAGACTTTATAGTGTCCTTCTGCACTACTTGTAGCTAACGGTGACAAGCACAGACGTTTGGTTTGATCCTGCATGTCTGGGATCAAACGTTAGAGACGCTCTGTCTCAAAGCTGTGAAGAAACATGACGTGGAAAGTTTTTTTTTAAAGAAATAATATAAGAACACTAACGCGACTCAAGCTCCTGATACACCGAGACGGAGTGCACAAGCGTCTGACTGTTAGCCGTAGTTTTCTCGTAGTTTCTCACTTCTGCTTTAGCTCTCTGTGGAGTGAACATTTCGGTTCGTTTACTTGGCTACATCTCTAATCACAGTCAAAACGGTGCATTTATCGTACACGGTATTGGGTTTCTGGGTTAGCTTTAATTATGAACACAGATTATTGCCCCCTAGTGGTTTGGAGCTATTTCTTTTCACACATTTGAGTGTATCCTGTTGCCAGCTGTCGTCTCGACAGTGTGTGTGTAAGTGCAATTTTTATCTTGAACACACAACACACTATGTTGGTCGTAGACAAACCACTTGATCGTAGATGATGACTTGGTGAATCACTGTCGTAACAATGAAGTAACGCTAGTTCAGGCTACTTAGCATGCCACGCCTTCTCTATTTATTCATTTATTTATTTTCTTAATTTCTGTAAGGCTTTACTTTTATTTATATTAATGTTAATGAAACTGATGTTATATATCACATAGCTGTCATGAATAAAGCATGAACACTTATTTATGAATTTTTTTTAAAAGCAACACAAACAAGTTAATGGATGTTTGTGGTTTTGGCAAAATTCAGAACTGAGGCTGAAGCAAGTTCCAATATTTATACCTCAGGAAGTTATCCACATTTAAGTATTTCTGATGTCAATCAACACACACGTTAATTCACTTTTTACGTGATTAACACTATGATGGTCTACGTTTTTACAATCTTTATGGTTTGTTAGTGTCAGTGTTATCTATTCCGATTCTGATCCAGCACCTCATCTCATGAAGGGGGAAAAAAAAAGAAAAAGAAACTGGGGATAATCTGATCCTAATCTAGTGTCAGCACAGCAAGTCCCTCGTTTCTTTTCTGGTGCCTCATTGTACCAGATTTCCTTTGAAACAAAGTGCATTAGCCTGGTTTGTGGGGATTTATTCCTGACTTTGAATATAGAAGTCGCACAAAAGACTCACTCTGACAGGTCTCGCATTAAAACCTACCGCTGAGCATCTCCATTCCGCTCTTGTTTACTTCTCGGAAAGTTTGTTCAGGTTTTCTCCGCCCCGTTCTGACCCTCGCTAACCGCTCTAGAATGGGTCTCTTTAGGGAAAAAGAGCCGGTCTCCGGGCTTCTTTTATCTGCGAGCGTTTTCTCTTAAGCTAAATAGCCCTGGTGCTTCTCCAACCCCCTACTGCACTCCGGCCCCCATCCGGCTCTCATACTCCGCTGCCCACAAATTGCATTCTGAATCGCTTTGGTGTGAAAATCCCTCATCAGGAGCGAGGGGACGGGGAAAAGAGGAAGAGAAAGCCTTTTCATTTGCATGTATATCTCAGAGAGGAGGTTCTCTGGGTCGCTAGGACATTTTGGCTCTTTTATTTTTGCACAATAAGCCTGAAGGGCCACATCTGCAAGAAATTACTGAATTTTGTCAGGAAATGTGTTAAGTCACATGTCACTATCAGGATTAAATTGATCTAACAGAAGGAAGAAATGTTCAGCGAATGTTCACGGAGGTCACCTGAAACAAACGATTAGACCAGCATTCTCCAAGAGCTTCCACTTGAGATGACGAGCTCTCGAACAGATTCGCACAGGACGACCTACGAGAGCTTTAGTGGCATCACTTTCAAAACCTTGACACACACACACACACACAGAAAATGAAATTCTGAATAGAGAAAATCAGAGACACTTGAAGCAAGGCCTGTTGCCAAGGTAACGGGCAGGACAGATTTCCATGGAGATTAGATCCTCTGATATTCCAGAGACGGAAGAAGAGTTAGCGAGAGGAAAGAGAGGAAGAGGAAGATAACAAGAGTCCTTCATTATTAAAGTGGGGGAGTGTCAGGCTTTAAGAGATCATACGCAAATGAGCACGCTCAGTGCACACCAGACACACATGCACACACAGAGACAACTATTTCACACCTGTGGCGCCTTTTACCATTTTCGCTGCCATCTTCCGGCTTCCTGCCAGCCTGGAGGCTCATAACCAGGATCGCAGATGCCATAAGTGATATATTTCTATGTTTGTAGAAATGTAGAACACGTCCTTTTAAGGCATGATGACGCAGTAGGTAGTGTTGACACCTCACCTCATAGCTCCAGCATTCGATCCTGACCTTTTTTGAGCTTTACGTGTTTTCCCTGTGTCAGTGTGGGTTTCCTCAGGGTTCTCCGGTTTCCTCTGAAAAACATGCAGTAGGTGGATTAGGTACCCTAAATCCACCTAGTTGTGAATGAGTGTGTGTGATGGACTGGTGTCCCATCCAGGGTGTATTCCTCCCCCGGTGTTCCTTGGATAGGCTCCGGAATCACCGCAATTCCGACCAGGATAAAGCGCTTACTGATGATGTCACAAAGTGTCTTTAATCTAATGATCAAACCAAAATATCAGGAAAACTCCCTATACAGAAATGCACTACACTGTAGCTTTCCTTGTCACTGGACTGGTAGTATCAAGAGTACTTCTTTTATACCTTTACCTGGAAAGGTGTACAGTATGTAGTGTGCATTCACAGTTGTTGTGGTTGTTCCTCTTTCGGCTGCTCGTGCACTGCCACTGCAGATCCCTCGTCTGCGTATTTGATTTGGCAATTCGATTTTTATCCGGGCTTGGGACCGGCGCTGAGAGCGCACTGTTGCACGCAGCGCCAGTGGCTGGAATCGAACCCGGGCTGCGGCGGCGAGAGCGCCGTGGCCGAACCACTAGTCCTCCAGGGACCCCTCAGTGTATGCTTATAGTAGTACTCTAAAATGTAATGAAATGTACAAAAGTGGTCCTTAAGGTCCAAATATGTGCCTTAAATCATTCTAAAGGTACTCTACGTCTCCATGTACTTTGAACATTAAGAAGAAGCACTGACAGGAATCGAGGCTCTCTAAGAGGAACCCCTTTACATGCCGCAGTGTACACACCTTCTAGTTAAACCTCGGCAAGCGGAGTCATGTTGCAGCGCAATTGGAGCAAATTGAGCGTGTAACAGCGTAATTAAGTATGTAACAGCAGTGTTCAGAGTGTGGTGTCATGACCTTACGGAGACACCAGACTCCGCCTCGTGAGCAGCGACAGATGGAGCTTTGGCAAGCTGGAGAGAGAGTATGATACGGAAATCTCAATGCTTGTCTAATCTTTGTTTTTTGTTTTTTTTTTTGCAAAATGCGCATCCTTTGAAACATAAGACATCTTTTCTCCTTCGAACCGTCAAGGAGGCCATCACTGACTGTCCCAAATAAGTGAACAAACACTTGTGGCTAGCGTCGCACTAATCGAAAAATGAGACGGAAAAACGCCCTAGAGAGGAGATGTTGTGCTCACTTCTGACGCTTTCACGTGAACCAGTAGCAGGAATGAACTGAACTGTATTTCGCTGAGATGCACACAGTCACCCGCGCCCTGAAAGTCCCATTATATACAGTATACTACAGTACCGTGCAAAAGTCTTAGGCACATGAACAGAAATGCTGTAGAGCAAAGACGCCTTCAAAAATAATGTGTATAGATTGTGTAGATTGTTGCAATTTCACGTTTTCGACACTGGTAATTTCCCAGTAATGCTACTAGATCCTGAGAGGTTTTAACCTTGTATTCACGCCTCATCTCCTCTCATATTACAGCCATTACATTTCCACACATGTCCAAATGGGGCTCTGGACTCCTGGATTTGTTTATACGCTTATTTCATATTCTCTGTTTGTGTTGCATTTAGCAGTAGAAACTACTTCGGAAGCAGGTCGATGAGCCGTAACCTCCTCACATCACATTTCACAGTGTGGTGTCACCGTGTGGTGTCTGCTTTAAGATGCTTTAACGGTCAGTGCTGGGATGAACCGGCTGCGGCTCAGAGAGAGAGAGAGAGAGAGAGAGAGAGAGAGAGAGAGAGAGAGAGAGAGAGTAACACTCTGATCATCATGATAAGGGTAGCGCCCCTTATTTAAAAGTCTAAAAAATGTAAAAAATATTTTAAAAGTGAAGGACGTCTTATAATTTGGAATGATTTTTGAGCGGTTTGTTGGGATGTTGGGATGCTGATATGTGTTTATAAAAAGAAATGTCACATTTATTGTTAGTGTGATTAACCCTAGCCCTAGCCAGGGTTAGGAAGACGCTTCAGCTGGTTTCTATGGACTACACAAACGCACATTGTACACACACACACGCGCACACACACACACACACACACACGCGCACTACAGTGTAAACCCATATGAGGATGGGTTTGAGTCAGGTTGAGTCTGGTTCCTCTCAAGGTTTCTTCCTATCACCATCTCAGGGAGTTTTTCCTTGCCACCGTCGCCCTGCTTGCTCATCAGAGACATACACACACTTCACTATACTTTTGTTTGGGTAAAGCTGCTTTGAGACAATGACCTTTGTAAAAAAGTGCTATGCAAATAAAAATGAATTGAATTGAATTATTCACCTACATATAGGATCAGGGTTGAGTTTCCTAAGTGTGTGTGTATGTGTGCGTGTGTGTATGTGTGTGTGTGTTGGGTCAAACAGTTTTGCATAGGAAATATAATTGAAAAGTTTGGTCAGTATTAGACCTTTTGACTGTTTTTCATGTTTAACTGGTTTTAAACTAACAGTAGTCGGTTTGATATGACAAACAAATCATAAGTTATATTTAATAACATGAACATAATGTTCAGTTGCTTGTAATAATACTGACATCATTTTGAAGTAAACTGAAACATTATCCAAACACTAATAGTGATTATGTCAAAGAGAATTAAAGATGCAGTAAGTAAATACACCTCAGTACAAATAATTACTCTCCATGTCAGAACACTTGCGTTTAAAAACAGGGATTTTATAAAATAACG
>JAKKZN010000020.1:1846068-1857080 GCA_033441825.1 Pangasius elongatus | reverse complement strand
TGAATCATTTTAGTGAATCGACTCACTAAAAAGGAATCATTTTGCACGTGCCTGCTGTGTGACGCTAGGAGGCGCGCGTGAGCACCAAGTGCGACGCCCCGGCAGCTCCCAAGCAGCTGGAGTGAAAATGGCCGGCCAGGAGGATCCAGTGCAGAGGGAAATCCACCAGGACTGGGCCAATCGCGAGTATATCGAAGTGATTACGAGCAGCATCAAGAAAATAGCCGACTTCCTCAACTCTTTTGGTGGGTTTGTTCATACAGGGGGAAAAAAAAGTTGGGTGTAAACAGCCGCGTCTTGCTGAATGCTGTTATGCTAACTGCGCTAGCATGGCGTAGATGAGGAGTGGCTAGTCGGCGCACTGTAGCTTCCTGTATTGCTTAAACGGTTTATTATCGATTTATAAACATTTGACATTTCGTTTGAGGATGTTCAACGCGCTAAAGGGGCACAAATAATATCAGAGACGTGTTATTCACGCCTTCCAGCTCGTTAGTAAGCTAGCTAGCCTGCTAGCATAACAGACAGCACTGCTAGTCGGATAGAGATGATGGAGAGTTTACATATGCATGACTTTAAATTAATATCGCATTTTTCTTTCAAATCATTTCAGATTTCACTTTATTTAACTTTAGAGCTGAGTTATTTAATTTGGCTTGTTTATATGAGACTCAACATGCAACATTAGATAAAGATTTTATTCATTTATTCATAAGTTATAACCAGATATTGTAAATAATTAAAAATATATATATTTTATTTTGTAAAATAAGCCATCTCAATCTAGGAAGCGGTATAATCTGTGTTATCATCACCTAGGTTTTTAAATGCTTCTACTGCAGTGAAATAAATAAATTAAATTACAAATGAACTAAATGATAGTCAATAATAAGAATGAACCTTTTTTCAGTCTATGTTTATATATTTTTACGATTTCCTCCTCAGATATGTCCTGCAGGTCCCGTTTGGCCACGCTGAACGAGAAGCTGACGGCCCTGGAGAGAAGGATCGAGTACATCGAGGCCAGAGTGAGTGAATATGTGACAAGTTCAGGATGTAAACCGGTTTAAATACGTCACCGCGTTTACACCAGACACGCACAAGGTGTTTTCACACTTGCACTTTCCTTTCCGAGCCAGCCACAGTTCGGTGCAAACGTTATTATTGAATGCAAAACGTTTGACGCCAAACTCGACCATATCAAGTGCAAATGTATTAAAGATTAAAGCGCCACAGCGTTTCGATGCCTTCGATGTGATGAAACGTAACTGCTTGTGAGCAGCAGTTACGGTCAAACGAAATGATTCGGCTTCTAAAGGATCGGAAAGTGAAAGTGGCTTCACGTTAAACTTCGTCTGTTTGACGGAGAGGTCGAGGTCAGTGATTCGGCTCATCGCAGCTTTAAAAGCGAGTCTATCGAGAGAAAATAAAGACGCAGTCAAACTCAATAAATCTGATTCATAGAACCTGAATCGTTTATATGTGACGTGAAGAGAAAACAGCATTGTCCTTAGAAGAAACAATGATGACTATTCCCGAGTAGTGTTTACATCCTCATCCACGTCTGTGTTGATGTGCTTACTGAACTTACTGTCACTTTCTTTCTTTAAGGTCACAAAAGGGGAAACGCTGACCTAACCTTCCTGATGCTGAAGACGAGACAAAATGGCTACACTCCTTTTTTTTTTCTCTCTTTCTTTTTTTTCCTCATTCACCTTAAATAACCAAGCGACTGTTTTTCGACCAGCCTCTTAAAGCCCCAGTTAGGAACTGCTGACACAGTGCTGCGCCGCTTCGGGACTCGGGACTCGGGGTCGGGTCCGGCTGTAGCAGTTCCTCACTGCGGCTTTAACGTGTGGGACCATGAGTAACGCGTGAACAGTTTTCTTTTCCTCAATTTCCGCCTCTGTATAAACAGTTGTTCTGTTTTTTTTTTCGGATCGTCAGTCGACTTGTTGCCGTGTCTGTGGTGCTTGCACATACGTCTGGTCCTTCATCGTGTCCTGATTAAATTTGAGCAGATATTATTAACTGGGAAATTCAGACACTAAACATATATATTGGATGAAATGTATAGTGTACGATGAGTGAGTATGATGGGGGGGATTTCAAAATGGTTATTTTTTTTTTAAACACAAACTAAAACAAAAATGCGGTTTGTGTAACTGGTTTTCTGTATATATTTTGTAACTGTTGGAATGCGAAAGCCTGCGTTCGCAGAAACACCCGTGCCCTGTTACAGTTTCTCACGCAATAGCACATCTTCACACGGCGTGTGTGTGTGTGTGTGTGTGTGTGTGTGTGTGTGTGTGTGTGTGTGTGTGGGGCGAGAGGCTGGAGGAGTTACTCAAGTGCCAGTTTAGATCGTGCGGACGTGACTGATTTAGCTGATTTAGTGTTTTAATGCTCATACTTTGATGTATTGTGGTTTAAAATAAAATAAAAGAACATGTTACATAACTGTTGTGTGCTTTACGTTTGTCACCTGAACATATTCATTCATTCATTCATTCATTCATAATTTAATATCTAATTTTTTCTTTCTTTTTTTTTTCTTTTTTTGTATGTGGACTGTTGTACACTGAGTTCAAATGGCCATGCTTCTGAGGCGTCAGGATTTATGACACTTTATACCACCACGATCGTTAAATTCTCACTAGTCAGTTAATCAGAAGGTGTTGATTAATTTATCATTAATTATCAATTTATAAATTCATTTATTAATTAAAACAGCAGCTATGACAGTAGTAGGTTTATATTAATGCGGCCCTAATACGTTATCGTTTCTATAGCAACAGCTCGTTCACAGGGACTTGCATGGCGGACGCGCCACATAAACATGAAAAATTCTAATCATTGACACGCAGGAGCTTTCTGTGAGATGTTTCGTTAACGTTTATGGAAGGAGTCTCCAGTGTCAGCACTTTGTAACAGTCAGAGGTAAAGCTGTAATGAAGTTTTCTTCAGGTTTACGCTTTGCGGTTTCTTCGCGCCTTATTAATTAAAGAGAGTTAAAAAAGGAAGAGTGAGAGTAGGAACTAACTTCAGGTCAGCTAGTTTCACATCATTAAATATAACTATAAATGGATAAAAGGTGTGATGTACTTTAATTAAAAACAAACAAACAGTCGTTGGCAGGGTGCTGTGGTATGAGAGGAAACACTTCGGGACGCGCTGCTGTAGGAAAATAAGCACCACGCCACACCATCGTAGATTATTTTCCTAGAACAGCATGCTTCCTAATTGTGTTTTATTCTTACTTGTTTATGCTGGAAGGTTATTAACAACTGCATGCGGCTAGCGATTGATTTCTGACGCACAGAGGGGACTTTACGTTTGAATTATAGTTGTTTTGGGTTACTTCCTGTTTCCGGTTATCGGGGTCTCGCTGCTATCGGGAGTCGTGTTATTGTTATTATTATTATTTTATTTAATTTTATTATTGTTATTATTATTAATACTGAATTGGTTCCAGAGCCAGGACTCGGGTGTGTGTACAGGGAAAGTGTTGAATGTTTTGTGAATAGTAATGCTTGGTTTATTCGGAGGGGACATCAGCAACAGTCTGGAAAATGTCCCCGTTTACATCCAAAGAGACGCGAGTGAGGACAGTTTACCCAACTTCCAGGTATGTTCTTGTCTTTTTTGTTTTTGCTCATGTTTTCTGAAGCGACCAACCTTTTAAAAATAGCTTTTTAAAATATATATATATATAACCAGCTTTTATTTGATATAGATTTGCATTTACCCGAGTATTTGAGTTTGCTCTATGCTGCAGTTTCTCTTTCTGGCCACTAGATGGCAGCATAGACTCACACTCAGACCTCCAGTACAGCGTCTCCTGCTTCTTACTATTTATGTACACTTGTGTATGATTTGTGTTTTTTTTAAAAAAAAACTTGTTTATCTTTTTTAATCTTGTATAATTTAAATCCATTAAGATCTTAAAATCAACCTGTTGTTGTAACAAACACTGAAAACAGGAGGCATAGTAGGAATGTTTTTTTTAGATGGATATTTTCAGCTTTCCTACAGAGAATAGTGTTATTATTATTTACTGTTCATTCATTTTTATCTTACGCGCATTTTTAACACCATGTGTGTGCTTCAGTACACTCCAGAGAACGTTCAGGGTGTGGGCTGTGATGTTGACCCGAGTGAAGTGACCCTGCCAGGCTGCTCGTGTCGCTCGCCGTCCTGTGTGCCGTCCAGCTGCCCGTGCCTGCGTTTCGGCCTGACGTACACCGAGGGAGGTTTACTGGAGCAGCGAGCGGAGTCGGGTGCTTCTTACAGCCAGCCTGCGTTTGAATGTAATGCCCTGTGTGTGTGTGGCGAGTCCTGCCAGTCCCGCGTGGTCCAGAAAGGCCTGCAAACCCGCCTCTGTGTTTTCCGAACCGAGAGCCGTGGCTGGGGGGTCGTGACCCCGGAAGCCATCAAACACGGCAGTTTTGTGTGTGAGTACGCCGGGGAGGTGATCGGGTTTGAGGAGGCGAGGCGGAGGCAGCTGTCCCAGACTCCTGAGGATAAGAACTACATCATCGCCGTGCAGGAGCATGGTGGCTCGCAGAGGCTAGGTGTGACGTTTGTGGACCCGGCCGCCGTGGGCAACGTGGGCCGCTTTCTGAACCACTCGTGCCAGCCCAACCTGACCATGGTGCCCGTGCGCGTGCACTCAGTGGTGCCGAGACTGGCCCTGTTCGCCAGCCGAGACATAGAGCCGGGCGAGGAACTCACCTTCCATTACTCAGGAGGACACACACAGAGAGCTGACGCTTCTGGTGCAGGAGATCTCCAGAGGAAAGTGTGTCTGTGTGGGGCACAGAACTGCACTGGCTTTTTACCTTTAGACATTTCAGTCCTGCACTGAGAATACACTGGACAAATGATTCTCACAGGTTATTTATAGTTTATAATTCACTGTTAGCACCATTTCGGTCATTGTCGTGTACACAGTATTGCAGCAGACATGTCTCACCTGTGTCTATTTCCTGACAGCACATCTTAAAGAAACAGTAATTATTAAATGCCAGCTCAGAGACTTGGTACTCAGAGCTGCTTGTGTCCTGAGACTCAGAAATTTGTCGTTTCTACTGAAACACACAATTATCCTTTAGTGATTTTGGTACAGGGGGTAGTTCTGACTCCTCACAGCTCCACAGTCACCAGTTCCATCCTAAACTCAGGTTTATGTCTGTGTGGATGATCCTGTGTTCTCCGTGTGTCTGTGTGGGTTTCCTCCGGGTTGATTATGTGGTCAGTAGTAGAAAAGGATAGGGAATGACTGTGGAAGCTGCTACTATCCCGTGGTCATAAGTCCACAGATGTAACTAATGTTAGTTTAAAACCTGAGCTCACTGTCAAGGTGGCAGTTTCAGAAAATACCAAATTCCCAACCTGTAATTGAACTTTTGGGAAAGGTCTGTTATTCCAAACTCATTCCCAAGTTGCTAATTTAGCTTTTGGAAAAATTCAGAGTTCCAAACTGGTAGTTTAGATTTCTGAAAATTTCAGTTGCCAACCGTTTCTTGGATCGGTATTATAGATTTACGAAAAATTCTGGTATTTTAGGAGTTATTTTTACAACTCAGAAGCTCATACATACTAACACACTGTAATCCCAAATAGCAATTCTGGACAAAAGCTTTTCTACTTCTACGACATGGCCGCCCTCAGTAACGTTACAGTGTTGAGCTGCATGCTGAAGTTTTTTTTCCGTGTTTATGGATCACAGTCCATCACGTCGTGTCCTTGTCTGTGTGACGTCACTGAGCTGAAGCTGGTTACACACAGTATAGAACGTAATCCCTCGGTGTAATGTGTTGACCTTGCTGGTCTACTTTTCTGAACCACTTGTTCCACTTATGTTCTGTGTTGTAAACACCAGTCCAGGTTTACTTAGTGTGTCCATCTTTTGAGCGAGTTTCAGAACCGCCACCTTCCCCTTTAACAGAACTTTCCATTGGAGCTAAAGCTCAGGGGTAATAAGCAATTAAAAAGAGCCTCTGGGTGTTTGGATATAGTAACAGAGCTCTCTCCAGAGCGCCACGCCGAGGAGGGGGCCGGAGCGACCCACTTCACAGAGCCGTCATTCTTAAATCCCGTCTCCTCTCTCTCCTCCACGTCTCTGCCCCACTTCTAGCCAGGACCCGCCTTCATCTCAACAGCAATATTAATATCCTCATCTGGGTTAATTAGCCAGAGACCTGAGATGCAGAGCAGGGCACCAGAAACGAGACCAGAACACGAGGCACGTCAGCGTGAGAGCAGACTCGCTCTGTCTGCATGTGGAGAGTAAACAATCCACAGTAACGTCCAGTACGTTAATCACAACCCTGTGACGTTATCTCCCAGCTTAATCTCACAGGTAAAGCATTTCAACTCTCAGCTCATTATTCACTTACTTATCCTGAAGCATGTGATTCAACCTGGACCTCCTGATCGCGAAAATCCTAGCAGAAAATAAATGTATACAATCTTCCTGTTACTCCAAACGTCAGTCAGCCAAAGCATGATTATTATTATGCTTGAGTAAATTTAAGTTGAAGATATTTAAGTTCTGGTAGTTCGGTACGAGTCAGTTTAGTTTGGTTTTATTCGTATGTCGCTTTTAACAATAGACATCATCACAAAGCAGTTTCAGAAATCTGGATGTAGATTTAGATCCCTAATGAGCGAGCCAGATGTGACATGGCTCGTATGAATGGAAAATGGAAAAACTCCCTGAGATGTCACGAGGAAGAAACAGACTCAAAACGTAACCCTTCCTCTTCCGAGTTGTCCAAGATGGCCGCCTGTGTAACGTCACAGTATTCAGCTACAGTGAAGAGTCGTTCGAGTTTGAGGCAGAGATTTCCACCAATTATTGTGGCTGAGACAAGCCTCCAACACTTTTTGTAGCTTAAATTCAACACTAATCACGTATTGGTTCATTGACTACACTTGGTGTAAAGATTGCTAGATTATTCCTTTAACAGAGTGGAGCAGAGAGACTCTTTATTCCTTTGTTTCAGGTAGAGAATATCACCACACTGGTTAGACTTCACTACGAGATCGTCTTAACTGCGATAACATGAAGCGCTGTATGAGTCGGGGGTGCCATAACTTATATATTGAATTGACTGTATTGGTTTGTTCTGTACATATTCACTCATGAGTGCATGCATTAGGCCTGTCATATTTTAAAGCCGCGCAATTATGATTTGTCATTAAGATATTTTCTCTTCCTTAGCGGTTGCTGTTAATGGGGTTTTATTAAGGGGTTTCTTTCCCCTGCTGCTTTCGTCAGTGCCATTATGAGCAGCGATTATTAACCGTGCTTCTCTTCCTCTCGGCTGTCTGTTGAACCGCTTCCTTAGAAAACGAGCGCATGGTCTTAGCCCAGCCCGCAAGGGCCTTTCAGTCTCCCAAAAGTGATTTTCGTAAAAAGAAATTCGATCGCGTGTGGCTGCAGGTTCTGAGGGTCTCGAGTTGCAACTCCGGTTTGAATTCTTGTGAAAATAGTTTTTGTCTCACTGCTGTTCTGCAACTTCCTGACACATTGCGACACCCTGAGAAAGCCGCTTCTGGTGTAGAGTATCGGTGGCGTTTCCTCTTCAGCGCAGGAACCTTGTCTCCACTGATCGGGCCAGAGCAGAAATGATACTGACTTGCCTGTGACAGACTCTCTGAAATTTGACTTCTGTCTCATGACTCATCGCATCGAGTGAGTAAGCAAGTCTCCCAAGTCTCTATGGCAACAGAATGTGCGATATCGATTGGACGGCGAGTGTGGGCAGCGCTTCACAGCGATTGTTGGCCGGTGAAAGCAGAAATCCTGCACTGCTGATGGAGCGACCTTCAGTTTAACTGTCACGTTGCCCTCAGAGCCGGCATCATCACGATTCAAGTTTAGCCAAAGCGACTCGAGACTCCGTGAGACTCTATGCGTTCTGTCCGTCAGGGAACAGGCTAGGTGTTAGGGTCGTGACCTCAGGTCACAGTGGCAATCATAATACACCATTTCAGAAGATACAGTCTCATACACCACCATGTTAGCATGTGCCTTAAAGGTAAGTGTGCAGATGCAGTGCAGTCTACATGCTGAACTCGCTCCTGGAGTTTCAGTAAATCTTTTCAGAAAAGAAGCACGCAGGTAAAGTAGAGAGCAAGAACCCACAATTACGGGGTTATTTTTGCATGTTTGGGGAAAATGATCAATTTCAGGGTGAAGCAGAGTTACTGTCACCATACAGTACATCCTGAAGGGTTTTATTCCTCTTAGACCACACCTAACGTTTTATTTTAATTAAACGATAGATCTATAGAATGGTACAGCATACTTTTTTATCTGTTTATAGTTACATTTAATGTCCATAAAACAGGTTAGTTCCTGTTCTCACTTACATTTTTAGCAGCTATAAACAGTCATTCCCTCACCAGCCTCTCTTTTTTTTCTCTCTCTTGAGGTTAATAAGAAGGCAGCTCGTCATGTTACTGAGAATACCACAAACCTGTCATCCTGAAGACATCGGAAAACTTAAGCTACAGCTTCACACCAGAGGCTCTCTTCATAAATGCTAAATAAACGTGCCCTTATGCAAGTTCACCATATCAACAATTACACGTTTTTAATGTTTAAGGGTGTGTCTTTGACGTGTATACATCGTTTTATAGATAATAGTGTTGAACACTCAGATACTAAATCACTCAGAGCCAGATACTGGCTATACGCTTCCATTGCGTGTTAATAATGTTAGCCTTGGAGCTCCAGTTCAAACACTGTCCTAACTGATCGAATGCATTTTAACTCAGGGGGAAGCTGTGTAAAACGTCTTTTCATTAAACTGTTCCTTTAATTAGATGTCATATGTAATTTTCATCAAACTGACCAGAGCATTAGAGTCTATTTCTAGCTTCTCCCACAAGACAGCTGCTGCTTTATATCCGGGTGAAATGACTCCCGCTGTTTCCAAACAAACATCCCAAATGAAGTCTGTCGGGGTTCCTGATTTATTTGTTTATTTTTTAAAATTCTGCCCCATTTTCTTCTCGGAAACTGGGCCGGTGGTTTATTTAGGCAGAGCGGCCCATAAGCCTCGTGCACTACACCGCTTGCTGTGAATTTATTTAAAGCAGAAGTGGCTGTATGTCTATATATGTCAAGAGCACTGAGTGCGCTGTGGCATTGGGGTGGCCTACATTACACTGGAGCGAGTGTTAGAGAAGTACTGCCACTTTCTCTTGTTTGGAAAAAAAAAAAAAAAAAGTGCATCGGGGTAATATTTGGGTCAGTGTAATTGTTGAGGTTTTTAATTTTATTGAATTTGGAGGTGTGTTTAGACGTTAAAGTTTCAGCTTGTAATTTCTAAAAGTGCTTCTAGACTTATAATATTCATATAATTTCAAAGAAGCCTTAATAAATATGTGATAGTTTGTTAATGGCATGCGACGGATATCAGTTTGAACAGAAGGGGTGTGGTCAGTTGGGGGGAAGCGGGAAGCTTGTTAATGTTTTCATAGCAATTGTAATTCCCCTCACAGGCACCAGAGGGCTCTAACAATTCCACACTGCCCCTTTAAATCGGCAGTTTTCACCAGGGTTGGAGAATCGTCGTTGAATATCCCCTTCTTGCTTGCTTATTGCGGCGCTCTACGCCTTCTTACATCCTCCAGCGCCGACACTTCCAGCCATCGTGACCTCCACAGAGATTCTGCCGTCTGCTAATCAAGGCCCCCCGCGATCAAATCAAGTCTAATCAAGAGGCTCTCGGTGTGAAGAGAGACTTCAGAGCCATCAGATGGATCAGATTGGTAGAACGTGTGAGGGGAGCAGCGAGCGGAACGGCGAGAGCGACAGCGGCAGAAATAGAAACGGGCAGCCTGTCATGTCGGAAGTGGGTTACGTCTCTGATGAGAAACCAGATGCCTTCGTGTCCACGCCAGATCTCATCCACGCCAGATCTCATCCACGCCAGCTCTCATCCACGCCAGATCTCATCCACTGGGTCTTTATGTGACCACAGCTGGCTAACGTTATGTTTTTAAAATCAGATTAATCTGATTTTATTTCTGTGACATACGTAGGCCTTTTTATTTAATCCTCGTGATGTCTGCTCTTAATCAGCACATGTCACTACATTACTGTATTTCTGTTTTATTGCTGCTGAATTACTCATTTTTATTTATTGTTCTAGCGTTTATTTTTCACATCGTTAGTCAGAGTGGGCCACTGTGAAAATCTTTTAGGTATTTAAGAATATTTTGCTCCCAGGGGTTAATTATCATTCTGTACATGAGCTCATGCTGGCGTTTCTTCAGCACATTGCATTCAGTGTTAGCCACTTAGCATTTTTGCTGACGTGCTCCTTTACAGTCACCTTAGACTTTATAATTAAAGGGAAAAAAATCCTGTCAGGTGTATTTAATTTGAGTGCACAGACTGTAAAAAAGTCTCCGCGCAGTTTTTGCAGAAAGTCTCACGGGAAACACCTTTACGCAGGTTCATGGAGGTGTTTTGGGGCGTTTCAGTCGGTAATGTTAGAATAGAAGGTAATATTTTACATATTTTTTATATTTTTGTCCAGTTTTGTGTGTGTGTGTGTGTGTGTGTGTGATCACCACATCAAGCAAGTAATGTTTCAGTTGTGATTTTCAAAACAAATTCTGAAAGGGCATGACTTTAAATCCTTGTTGACCTGTAGAGAGACCAGGTTTACTCTGTGCTATTCTTAAACTAATCCCTGTTAAGCCATCACCTTTAACCAGGTAGTCACTGGTTAGTGTTAGATCCTTTCATTTCACAATTTCACTTCACTTTCGAACAGACCATCACCAGCTCCCAGTACCTTCTGATTATAGCTTTACAAGTTTACGCAGCATGCCTGGTGGACACGGCGGCGTTTAATGAGAGACGGCTGTGTGTTTTCACTGCCCCTGGGTTTGTCAGTGAGATTAGCAGTCTTGGCTTCCTTTGAGAGATTACTGCTCTAGTGCTGATGAAGTGCAAAGACCAACTGTGAACCGTCATGAACCAT
>JAKKZN010000020.1:1825123-1845968 GCA_033441825.1 Pangasius elongatus | reverse complement strand
CTATTTCCCAAACTATAAACTAACTGGTAGTCTCATTTAAACCACTGCGACCCTGACCAGGCAGTTACTAAGGATGAATGAATGAATGTTGTAAATACATCACACAGTGATGTTCATGAACATGGTCTTTCTTTGTCCTGCAAGCTTCATATCTGCTCGGACAAATGTCCAAAGCTCCAGCATGCATTTTTTTGTATTTTGTTGTATATTGGACCATACTGTAGCTTCGTGCACCTCATATATCCGTGTCTGCATTTGTATCTGTTTTGAACACGTTATCTGTTCAAGCGGAATAATATATTATATTTGATAACATCCCTAATTTGTTCTATAGTTACTCTGCGCTAGTGTGTGTATGTGCAATACGAATATTGATGGGATGTTCTATATTGGCTCAGAGTTATGTGATCTTTCTTCCGTGTTTCTCTGCCTCTCCACCTCTCCATCTCTCCATCTCTTGTGTGAGCTCTGAACCCTCCTCAGAACTTAGGAGAATACCACAGTGGCATGTTTCCATAGTTACCACATCAGTGAGTGGGAGATACTGTATAGATTCCCACACCGGGGTTTCAAGAGCTGTTTTAGTGAAAGATTAGCCCAAGTGGGCCTCTAAAGCTAAAACCGAAATGCTAATATAGAGGTTGAACTCCTACATCACTACCAAGTCTTGCCTCTGCAGCATGCACCAGGTTCTCCAGGCCTACATTTTAGGCTCCATCACATCCATTTAGGGAGAAGTATGTTTCAAACACGTCAGTGATTTCCTCCCAGAGATATGACGAGGTGGGATTTACTGCACTGCAAGTAATCAGACGCTTATGGCTCAAACGCTCACACACACACACACACACACACAGCCTCTCTTCATGTCATTCTGGACTTCATGACTTCATTATATCCATTTACACCACAATGATTCCGATCATTACAGCTTACTTGCCCCACCTCCACTCTATCGCATTTATGGTTTTGAGGCATTTATGCATTTTGCTTTTCAGATCCATTTCCCTGGAAAAAAAAAAATCTAACTAAAGGCTTATCAGTCATCAAGCCATGAAGCCGAAGAGTAGTCCGAGCCCAAGCCAGAGTGGATAATTAGAGCAAAACTACTAATGCTGCTGTAATAAGAACGTTTCCCCAGGGACACCCGAAGCCATTATCGCTGTATAATTGTCTTTTATTTTTAGTGAGGTACAACTTTGTGGTGTAGGGCAGAACACACTCACCTCCATGCTAGGACTTAAGCATGAACAACTGACACCCTGCAGACACGCCGTGATGAAGCAGGTGGCACAGATTCAGCCTCGCTCTGTCGAAACCTTTCAGGAGGACTGTATTCATGAAATTAAAATGAGCAGAAAGATTCAACAGCTCTGTCGTCTCATACATAAACATGTATATCCAGATTCCAGAGCAAGTCCTTCAGGGAAATCACCAAACCGTGCTGGACTCTGGAGATGCGATTCCTTGATGTTGCCGATCATAAAGTTCTAGGTTGAGCAAGACAGGTCTAGTTAAACAGTTATACTTCATCTTTATCCTCGATTACTCTGATGTCACTGGGATAACTAGGAATTATTCTCACTTAATATTAGGTTAAACCATTTTTTTAAGAAGTAGGAAATTAACAATCTGCTCCAAACATGCTGTTTTACTGATATTAGCATTGAACATATGACAGAGAAGTGTTATTACATCACAAAATATAAGAGCCTATGATGGTCCAATATGCAAATGAGAGCTATGCAACACCAGGGAGAGGGAGTAGGCGTATATTCGTAGATTGCTGATGGTATATATGGAGGGTTTGGCTGAGTTTAGTGATGTTTACGTTTGCCTTGTTGATGTTGGGGTAATGTATGATTAATGAACTGTTGTTTCCTGCTTACAAATGTAGCATGCAAATTCATCAGTCCGAAAAGAATGAATAGGAGTACTATTATAAGAGGCCCATCGTTCCATGGCCATCAGTCAAGAAAGTCCATACAGTATACACACACATACACATACACACACTCACACATACATACATATATACAAGTATATAATATACCGTACGTAAGAGATAAAGGTTCAGTCTTTTTGCATGTAATATTCTAATGAATACAAACACATGAACATGTGTAGCTGATTTTAGGTCATTGTTCTCGCTCAGACATGCTTGAAAAGTGGAAGCCTTGAGCAGAGCTGGTGATTTATCATCGCCTCACACCACTGGAGCAATAAAAAACAGCAGTGAAATGGACTAGGGATCAAAACGCGTTTGTCCTTGAAAATGAAACATAGCACAGCCGAGCTGGCCGATACCCCCCACCCATTCAGTCGTTCTCTGCAGAATACCATCAAACAATAGATGTACAGTTACTCTACCTTCTCTCTTCATTCCCCTTCCTCACCTCACAAAAGCACCATTCACACTGCTGTGATGTGTGGGATAGTTCCTCTTCTCCATGTTCCACATAAATGGGAGTTTGAGGAACAAACCGAAAGGTAATGTTCTCACTCTTTTCACAAATCGTAGGAGAATCTTTGTTTTTTCAGAGGGCACTCTCTCTTTGCAGCAGTGCTTAAGCGTTCAGCTGTTAAAACACGTGACGAGTTCATGAGTTCCTTCCTTACTGCGATCAGTTAATTCAATTTGTCTTGAGTATTACCAGATATTGCATACAAAGCAGATTAACCGAGACGGATAATCAGACATTCTGCTAAAGGGACAGAGTGAAACATCTTCTTTGTAAAAGCTTTAGATGTCTGCCAGTTTCTGAAGAAAACACACCCATGTGCTCACATTCATATCACTTGGCTTTATATCCTGCAGGATCTGTAATACACAGATATTCACAAGGATCATTCTCAAACGGATTGACTGCACCGTATTTCAGAAAGCCATTGCCAGTATTAATGATGAGCCAGTTCGTGTTATTCATACCCACTCCACTTAGTCAGATTAGTGTCTTTCAGACCCATTTCTCCAATACGCTGTGTCTCAGACCACGGCTACCTCTCACAGAACAACCTTGTTTAGATAGATGAACAGGGCTAACTGATTACAGGTCATCGTTCTACCTCTGACACGCTTGAATTAAGTAACAGCTGCATCTGCATGTCTTGTAAAAAACAACAAAAAAAGTGCAGTACCACAAATGGTGACGAATTTAAATCCAGAACTATCTGTAGCTCAAATGCTAGCCATGAAAATAGTAAGATAGCTCTGAAGGATGTGAAATCGTTTTCCTTGTGCTGCTAGGGAACAGTGAACCCTAACAACAGCAGCAACAATGGAGGAGCTTCAAGATCTTTTCCCATCCATTTGGTTTTATGTGAGGATCTCCATTGTAGTCAGCAGGGTTGTTATTAGACACGACTGCTGAAGATCTCTGCGCCATACTGTCCACTAAGCTATGCTCCAAACTGCATACACTCTTACATGCTATCTTTCTGTACGAACAAACAAATTGTGGCATAAAATTCTGACGTACTCTTTAGCAAGGCAGTAGGTGTTTTAGTCCTAGTATATTTATTTAGTCCTATTGTCTGACTTTGGTGAATTGACCAATCAATGGTCTGCACTGTTTCTAGCTCCACCCCTATTATCTATACTCAGCACAAAGAGTACGCACATTCAACACATTCAGTACTCAATTACGTTATGAATTATTTCTCTCCAAATATTTAATCACTGCCAATTCCCATTTACATACTAGCTCTCCCTGTCACATGACAGCTACCAGTTGGAGGGTGACATGAAGTCGTGTTCATGCTGCGTCACATGGCAGCTCGGAGGAAAGCACGATCCACCCTCTTTTGCTTTGACTGACAAGGGAAAGCGAAACACTGTCCCTCCCACCCAGAGCACAGAGCCAGTTTTGCTCTCTTTGACTCTGACATGAATGGCTGTCACTTTTGGGATTCGAACTCATGAGCTCCTAACCATAAGGCACCTTCCAGTGGAACCATAGTATTCAACATGACTGAAAAGCAGACAGTAAAACATTCGTATAATTGTGGGTGGAGTTGACTAGATGATCCAATAATCTACTGTATCTCTGATCATATTTTCATATTAACTCACAGGATGATCGATGCGTCACACTGTCTTCTCATAACTGCTTTTACCCAAGTGATCTCTTCACCACAGCAGACCTGTTTGTGTCTAATGAATTATTTTGTAGTTCAAGTGCCCTTCCTCCACGTATCTAATAAGGAGAAGAGAAGAGAGAGAGAGAGAGTGTGTGTGTGTGTGTGTTCGCCGAGTAGCTGATCAAAGTGCCGAACCATGTGCCTCCATTTTAGTGGAAATCAGCTACAATGCAGCAGCTGTGTCAGTGAGAGTCAAACCATCTGTGAATATTTGCATCTGAAAGACCTGGTCCATCTTACGTTGCATCACACACACTTGAAAATACACACAAGACTGCATGAAACACACACACACACACACACATATACATATACATACAGTTCACACATAGGTCAAGAACATGGGTTAAGCGTGGTCAGATAATAGCAGTAATTTTAGCACAGGTATGGTTACTGTCTGTGCAGAGTTTTGCATGTTCTCCATGTGGAAGCCCACGTGGTCATTCATTTTCCTTCCACTGACCAAAAACATGCCGGTACATGGATCGGCAACTGTGTGTGTGTGTGTGTGTGTGATGCCATGTGATGAACCAGCAGCCCATCCTGGGCATGTTAAACCCAGTGTTCCTGGGATAGGCTCTGGATCCACCACGACCTTGACCTGGATAAAGTGCTTACTGATGATGAATGAATGAGAATCCTTTGAGGAATATAACAGTGGGGGTAACCCTGTAAAGACAAATGCCTTATTATACAATAAAGAAATGTGATTATAAGCTTATATAATACCTTTCTAGTTAGATCTTAAAAACGTAATCCAAGCCTGGAGCCCTACGGCGCTGTGGTGGGTGTGGGTCAGCATGGTGGAGGTTCGTGGCTTGATAGGGCAGAATTGGTGCTTAGTATTGTTTGCCATTAATTTTCTAATCATATTCTTCTTACATAATGTGTCATGTGGCACATCTTTTTATTTTATATTGAACCTAATCTGGCCTCTTCTTCATCTAGGTGTTTAATGTGAGGTCATGAAAGCCTTGAAATGTTTTTTTTTTTGTAATCTAAAGAACTACATTTTTTATTCCTACGTTTCATTTCGAATTATTACTTTAAACATTGTACACTATAATATATGAAATGTAAATATAGCTTAATTCCACTATGATCCTGCAAGTCTCACAGAGAGAAATCTGCCTCTTCCACTTTATTACACTTTTAGAAAAATGGCCCCTGGCGTTATTTTTATTTCATTTCATTTCATTTCATTTTAAACTGAAGCCACGCTGCAGCACACAGACGTTGATTTGGAAAGCATGTTTCTAAGTCTGTGCCAAAGCTCACCACACAAAATGAGCTGAATGTGTAATGATTGAAAAAAATTGTGAGTGTTTTCTTTTTAGGCCAAGGGGAAAAAAAAAAGTAGATCACCAACTTGGTTTGTGGGTCAGACTGTTATAAAGTTGACATGAAAAGTGGAATTGACAGGCAGAAGAAGGAGCGTATTAAAATAAGAGCGGTGTCTTGCAGGACGGACTGAAACGAGAGGTAAGTGCAGGGACAATAGAGGATGGTGCCGTAATGGGAGGCGCATTGATTTCATACATCTTGTTCGGTGGCTTGGTCTGAGGAATACGCTTTCAACAGCAACCGCGGCTTCACCACTGCATGCTCTCACACGTGTGGCAAAATCATGCCTATTTTTGACACATCAGCTATCACACATCACATGTATAGAAGTGAAAAACAGCCGACTCCACCCTGCCTTAAAGAGGCACATTACAAACAAAGAGCTCTTTTCTAAAGAGACAAACGGCCACTAACGGCCTCTTGACCTATACGTTTCTGCTGTGGATGTAGATAGCGTCTAGACTTTAGCTGTCATCATGACAAAGGATACAGACTCTTTCTTGGTAGGATGTAAATTACAAACCTGACTCCTCCACAGGCAGCTTCTTCATTCCTGATCATTGGACTGTTTGGGTGGAAAACGGTCTTTTGTGTCTTTTTTTTAAAGGCTACAATTGCTTTTCACTCTTATATATGAACAAGTGTAAATCAGATGAATTGTTTGACTGTTCTTGGAAAAGGACTCATCAAGCTGGTTATTTCTCATTTAGTTAATGTTAGTTTGCTACTATTAAATTTTTTTTTAAAATCAGAACTTATGTCAAATATTAGATAGAAACGCTAAATAATACAGAATGACCGAAAAGTCAGGAACCAATGGGATTATGTCGAGCAAAATCTGAATAACCACGATACAGCGTAGAGCGTAAGGGTGAGCATATAGAGCGTGTGCTGTAAATAATAAATACAAAAATGAAGTATATGTAGTTGTACTCTCATTGGTTCCTGACTTTTCAGGAATAATATTCAGATAATCAGCGTGTCACTAATGGTCTCCTGATCGATACGTTTCTGCTGTGGATGCAGATGTTGTCGAGACTTTAGCTTTCTGGACAGAGTCTGTCATCATGACAAAGAATACAGACCCAGATGATCTTTCTTGGTAGGATTCACTCGTAGCAAATAAAGCATAAGTGAAAATAATAAAAGGAAAATACAGTGAGAGTTACAGAAGAGTGTCAGCAGCTCCAGGGTCTCTGGCATGATCCTGAGAGTTTCACATGATCTCCCCGTGTCCCTGTGGGTTTCCTCCGGGTTCTCCGGTTTCCTCCTACCTCCCAAAAACATGCCAGTAAGGGGACTGGCGATGCTAGGTGTGAATATATGTGTGTGTGTGTGTGTGTGTGTGTGTGTGAACTGGTGTGGCCCATCCAGGGTGTATTCCCAAATCATGTCCAGTCTTCCCAGGACAGGATCCCTTACTGAACTCTTACTGAAGATACACCACAGCATTCATGTCAAAACTCTGAACTTTTATGCAAAGCAAACAGGCAACAGTGTACCATGTTAGTTTAAAGAGAGAGAGAGAGAGAGAGAGAGAGAGAGAGAGAGAGAGAGAGATCCACCACATTTTTAGCGTTCCTTTTAGATTTGTATACTTTCGCCTGTGCACATGGCGGACCAGAAAAAACACACACACACACAAAAACTACATTTCCCATGGACAGGCGCGGTGAGAGAAAAAGTGGGCGGAGCTCCGCGGCTCGTGGAGGCAGGAGAGT
The DNA here is from genome assembly GCA_033441825.1 of Pangasius elongatus. Lineage (NCBI taxonomy): Eukaryota > Metazoa > Chordata > Actinopteri > Siluriformes > Pangasiidae > Pangasius > Pangasius elongatus. Next base: position 1,838,763 of record JAKKZN010000020.1, on the reverse strand, counting down.
GAGCGGCGGCGCGGCGGAGCGGCGGGGACACAAAGTGAGCCGTGAGACGAGACGCCGCGCTTTTCAACTGGACTCTTTTATTGCCTTGTCGCCTGCCATGGACTTACAGAGTGCGGAAAAGTGCCGGGACTTCGTCTGCCCCTGAGCGAGCTGCGCGTCGGCTGGTGCTCTGACTCTGACTCTGACTCTGTTCTTCTCCATCCGCAGGAGGTAAAAGTTCAGCTGATGCAGTAGTCAGTCGCTCGCGCCGCTGTGCACACGAGCAGCAAGCGCGCGCCCCGGAGCCTGGAACTCAGCTGTCACTGTAGCGAGATGTTTATTACCTGATGCTGAAACATGGCATGATGGAGCCGCGCGTTTTGTGCGTCTTCGTGGCGTTTTCTTTCATTCTGGTCACTCGGAGGCTGTAGTTGTTGTTTTAATGGATTCTGGGGCTCTGACCATTGAGAAAGTTCGTTTAAGTTCGTTTAGATTAAATAATAATAATAATAATGATGATGATGATGATTAAACGCTAGCGCGCGAGCCCAGTTCAGATGCTCTGTGCTGAAATTAAGGAGCGCTGCTCGGTTTTTGTTTTGTTATTTCTACTCGAGCTTGAGTGAGTAAACATTACAGGTAGGAAGAAGTGCAGCACTTCATTTTCCCTTTTCATTCTGCGCGAGCCCTCTCTGGGTTGTGCGGGTGATGGAGTGGATGTAAATCCTGCTCTAGGCTCGGGTCCAGGGTTGCATCCCTGTCCGAGTGGGTGTCACTCAGTGCTGCAGGGATGCATGTGGTTTGGGCTCGAGCTCGTCGCAGGAGCATCTCATTCAGCGTGCTGTGTGACGATGGAGAATGTGAGCTGTGCTCGAACGGAAGTGTTGGCATGGTGATTGCAGCGCGTGCCGTTGATCAAACAGCTGCCTTAAAAAAAAAAAACTCAAAGAGCGTTTTGTGTGTGTGTGTGTGTGTGTGTGTGTGTGTGTGTGTGTGTGTGTGTGTGTGTGTTTGGTACCCCCCCTCCTTCCATTTTTCCGCTCAACACCATGCTTCATCTTCAGCACATGTTAACATCACCACCAAAGCCACTCATTTATTTGTGAGTTGCCTGTGCCTTGTTCATCCTGAGAGCAGAAGAGTACCTGTTGCAGATGACTTGTGTTCATCAGATCCCAACAAGTCAACATGCACGGTTATTAGGAAGGCTGGACAAAGTTAAGAGGATAATTTGTTAGTTGATTTCAGTGGTGTTGTGAACCCTCAGGGGAATTCTCCTGCCTTGCTCCCCGTGCTCCCGGGATGCGCTCCGGATCCAGCGCCACCCTGACCAGGATCGAACTCTGACTGAAGACGATCATATTTTTGGTCACTTTAAAAGGATTGTAAACTTTTTTTTCTACTCTGTACATGGTTAAAACTTTCCATAACACCTGTGTAAAGACAAGCTGTGTGTTTGCAGATGTTCAGGTTGAAACAGTGGCGCTAGGGTTCTGGTCCAGCACTTTGATCATTCATTCATTCGCTGGTTGATCATCGGTAAGCACCGTCCTCGTCAGGGTTGTGGTGGATCCGGAGCCTGTCCTGGGAACGCTGGGTGTGAGGTGGGAATGCACACCGGGTAACACTCGTTTGTGTATAGCATAAGCAATCCAGCAGCATGCATGCTTTTGGGAGGAAGGAGGAAACCAGGGAACCCGGGCGAAACCCGTAAGGACACGGAGAGAACATGCATTAACCCAAGCACGGGATTGAACTGGGAACCCTGGAGCTGTGAGGCAGTGGCCCTTGCCACTTTTTAGCAACCTTAAATACTCTGATATACAGCGTGTACCGTAAAAAGGCCTTCAAGTATCGTGATATGATATTTTTTGCCACATCACCCTAACCCTAATTCTGTATGGTTTATGACCGTTGATTAAGCTGTCTGTGGGCTGCATGTCTGTGGCTGAGAGTAACTGCTGAATTGTGCATCTAGTGTCCTCCCATTTCCTTCTGTGCAGAAGGGGAATTAAAAAAAAAAAAAAAAAAACACTTCACAATGTGTTCAAGGGGGACTGCTTACGATTGAGCAATCTTGAACTGTGAACCTTTGCATTCTAATTATTCCTGCATCCACTTCTTGCTTGAGAGCTGCGGCTTCGGAAGCCGCTGCCTTTTTGCGTCTTGTAACGTTCCTTCAAATGAAATTTGCCACTGTTAGAACCGTGTTGATAAACTCTAATCGTATTGCCTCTGTATTTTGGTCGGGCTTCCTCGGCTGTTTGTCCTGTCGGGTGAGGCCGGGTTCCCCACAGCAGACCCCCGACTGTGACAGTGAACAGACCTTGAGTTCTCTGCAAGTTCTCTAAAACTAGGCCACCTCAGAAGGGAAGGTAGCGATGTTCTAGATTTTCATCCCTGCAGTCCTGTGTGCTCTCGCTGGAAAAGCCATGGATCGTCATAACCTACTTATGACCACTCATTTGCATGATCGTACGCTCACTCGTTACCTTAGTGGTCATGAGACCCATACACTCCATTGCATTCTTTTTTATTAAATTGCCACAATGGGGAGGGGAACTTGCATGACCTGTTTGGATTTTATACTCGTATAAATAAAATCCTGCCATTGTTTTTCTCTTTCGTCTAATAGGTGGACCTAAAAGCTGAGAAAAATGTCAGACAAGTTGTCTAGTTTCCTCCATATTGGGGACATCTGCTCCCTGTACGCGGAGGGCTCCACCAATGGCTTCATCAGCACCCTGGGGTATGTTCTGTCTCTTTCTTTGTTCTCAAGTGCTGTCCTGCTTTTCTTCCTCTGAAATCAACCCAAACGGTGGCAGTGGCTCAGTAGATTAGGGCTATGCACCAGGATTTTATTTTTAGCCAGAGAAGTGCTGGTTTACATCCCAGTTGGGAGTTTTGCATCTGCCTCGGAGAAGCGCAGCTCACAGTATCTCAGGGATGTTCTTCACCTGCTACAACATCAATATTTTCATTATTGGCTTCCACAGTTAATCAGACATAATCAGCTGCGATGTTGGGGAGCTCAGCTAAATTTAGCTAATTGGATATCATTAGATATTTTTTTAAATAAATATTTCCCAGACAATTCTTTTGCAGATGAGAAAACTGAAGATAACTAGGCAAGATACTAACTAACAGGCAAGACTGAGTATAAGAAGAATCCTCTCATTCCTCATTCATCTGGTGGAGTACAGACTTACAGTTTGAAAGATTTTATGCTCGGATTATTTAAAATAATGGGCTGAAAAATAACATTTTACTGCACACATGATGATAAATGATAAATGTTGAGCGAAGTAGTCATTGTTTGGGCGTTACTGTGCAGCCCTCGGGTGGAAGACGACTCTGAGATGTGAATGTGGTTTATAAAGATATTTTACTTTCACATTATGTTGAAAATAATTAAAGGGATGCGCGTCAACACACTTATCAAGGTATAGAGTAGATCTTTTGTGCTTTCCTTAATCTTTTATTTTATGACCATCACCTGTATCTAAGGGAAACATGCCTCATGAGATGATGATGATGATGATGATGATTATGATGTTAACTCATTATGTGTGACTGTAAAAGGCCTGCGCTTGCGTCTGCGCTTGCGTCTGCGCTTGTGTTCTTGACTGAACAGAAATCTCAGCTTTAGTGCCTTTTTTCCCTCCAAACTGAAGACACCTTCTCATTGGGCCTAATCACACCCTGCCACGTCGACTTGCTCAGATCCACCCCTTTACTAGTCTGAGGCATGTCTCAATGACCCCTCTGGCACACACACACACACACACACNCTCAATCGTGTACACAGCACTACCTCATGTCACTCCTCAATGATAACTAAACTATGTGTGTGGATTCGAAGAACTAGGGCTAAACAGCACTCGTTTGTCAAGATGACACACCTAGTGATTTTGCCCAGTAATCATTTCTCTCCCTCTTTTGTGTCTGTGTGTGTGTGTGTGTGTGTGTGTGTGTGTGTGTGTGTGTGAGAGAGAGAGAGAGAGAGAGAGAGAGAGAGAGACGAGCTGGAGCTATATTTAGAGCTGTGTGGCTCCGTCTCTGTGCCATTGACTGACCTCACACAAGACAGGCAGTAATGAGCCACCTGGCCTGCGACTCTGCCAGTAGAACGAAGCGTGGGTGTGTGTAGGTGTACATGTGTGTTGGTCATCCGTGTGTGATTGCTGTGGGATGAGAGAGAGAGAGAGAGTGAGAGAGAGAGAGATCGACGTCAGCAACTTCTGTTTGTGATTTGCACTATGGGTGGTATGGAAGCCACACAACAGCCAGAGCAAGTGGCTTAAGAAAATGTACCTGCCTTCACCAGATGATAAAGTGACCAGAGTTGATGCAAGATAGTGTGTGTGTGTGTGTGTGTGTGTGTGTGTGTGTGTGTTTTCACTGTTTATATCGCTAAACCCTCAGTGTCATGTTCACACCATGAAACAGGCGTTAGTGATTATCAGAAGCCTCGGTCCTGGCTTTCACTATGCTGTGTTTGGTGTTATGTGCCTCATGTAAATGTTGCCATAGTGACAGCATCACATACTGCACATACCGCAGACAGTTGACGTGTTGGTAGCCGCAAGAAAATCGCACAATGAACAAGGACAGCCAGTAATACCACATCTACGTTTTTAGTATTGGGCTATCATTTGTCAGGTACTGTTATCAGTGACTTGCTAGCTAGCTAACCTATTTAGCGACTGTTCCAAAGCACTAATACTCGAGACTCTTTCCATAAATGTTAAATAAACGTCTCCTAACAAAAAAAAATCGTCACCACAACTACAAGTATACGGTTTCCTGTGTTAAACAACACATTTTAAAAATCCGTTTATTGTTATTAGTCTTAAATTATGTCGAGCATCTGCGCACAAGTCCCCGTGCATGAGCTGTTACTATAGAAACAATAACGTGTTCGAGTTAATGCATTAATATAAACCTGTCGTTCGTGTTAGAGCCGGAACTACATTCTGAGCTGTGCTGTTGTACCAAATAATGCACACCATCACACCATGGCCAATCAGATTTGAGCATTCTACTTGAAAACATTTCTGTGATACACAATATGGCTCACGATGTAGCTACAGGTTTGCTAATAAACAGCAGGCAAAACAGTAATGTTGCATTTCAAAAAAAAAAAATCTATACAACTGACTCTGTGCACCAAATCCGCTGCTTCTAATCAGTGTGTATTTATTTAAAAAAAAAATACATTTTTACATTTTTCAGATTTTTTACATTTTTCAGCTGCAGATTTCTCCTCAGTCTTCAGTAGTGCATCATACAGTAAATGTTAATGTTAATGTTAATGCTGCTTTTGTCTGCAGCGTTCGGATGTCTGTAACGTGTATGTTGTTATTATCTGACTGCAGCCTAGTGGACGACCGCTGTGTGGTTCAGCCGGAAGCTGGAGATCTTAACAGCCCTCCGAAGAAGTTCCGCGGTAAGACCCACCTCTCTTTCTTCATTTTCGAATTCCTCTCCCTCTCTCTCCCTCTCTCTCACTCTCTCCCTCTCTCTCCCTCTCTCTCACTCTCTCCCTCTCTCCCTCTTCCACGCATATTTTGCATTCATTTCTAGTTTGCAATTTTACACCTGTTGCAGCTGTTTTGGGGCTGTTTTTTTCTGTCCTCTTTCTCTCCATCTCTCTCCATCTCTCTCTCTCTCTCTCTCTCTCTCCATCTCTCTCTCTCTCTCTCTCTCTCTCTCTCTCTCTCTGTCTCTGTCTTCCATGCATTTGTTTTCTTTGATCTACTCTCCACAGAAAAAGTCTGGTGCGCAAGTAGCATGTCATAACAAAAGGTTTATAAGTGGTGGAGCTTCAGATACCTCATTTTACCTCATTAGTCTTACAGTGTCTGCAGGATACATTTGGAACTGGGTGTATAATACACTTTTTTTTATTTTTTTTTAAGTCTCAGCCTGACAGATTTTTTATGCTTCTGTTGCTAAGGGTTTAAATCAGAAGACTATATATATATGTGTGCCCGATAGTTTTCTTCCACATTATAGATTGTGAGCATAATATGAAAATACATGTCTGATCTTCAGATTACACGAGTCTCTGTGTATTTTGCAGGACACAGATGGCATTTCCAAGCTATTTTGCGGCCCAGATGAGGTCTGAGAGGCCTGGAATTCTGGTCCATGTATCACGTTTCCTTTGGTCCATTCCCAGTTCGCATTACTCCTTGCCATATATCTTGCAGTCATATATTTTAAATTCATCAGAGTATTACTCATTGTTCTAATTATCTTTGTTCTTGAAAAGAAAATTATGTAATAGAATTATTCTAGTTATGTGAGCCATGTTTGTTGTCCTGGTGGCAGATCGTCATATCCTGCTTCGGTTTAGTGATGTTATGTGATAGAGGTTGAGTGTTGGACATGGAGCTGCCAGGCAGGAGGNGGATAGGTGGAGAGTGATGATTCGCTGTGGAGACCCCTGAAGGGAAAAGCCCAAAGAAGAAGAAGAAGAAGAAGATGTGATAGAGGTTGAACGCAGGAATCTGATGGTCAGAAGGTGTGCATTATCAGCTGCACAGGTATTTCCAGCTGTAACATGAACAACAGGTTTATATTAATGCGCTCATTCCAACATGTTGTTGCTTCTGTAGTAACAGCTCATACACAGGGACTTGTACAGCAGACACCTCACATAATCTGAGACTAGTGATAATAAAAAAAGGCATTAAAATACATGTTGTTTAGCAAAGTAAATCCCTAAGGTGATTGATGTGGTGACATTCTTTGTTAGGAGACAGTTATTTAACATTTATGGAAGGAGTTTTGAGTGTTAGTGCTTTGCAATGTTTATCAGCACAGGAAGGTCTTCAGGACGGATGAGTTTATGCTCTCCGGTTTCTCTGTGAAATGATAAGCTGTGTTTTCCGAATGAGAGAGAGAGAGAGAGAGAGAGAGAGTGAGGCTGGTGAGAGAATAACGGCTATAATGTAAGTGAGAACAGGAACTAACTTGTCCGTCCCTCGGATGTTCCACAACATTAAATCTAAGTATAAACTGTTAAAATGCACAACGTTGGTACATTAATAAACTAAAACATTGTAATCATTGGCAGATTGCTGTGGTATAAGCAGAATAACACATTCCAGAATGAAAAGCCTCCCGACGTACGTTATTTTTGTATAACAGCACGGGCTGTCGTGTGTTATTACTTACGTGCGAAGCATTTCATACGTTGTCTTAGTTGGAAGGGTTGTGTTGTGTGTAAAGCTGAGAGCTGACTCAGTATGCAGCTCCCACCGGCTCCTTGCTCATACAGCCAAGATGTGAGCTAATGTGCTGAGTAAAACGTGCAGCCAGCTAGCAGCTAATTAACCTTCCCCTCACCTAGACCCCCTGCAGGCTCGTGAATACGAGTAGGCCAACCCCTCCTCTCTGCTGTTAGCCTGCAGCCACTTCACTGCCTCTCTGCTAATAGATTCATTATGATTCGTCCTGTATGATTAGCACCACACATCACAGCTGATGGTTTTCTACAGATGCCTGAAGAAAACTGAATTTTATCATCATAACTGTTAAAAGATTTTTAAAAATGTCAGAAGGTAGCGGTTGTAAAAAAGAAAAAAAAAAAACAGTTTTGGAAGCTTTTCTTCCGTAAGCGAGGAAGGAAACTAGTTTGGGAACGTACCACTGTGAGAGTTGAAGCCAGTGAGATGCTGTACTTTCATTTCAGCTTATTTGAGCATCATGTCTGCATCATTACCTGGGCATTAAACCCCACTACACTCTCTCATGTAGTCTGGTGAAACCCAGGAGTAGTGCTCATGGTATACTGGTAGTAAAGATGCACTGATAAAACAGAAGCATGTGTCTTTGCATCATGTAGGAGTTTGTCAGTAGTGTGGGTGTATCTCGATTGTTGGACAGGAAATCATTAATGCTGGAGTATCCTACAGCGGGTACTATTCTGTACCATCATGTGTACGCTGTAGGATCTCTGGAAACAGACTTTACTCACTATTTTTTTCCTTTGGAGAAATAAGGGAATGTGCGTGTGCTGCTTTACTACAGGAATGGCGCATTTCTCCAGCCTCACTTCACTCGTCTTTTTGAATTAGTTTTGATCCTGAACTATTATGGAAGATGTAGAAGATTTTATGTATGTGTGTGTGTGTGTGTGTGTGTGTGTGTGAGGTCATATGTTAATAACTCCAGCTTGCCTCATATTTAACTTGTAAAGCATGTGAATCAACAGGTTATTTGAACAACGTATGTGGCATTCAGAAGGGCTAACGAGCGTGCCTCAGAGCGCTTTACTAAAGAAGGAGAAATGAAAACGTCCTTGCTCAATTTAGCACTGACTCCAGCTTGTGATGTAAATGACAATTTCCTGTAGATGTTCAGTGTCTTATAATAGCAGTTGTCAAAACAAGCCTTGGCCTTGATTTTGGCGCATACTTTTATAAGGACGATTAAAGAAAATCTGCTCGGTTCTGTCCATGTGACCAAAAGTGCAGTTAATACAGTTAATAAAATAATATAATAACTATGGCCGGGGTTCCTAACCTTTTTTTTTTGTCAGCTGAACCATTTCCTCTAAATCATTTGCCTGAAATGCCCCTGGAAATGTTAAGCAGGTTAACGTTAAGTGTATCTTTTACATGTTGAAAAAGTTTCATTCCCAGCTTGGCTTGATGCCCTTGCCTTGTTCGGTTTGATGGCCAAGTTTTCATGTTTTGCTCCTGAAAGTCTTTTTTTAAGAAAGCGGGCTTCATTCTTTGATTAGAAAGCTGCTTCACAGCACACACCGCACCCATGGGGAAGGGTTTGGCCTGGTCACTGTCCATACACGTAAATCCAAATTCTAACTATTCCTCTCTGTGCATTTCCTGCTTTGGGGATTTTGTTGTCTAGCTTGGAGATCGTTCCTCCTGTTGTGATTTTCTGACAAAGTGTCTGTCCGTTTTAAGTGTTTTTAAAGCATTCTAAAGATGAAGACGCTTTTTAGCCATGAAGAATGGTTTAGTTAGCTAAGACTGTAATTTGCGTTGAACTCTCACATGCGGAGGACGACTGACATGACCCATGATTACTTCAGTCAACTTCCATCACCTGTTACTTATCAGATTACAATAAAAATAATAAAATTTAGCTGGACACGTCATTGACATTTCCATCCCCTTCTCACCAGCCCCTGCTGTAAATCTGCTGTAATCCATGTAAAGAGCATGTCTGCTTCATCCTGATAGCTGCGCTGAAATAAAACATGGCCGCGTTGTAGCTGTTTTGGGTTGTGTGATTAGTAGCGAAATGTTTCAGCATTTTTTTGCGGTATCTATCAATTAGGAAGCATGGCGTTGAGTTACCGTGTGTGTGTGTGTTTTGTGCATGGGCTGCCTATACAAGGGTGGGAGTTAATCCTAGGAAATTTTTATGGAATCTTAGGATGGACTTTGGCATGCAGAAGTTTTAGTTCTGCTGTTGCTGACAGTTGCTTTGACTACAAAACAAAATGAAGAACGCAGCTGAAAAACGTCCAGAAAGGAGCAAGTGGGAAGATGCGAGAACATCTGTGTGGGTTTTTCAGCGCTGGAGAGACCTGAGAGATTTCAAAAGGCTTGAAAACCGATCCAACAGCAACATTCACTTTTGTTATGCAAAGACACCTTGATCAGCAGTTTTACAGTGATTGAGGTGGAGTTTTAGAGTGAACCGAACTGATGAAATTGTACCTGCATCTCATTTTTCTGGTGTACCATGTGATNTGATGATGATGATGATGATGATGATGATGACGTATTGTCTAGAGCTGAGGCAGTTCATGAATGGAAACAGCTCTGGGGCACCACGCCTCTTGGATGTGGAAGAAACTGAATAATTCATAGCAGATCAGTCAGCTGTTTTTTGTGTGTTTTGGATAAGGGTCAGTGTGTGTTGTGAGATAAATAAAAAAGCTACAGGATAAGTTTTGCTTTCCTGTCACACAGTGGCATTTGATGATTGGATCTGCTGTGCGTTGTTTGTGTGTGAGTCCTTGTGTGTGTTTGTGGTGTGTAGGCATCAGCAGAATGAGTGTGTGAGCGAGAGTGTGTGAGCGAGTATGACTGTTTGTGTGTGAGTCCTTGTGTGTGTTTGTGGTGTGTAGGAATCAGCAGAACAAGTATGTGAGCGAGAGTGTGTGAGCGAGTATGACTGTTTGTGTGTGAGTCCTTGTGTGTGTTTGTGGTGTGTAGGTTGCTGTAGGCATCAGCAGAACGAGTATGTGAGCGAGAGTGTGTGAGCGAGTATGACTGTTTGTGTGTGAGTCCTTGTGTGTGTTTGTGGTGTGTAGGTTGCTGTAGGCATCAGCAGAACGAGTGTGTGAGCGAGAGTGTGTGAGCGAGTATGACTGTGTGTGTGTGTGTGAGTGAGAGAACGAATTTTAGGCTGGGATTCAGTTTTTCACCAGTCTTGAAAGGATGTCCCGATTTCTCTCTGTCTTTAACACCTTATTTGGCCACATAGCAAAGCGGTGCAGCTGTGACATCAGGTGAACAGAAATTCCAGCTATGAGGCAGACATCATGGGGTCTGTGTTTTAACGCTACTTTCTTTGAGTTTACGTGTTTGTGAGCTGTTTCTTTGTTGTATATAATCAATTACATTTTAAAGGTCAAGGCTGGGAGCTTAACTGATGTTTGTCTGTGTCGGTAATTTTGCTGTCCTTCATGCCCTTAAGTTTGGGTGTAAAAAAAAAAAAGATCCAGATGACTCTGGCCCATGGAGATGTGCAACAGTTTTACAGACTGACAGAAAGCCCCAATTTTACATAAACCTCATATTTAAAATGCACAATTTAAACTTTTTTTGCAGGTCGCAATGTCATACTTTATAGACACTCCACTTAATATTAAAATATTTAAATATCTCAATATTTATTTATTTATTCAATCATTCTTTCTTTATTTATTTTATTTTCCCCCTAATTTATTCTGGGTTAAAATTCCCAGCCACTAGTTAATTCTCCCCTGTCATACGACTGCTACCAGTCCGGGAAGGTGAAGACTATCACATGCTTCCTCTGAGGCACGTGAAGCCAGCCATGCTGTATCACAGGGCAGCGCAACACACTCGGAGGAAAGCGCTATCCGCTCTCTTCTGCATGCATGAGCGCACAGACGCTCACGATTGGCTAGTGTCGCAGTGACGGGGGAGAGCGAGAGAGCTCGCATAGAAGAAATTCTGTCAAGTTGCCCAATTAGCTTCAGTGCCTCAGTACTTCAGTCCTTCGATAGGGACAGGAAAACTTTTTTTTTTTTCCACTGCTGTCTAAAGAGCATGAGATTACAATCTGACAGTACAGAAGAGAAAGTAGTCAGAAACAAAGCTTGCATCATTAGCTTCACAGACCCAATCTTTCTGAACACTGTAGCAGCTAGAATCCAGTGCTGATGAAAGGCAGAGCTAAAACAAATGATGAAATATGCCATGTTTGAAATAGTGTCTGTTTCCCTAATCCCTATAAACTGCACCTTTTAACCAGCCTACTGTAGTGCACTGGATATTCCACCCTGTACTTTCAGACTTTGCTTATAAAATGGGAAAATAGCCTAAATAGTGCACTATGTAGTGAATAGGTATGGGTTTTTTTTTGGATATATTATGTATTACTCTTTGCTGAGACCTGAGAGTTCTTTCTGGAAAACCAGCAGGAGAATAAGTGATGTACGCTCACCACACTTGACTGATATTTCCTAAACTCCCAGGCTTCAAAGCGAGTGTAGTTTGAAGAGTTTAGGGTAAGTGAGTTCTGTAGCTGAGCTGGAGAAACCTAAACTGGTGCACCATTGAGAGCTTTGATGTACAGAGACCTGCATCTCTCTGACTTGGTGTACGAGTGCAAGCGGCTTTTCTGCCGTAATCAAACCTTATACGGGCAAAAACAGACGAATAAACCTAATGGACCAATAAATATGCTTTTGCGAAGCAATATGACCTTTAAGAATAATTCTACTTAGTGTCAGTACATCTGGAGAGTTTCAGAAAGATAAAAAGTTGAGCCTTTGTGTGTTGCTTGAGCTGGAGGAATGATGTCTCTGCTGCAGTGTAGGAGGAGGCAGTGCAGGTTCTGTTCTCATACAGCAAGACAAAAGGCCGGCAACCAGGAATGCGATGGAAAATGGTGCAAAAATACTTCTGATGTATTCGTTTCAAAAGACAAAAGGAAAAGTGGCTAAACATTAACAGCAAATTAAGATTATACATGCAGATTTGATTACAAGCACTTTGACATTCATCTCTCGAGCTAAAGTGGCACGCAGGCATTTAGGTATGTGAGGTTTGGATCTTCCCCTCAGTGCTGACCGCTCATAAACACAGCCGGTTTCTCAGCCAATGAACGGCTTCTTCTGTTGAAGGAATGGCTGTATGCTGTGTAATACCTCACTTTCAGCTGCATGTCAATTTCTGAACTTCAGCTTGAACCAAAAGAGCTTGCGTGAAACCTCGTGTAAGGTTTTGTCATAAGTGAAGGACACTTCTCGTAAACATATATCCAGAATTGACCGCAGTGTCATTCAACTTCTCTCACATGTGAGCACTGGCTGTTTTTTTTCGAGCCCATATTAACTGTGGGAAAGTCTTTGAGCAGGAAATGATGCTCGAATCTGAGCATGGGCATTTCTGATAAATTTACTTGAATTTTGCAAAGTCTCATTCGAAGGATTTTCAAACAGTCGCTGGTGAGCGATACCTAAACCGACCAGCTAAACCGCTTTAGAGACATGGCGAGAGCTGTCCTGCTTACAGCTGTAATTGACATTTAATCAAATTCAAGTTTGGTCCTGTTTGCTCAGCTTGCCATTCAAAGCCACTGAGTCAAACTCTCTTAACCAGTGAGTCAAACTCTCTTAACCACTGCTTCAAACTCTCTTAACCACTGCATCAGTCGCTCTTCATTTCACGTTAGGCTTTAACACATTTATCGTGAAGCTAGTCTAAGATACCGTCCAGTGACGTATTAGGAGTAATGAGAATGCTCTCTGAGATTTGGTTTCTGAAACTGTCGAATAGCTTTCAGACTTGCAGCTAATCCACAGTGAGCGCGTCTTGATGACGTGAGCAAAGAGCGAAAATGATCACAAGCTGCACGCAAACCACCTCGCCGATGGCGGACTTTCCTGCAACTCACGATTACTATAAAATAGGCAGAACTGCCTAATTTGCTACTCAAAGTCTGTCTAGAATATTGAATATTCAAAGTATGGAGTCCTGCCTAGTTTATAGGCAAAGCTTTATGCAGCGGCAGTGGTGAAAACGAGGGCTATGTCAATTATATGTATGCACAAAAGCAAATAAAATCTCACACAACCATTAATATGACCAGTTCTGTAACTGTGCTTCTGCTTCTCTGTCTTCTTTCAACCTGTGACGAGCTGTTGAGAGTCAGCGGCAGCCTGCACGAATGTAACAGATCCACTATGCAAATGGCAGGAAAAGTTCCTCTTTTGTTAAGTGCGTCTGGGCATATGGCCTAGCGCCTCTGTCACCTGACTCAGGCCCTAAGGGACCTGTGAAAACCACACAAAAACGAGAACTGTGGCATATGAAACACTAAACAGTTCAGGATGCCTGGTGCTCACGCATCACAAGCTTTATCAGACTGTGACGTGTATCAAGCTAGCTGGTTCACCATGTTCAGGGTCAAGGTGGATC
>JAKKZN010000020.1:1772059-1784145 GCA_033441825.1 Pangasius elongatus | reverse complement strand
CATAAAGATATACATACACTCATTTAAAATATCAGGGAAGTAATATTATCTATCCCTACTTATGTATAATATAAAACACACACACACACACACACACACATAACTACCTTGGAAAACACGTACCCAATTTATTCGTCATGTATAGATAATGATTTTATAAACAAACTTTTACAGACACGGATCACCTGTTAACCTTTGGTAAATGTCTACGTTGACTTGAAGCAAGCTGTGAGAAATTGGTTATTAATGAAGTAACACAATGCCTTGCAAAATAAGGAGTACGTTAACAGAGAAACAATTATTCTGTCATCAGAGAGGTGTTGTCAGGAACTGGCAGGAGTGTGAATTAGTCAGATCTCATGATCCTTCGTGCACTGATTTTGCATTCACATTACTTCTTCACTCAGACGCAAGGCTGTGCATAGGGCCGCCTTTACAATTTTGCTAAATCCACGCTACGCTCGCTTGTTATCTGAAACGCTGTAGATGACAATAATACACTTTTTAAAGGTTTGGTATCTGAAGGTCAGGACACACAGATCCGTGTGAGTTCACAACCTGACCTTGTGATTAGTCTCAGGGAAAATAAACAGGTTAAGAATGCAGAAGAGTCAGTGAATCTTTCCTGTAAGTTGGCTGTGTTTATGCCCAGGCCTGCGCCTTGAGTCTGCTTTCCCAGATGACCTACATGATGAGGCTTAGTTATATAAGCCACGTGACGCTCCGCTTCCAAATATAGCACCTCGCAGGGTGAGGGCTCATGTGAGTGAATGCAGTATTAATGCAGTGTGTTCATTTTGCTGTCGCGTCTTGTTTGTGCTTCTTTGAGATTCCTCTCGGGCTCGTCTGTAGTCATGTGCGTTTTATCTTTCATCTGTTCAATTAGCCATGGCCTGACTGGGTTAACGAGATGAATTAAAAAAGAAACTCTTACGCGCACACAGGCACGCCGTTTGCATGCCAGGTCTGAAGTGGCTAGGTTGTTTGCTCTGTGTATTAACTAACGTTTGGATTTTTTTTTTTTTTTTGTCTCCATTAGCTGGTTCCTCCTCCTGAGCCAGAGAACCTTGCTGAGGTGTGTTCAACACCCATATTTTGGAAGGAATATGGGTCGTTGCGGATAGTAGTTGATCTGTCCAGATGCATTTCATTACCGCTACAGCCCCAACACACACACACACACANCTATTTGTGTTGACACAGAGGCGACTCGCACATTTAGACACACAGACCCGTGAAACACAAACACAGAGCTCTGGTGGAGCTTCATAAACGGATTGAGCGCACAGACGCACATGACTGCTCTGTGTTTTTTTGTTTTTTTTTCTCCCTGGCTTGGACCTCCTCTCACACATCTATTTATCCTCTTGCTTTTACAGTGATGTTCACATTTCTACCCTTTTCATTTGATGTGTATATGGGTGTCATTTCATTCCGTGTCATTAATTCACACAATTTATTATGTAACCTGGGTTCAGCTTTTTCTCCTCCCACTCTTTAACCTGCTCTCTCACCTAGGCCAGGCGTCTCTCACCCTGGCTGCCTTGGGTGCTCTTATGTAATTAAGACATTAGTTGTAGAAAGCGAATCCAATCCACACACTTGCACACATACAGACAGGACGCCATTTTAGTTTTCGTCTTGTTTGCCTTTCAGGGTTGGCTTTTTGCGTAGAACTTGAATCTAGTCATGGACTAAATGTCCACTAAATGGTTACTTTCTTTTTGTCTTTTTTATTAATTTCAGAGGAGTATTATGCTATGGCAAATGTGTGTATCTTAATCAGCATGGCAATTAACCAGGGCTTGCTATGTCTTACACAGCCAACTTACGACACACACACACACACACACACACACACACACACACACACACACACACACACAGATACGGATGCAAACACCTCTCATTTCCTTCATTTAACTGCATGATGAAATCTGTCCCACCTTTTTTCCCAGCATGCCATTAAAAAGATGACTAATGTGGATAGAATTAATCCCTCCTTTCTTTTTGTTCTCCCGGATGCCTCTTCCCCTCCCTGTCCATCCTCCTTCTTTCTCCTTTTGGCTTGCTGCTCACTCGCCTTGCTCTCAGGACCTTGATCCCAACCAGCCCCAGAAGCAAATGGAGGATCAGAAACGGGTAGGTAGTAGCATGGCTCGACCCTGAGGCAGCGGCCCCCTGCCCGAGCAGCATGTCTCCATTCACACACTCCCACTACCTTTACTAACTGCCTAACACTTCCTCAAGAGGAAACGCTCATCTGTACTGCGTGCAAGGTTGAGTGCTATTTCCACAATAGTTGCGTGTCTCAGTCACGTATTGTCAATGGAAAAAAATGGCATTTTTAAAAAAAATTTTTTTTTTTTATCTTGAATCTAAGAGAGGTTTTATTAGCCCAGTCCTAAAGGTCATGAACAGCAGACGTAAAAATCTAATCTACATCTAGTCCTGAGATGATGTAATGCTTGTCCAGGGTTAGCGATTTTAACCACAGTTTTGAAATCTAGCCATAAGTCTCAAAAAGCGTCACTAAGATCATTTTAAGAGGACAAAATGAAAAAAACAAACAGACAAACTGTCATTACATCTTCAGTGACCTCTAGAGTGAGCGGTGTGTGTGGAGGAAAACCCCTGAATGCCCCACCGGACCACACAGCTTGGACGTGGAAGTATGTTTTGAGGAACTGCAACCACTTTTGGGAAGATATTTGATTCCCCACCAATAATTTGACACATCCTCTTGTGCTACGAGTGAGCAGTAGTTTCTACTCACAAGCGTATGATCGCTAATAACCGATCGCTCGCGGTGCAGGTTTCCAGTGACTGTATGGCATGTTTGTAGCAGCTCAAAATTGTGATGCAGGTTTGTGAATTCTGCCAAAACGCTGAAGCTTAGAGATGTAAGACGGCGTCTTGTGCTATAGACTACTTCATAACTCGACAAATAAGAGCTGGTTTTTATCTTTGTCGATTTGAGATGTTTTCTGAGAGGGTTGGAGATTAGAGAGGAGGACACTGGGTTTTTAGTCTCCTTCCTAATCCTGTCCTAAGCACTCATTATAAAGGCCACATGTCATGTGGACAGCGCTTCCAAGATGAATAAGGTTTACATTTTGGCCGTGTGCTCAGAGTTTGTCTCTGATCTCCTGTATTGATATTATTAGTATTTGTTTTGTTATTGTATATAGCGAATTATCAGCACCAAATCTTAACAGATAGCTGTCCTTTCCTAATCTAGAGCCCTAAAATGACATGTTGAGGATCAGAGCTGATGTTAGTTAACCTGGACTGTGTTTGACTCTGCTTCGTCTTGTGTTGCCAGGGTGAAGCTTTGAGGCAAATCCTTGTAAACCGTTACTATGGCAACTTCAAGCCAGGAGGACGGAGGGACAGCTTGACCACCTTCAGCAACGGACCCCTTGGCCCCGGGGCTCAGAGTAAAGCTCCCACAGGTCTGTTTGTAAACAGACTCTCTGCACAGTTGTGACAATGTGTGTTATATTGTGTGTTCTTTAAAAACACACAAACAAAAGGAAAAGTTTTACTTCCGGGCTGAGATGTAGACATAGAGTTAATAATTACAGTAATAATTACGTCAATAGAATGGTCACAAAACGTGTGGGGGTGTGGGGACGTTTTTTAAAATCTTGTTTCGCATTAAATGTCCCCACAAGGTAGATTCTGTCAGATATTCCTATTCTTGTGGGGACATTTGGTTGGTCCCCACTTGGCAAAATGGTGTTTTTTTCCAACAACAAGAACTTGGTTAGTGTTAGTGGTATGTGTAGGCATATCAAAAATTACATCAGTGGAAGGTCCTCATAGTGTNTGTGTGTGTGTGTATGTTAGCTGAAACCTAAACTAAACCGCTTCTGGCATACGCAGGTTTTATAGAGGTCTCTACATCCCTTTATTCCTATTTTCAGTTGTCCGTCTCTCTCATTATCCCTCCATCTCCACCTTCATCCTTCTGTTCCTCTCATCATAAGTCTATCTGTTTGTTGCTTCAGTCCTGTTTCTCTGTTTAGCTTTTTATTACTCTGTCTCTTTATTAGTTCCTCTCTCTCTCTCTCTCTCTCTCTCTCTCTTTTCTTCCCTGCCCTCGTCACCCTTGGCGTTTTTGTGCTGCATGTCCTACATAGTCAGAGCCGTCTCTGCCGTTGCCAGGCAACAGGAGCAGGATGCCCACACTTCCTGTGGGAATAGCCTGCAGAGGCACCTGCTACAGGAAGTGTTTGTGTAAATATGTGTGTGTGTGTATATGTGTGTGTGTGTGTGTGTGTGTGTATATGGAAGATAAAAGCTAAACAATGCAGATCACATCAGTATGCCATGGTGCATATTTTGTTATACAGTTTGTTACTCAACCAAATTCCTATATTTCAACACATTTAGGTCCTTAGACACAGGTACAATGTAAGTGCCATAGTCCACATCTCTGTCCTTCCCCTGTCCGTCTTCTCTGTCTTCTCTGTCATGGCACAAAGCATGACAATGCCCCGTGAGCAGAGCAAACTCTGTGAAGACATGGTTTGCTAAGGTTGGAGTGGAAGAACTCTAGCCCTCAAACATTCCCAGAAGAGTGGAAGAAGTTGTAACCGCAAAGGGGGAACTAAATCTGGAATGGGATGTTCAACAAGCACATATGGGTGTGCCTCTGGTGTGTAAACCTAACCCCCCCACTTCTCAAATCCCCCCCCACCCCACTGTTTTTGCCCCCTTAGCATCCACTGGTTGTTCGGTGGGAGCCCGAGGGGAGCTGAGCCTGGCCGAGGTGCAGTGCCACCTGGACAGAGAGGGAGCGTCCGACTTGGTCATCGACCTCATCATGAACGCCACCAGCGACCGCATCTTTCAGGAGAGCATCCTGTTGGCCATCGCCCTGCTCGAGGGAGGAAACCCTGTCATACAGGTGCTGTACTTAATCTTCTGCACTCCTCTCTGAATTAATCCCACGGATTTCAAACCAATTTCACAGTTTAAATTCTGCCAGAATTTGCATCGTGTTTGCGTGTTAAAGGGCAACAAATCCTCATTTCACTCTTCACTTCTTTAATGTTTGTTCTTAAAAAACTTTGGACACTAAACATTTTGGCTGCATGACCTTTATGTTCCATGATGACTTTTATTTAAATTAAATGCCAATTTCCTTAAAGAATATAAACAAGGGACAACATGTAAAAGCAAAACATACTTACATACTCCACATGGTACACTATAGTTATAGCAGTTCTACAATGCCATTATGTACACCCTATGTAGCACGCGTGTGTAGTGAAAATGAAAGCATGTGGGCTTCAGGCTGGCTGTATGTTGGAGGAGAGTTAACACCATATTCCTGTAAGACAACGAGTCGAAGCTGTCAAGCTTTTACATGGCTCTAAATCTGTCTAGCAAAACAAATCTGAATTAAATAAACAAATCTGAAACTTGAACATTTATGAAGAATTTATTATATCCGTAGATTCCTTATTTTCTGTGCTCCAGAAAGCTGCAAAATGTTTCACCTTCTATAGTTTATGCAATATGAACTCTTTATTATCTTTATTATCTTTGTTGTATACATATCTTTATTATGCTTTTATGTTTTTGTTCAATTTTTATACTTAATCTTTAAAGTTGTAAAACTTTAATTTTTTTATGTACAGATTTTTAATGGTTTTCTGCTTTTAGTGTTAAATATTTCAGTTTATTTTTATCATTTCTAAATATATATTACATTTTTTTTTTTTAGAAAATTCTTGTAGAATAGAAATGTCTTCAGGAAATCGTGATATGATATTTTTGTCGTATCTCCCCACCCTTAACAGTGTCTTTGTACAGCATTAGTATACCAGCCTGTGTGCATGTTGACTGTTATCAAACATTTGCAATAAATTAGGACGTTGACTCAGACACAAGGCAACATTAACACTGATGATATACACACACACACACACAAGTGCACACAGACACGTGCATGCTCACACGCACACGTGCATGCTCACACGCACACGCACATGCTCACTATGCAAATCTGACAGCGGTGACGTCTTTGCCTCGGAGCCTGAAACACTGGTATTGATTGAGTGGAATTAGGAGACTTAATACTTTTCATCACACACATCTCAGGTGTTTTGCTACAACTTGTAATAAACCAGGATGATAATGCGTAATGCAGTGCTAACTAGCGTCTGCATCTCAACATAGTTTCTGAGAGTTTTACATGAGGACGTATTGTCTGGATTTCACAGTAAGATTGACACGGTGTGAAAGCTGATACTTCACTGCAGTAAAATCACAAGACAGAGGGGGCAAGAGAGATGGAGAGGAGCGGCGAAGGTGCACTTTTCCATCTCCTCAGATAATTCCGGCTCCTCACGTCAGTGCCCCCCCCCCCCCACCTCTTTGCGTTGCCTTGGCAACCTGTCAATCCGCTGACCTCATAGTGAGGTTGTGCGAAGGCAGACGAGGTTGGGGGGCTGAGAGACAGACTGAGGGGCAATTCATCACGTAGCACGGTTTGTGTGTGTGCATGTGGGCTTGGTTGCTGTGTTAAATGTGTGTGTGTGTGTGTGTGAATGTGTATCCGTGCGTGTGTGTGCGCGCCCTTGCACAAACAGTTCCTGTTGCGTAATGAGCTTGTTATTTGCATAGCCGTTCTACCTGATGCTCCCCCAACTTCCAGCAGGCTCTCGCACAAAGCTGCTCACATGAGGGTCTGTTACATAAACCAGGCCTGGCAGAGCAAATACACACACACACACACACACACACACACACACACACACACCCCATCTATGCCATAAACACACACACTTAAACTGGGCTGCTGCTCAGTGCCAGAACCAGGGCAGAGAGAGAGGGAAGGGATACAGGGAGAGAATAAAAGAGAAGGCAGATGGATAGAGAATGAGAGAAATTAAAAGAGACAAAGTGAAAAATAGAAAAAAAAAGTGTCTAGGCAGTTTTTACCTGTGTGAAAGGCACACAGTGAAGTTCTGGGTTACTTTGTGGACAAATGAGATTATGAACTCTCTATGTGTGTTGTGTGTGTGTTGTGTGTGTGTGTGTGTGTGTGTGTGTGTGTGTGTGTGTGTGTGTAGTGGCTCTATGGTTGTCACATTTATTTTAAGACTGCATTCATTGCTACATTACGCATTCGTATATCATAGATGACGTAATGTGGAAAATAAAGAAAAGGGTTATCTAGGTAATTTTTTTATGATCAACTTTCAGATTTACTCACCTCACAGTAATGTTTTTATTTGCTTGTGATATTAAACTAGATATTGCATTTCTCAGATGTAAGCGATGCAGCTGTCTTCATCTCATTTTCACACAGGAGCAGTTTTCTTTATTTAAGCCCCACAAACGTTTAGGCGGAGTTGCAAACGGCTTCATTTCGACGTGCTTGTCGAGGTATTGTCTGTGTAACTCCTGTTTAGTGGAGTAAATTCTCGATACAAAGACCTTTTGGAAATTGTTAACAATATACATGTAATATTTGTTAATTTATTGATTGACATGATTCAGTAAACTGGAGAATTCAATCGGTCATTTGGGCAAAAGGTTTAGGAAAGCCATGTTTAATGTGGACATGTCTTCAGCATTCAAATGTGAACTGTTTTGCCTTTGCATATGTAAATATAAAGCTAAAAGAATAGCATTTGATTTGCACTTTTACAGGCTCCTTCAGCTGAAAAACCGCTAAAAAGCTTCTATTGTCATTTGTGGGTGTGATTCAGGACAGATGTTTGTACCGGTGCCCTTCTGTAGAGCTTGTGGGGGAATTACGGCTTTTCGCTTATCGTTTCTGCTCTGATGTGTTCTCTTTCTGATTTCACAGTGAATCACTCACTTTTTTTTTTTTCTTATCTCACTGTTTCCCTTTGATGCATTTCCCTCTTTCTGACAATCACTATCACCTTATCGCTAACCAATCTGTATAAGGTTTGTCTGATGACGACCGTGCAGCACCTTCATGTCTTCCAAACAAACACCTTCTACATTATGATTAATATGACTCATGATTGTGCCTTTTTGTCTCTTGGTTTCCATGGCGATGTTGATGTGATTCAGCATCCCCATGTCTGTCTCCACTGTCTGTGATGTGTGCTAACCTTTAACCCAGTTTGCACCAGTTAATCAGGAGCAGTGATAGCACTGAGACCTCAGGCCTGCTAAGACCATCACCTGATTGCCCATCAGCCTCCGTAAAAACCGAGACAGACTCCTGTTTGTTGCGTGTGTTGGTGGGGAGGGTGAGCTGAGTGAACCTAAGCAGTGTCAGCGGACACGTCACATTGCTTCGTGGTTTTTTTAAGGAGAGTCCTGCTGCCCTGCTTCTTTTACAGAAGAGCTTTTTGTTTCCGAGTAGCAGAAGCAGGTCAAAAGCGCACTCGTTCCTCTCGGCTTTTTTCCCCCGTGTGTTTGTTTTGGAGGTAATCTGGCTCGGTTGCTGGGCTGAGAGACTGGCGCTGTGGATGGAGATCAGAGGGCAAAGGTACAGAGCAATAGAGTAGAAGGATGGAAAAGAGAAAGATGGAGGAGGACAGAAAATGAAGGCAATATGTAAAGGTGCCAGTGTTGGGCAAAAAAAATGGGAAGTGAGTTAGTCAACACAAAGAGAAGTGGGACAGGCCACAAACCCCTGCCAGCACCAAAGCCTATGTTGCATGTTTAAGTCATGCTGAAATAGATGCACTTTTTTAACGTGTCTGTCTCTGAGCTGGCTTTGTTCGTCTGTATAAAATTTGGGACTTTCCCATTGCAGGAGGATGATGCAAGCCAGACACATACTGATAGAAAGAGAGAGTATTGTGTATTGTGTTTTCTTTATCTGCTCCTTGTCTGACACTACCGTGACCTTTTAGTGTCTGCTCAGTGCTCGTGCTAAGGTCTCCTAGCTAGACTCTGCCAGTTCTTCCCTGGCCATGCACGCATTGCCAGTCTCTCTTAATAATGCAGTAAGTACATCGACCTCACCTGTTTGTGGTTCTAATGTAGGTTCAAACCTGACACTTTAACGGAGAGAGGATACTGAAACTGTTTTGAAAGGAAGGGACAGATTTGCTTAAAGTTTTGCCTGAAACATCTGTAACACTGCAGGTGTTAGGGTAGGAAGAGGTCACTGTGTACCAGCTGTAGGTGACCTAGGTTTGGTATAGAAACTCTGGAGAGTTAAATGCACATGTTACTAAATTAAGAGCTTACAAAACATGTACAGGTTCTCTCATTGTTGAAAGATATAGATCAGAACAGGGTGCAAAAGCATCTCCAAAACAATAGATGTACCATGGAACACTGGAAGGCCATCATCAACAAGTGGAGAAAACAGCATTACCAAGAACAGGACGTCCCTCCAAAATTGACGGAAAGACAAGAAAACTTGTCACGGAGGCTGCCAAGAGACACACGGCAACATTAAAGGAGCTGCAGGCAGGTACTGGACACTCCCTTCTGCATGCGACAGCAATCTCTCATATTTCTCACACTTCTGGGCTGTGGGGTTCGGCGGCTAAACGGAAGCCCTTCTCACAGGAAAAGAAAATCCAAGCCTCCCTAAATCGCCCCAAACCATGTGGCAAGATGTGTTGTTTTCTAAAGGTAGAACTTTTTTTAGGCATTAAACGATTTGTTTAGAGCAAAAACAAGACAGCTCATCAGCCAAAGTACACCACACCCACGGTGAAGCATGGTGGTGGCAGCATCATGCTGTGGGGTGGCTTCTCTTCACTTGGGACTGGTGCTTTAGCCAAGACAGAGGAAATCATGGATAACTCCAAATACCAATCTGTTTTAACACAAAACATGCTGGCCTCTGTTAAACAGCTGAAGATGAAGAAGCTTTCACCGTCCAGAATATGATAATGATAACGACCCAAAGCACAAATCCATGGCAACAGAGGAACAGCTTCAGAAGATGATGATCAGTGTTTTGTAATGGTCCAATCAGAGCCCAGATCTAAATCCTATCAAAGAGCTGTGGAAATACTTGAAGAGGGCTGTGCACCAGAGATCCCCTCACAATTTAATAGATCTGGAGCATTTTTATAAAGTAGAGTGGAATAAAATGGCCAAATCCGGATGTGCTAACTTGGTGGTCTGCACACTTACGCAACTAGGTTGGATTTTGGGAAAAAAAAACAAACAAACAAACACTTATTTCAGAAGAGGGAAAACATGGCCTGTCCTAGACTTGTGAAATCAAGCTTACTGTTTTTTTTCGTCCTTCCTTCATCCTTTTTTCTCTTTGCTGTTTTTGATCACCTCAAAATCTTCAGTGTCATATAATATAATAAACTGATGTTACGTATTGTTATAGATGTTAATATAATAATTAGACTCATTTGCAGTGACCAATAGTACCGTCACAATATGACAAATCAAGATTTCCGTTTCAAATAAATATTTTTAGTCTCATTAACTCAATAGTGTCGTGAGGACATTTAAGTCCTGTCAGTGCCGATCTTCAGCAGGTGCCAGACACCTGTATAACTGGATCATTTGGTACTGCACCCGTGGTATTCGATTCAGGGAAAAGTCCTGGTCATTTCTTGATTGGGAAAAATACCCTATTTACAAAATAAACTCGGCAAACTACGATCAGCACACAAACTACTTCTATGCTCAGTGGCTAAGCCCGTAGGTCAAGGCTAAGCTTCGGGCCTGGATGGCTTAGCAGTGTGTGGTTAGTGTTTCTCCTGCTGCAAAACACCTGATTTGAATGTCAAATTCAAAAAGTCAAAAAAGGTCCAACCTGAAGTGGGTGATGTAGCTTAGCTTGTGGATTTGCTTAAAAGTGTAAAAAGAGGGGCTGAATTTGTACTCCACACACACCAAACTCCGATGTTTTGAAGAATAATCAGGAAGAATAAAACTGGAAACTGTGTAGTACATGCTAGCTAGTACATGCTGTAAAATATGATGCAGGTTTGTCCACAAATCAGACAGGATATGGTCAGTGGTGACTCAAAATTAGCAAGACAGAGAGGGAAAGAATGAAAGAGTGAGGGGTGGGGGTGGGGGGGGGGTGTTGGAGAAGTTGTGAGAAAGCTGGTTTTTGGATGACCCTTGACGGAAACGTTCACCCACTCCGTCCTGGCAGCTACAGAGAGTGGGCTGNACACACACACACACACACACACACACACACACACACACACACACACGCATGCGCGTTTTATACTCTGTCCCACAGTCTTTTTCCTTCCCTGAACACAACCATTGTACACATCATTTGCTATATTGTACGTAAGGAAATGATGTCCCCGTGCACCATAAAACCATCCTGACAGAGAAAAGGGCACACGGGTATATTCATGTAGTCGGAACACCAAGACAGACTAAACGTACATAGTCAAATCACCTAAAAAGGAAGTGTCATCTTCCTGTTAGTTGTCGTTTTATTTGCTGCTGTCCCTCCCCTGGGCTATGAAAAGCCGGGTTTAGTCACTGTCTGCAGTTTGTGCAAAGGTCAAAAGCCACACTCCCACTGGCTCGTGAACAGAGATCATTGTAGACAGAGTTGGGCAGACGTCCAGATGGAGGATCATTTTACTACAACCCAGAGCAGGGCTTGTTTTACAAACAATATCCACGCACCCCATTACGGGCACAATACAGATTATTACATGAGTATAAATCCAGCAGCTAGATATGTACTAGTTTATTTATTTATTAGTGCTATTAAAGATTTTTTTTCCACCCACACATCACAAAAGCCAAACCTCTTCGCTTGCAGCACGTAGACACTGGCCTGGAGCTTCCTAAGAAAAGTATAAATAGAACAGAATTTTATTACAGGGCAGCTGGGAAGTCTCGTGTGTGTGTGTGTGTGTGTGTGTGTGTGTGAGTGTGTGAGTGTGTGAGTGAGTGAGTGTAGCCGAGTGTCTTCAGGGTTGCGGTCAGGGTCTTGTTGTGTATCTATGTGTTGACCTGCTTTTTGGGTTCTTCTGAGATTCCCATTTGTGGGCTTGGGTTCTTGGAGTCAGTAACAGCAGCCTGTGTTTGACATTGATAAGCAAAAAAATCAATGAAGTTTAGCTGCAATTCAAACATCCTAAAATGTCAGCACCTTCCTATCGAGCGCACACTGCCCA
>JAKKZN010000020.1:1749337-1758580 GCA_033441825.1 Pangasius elongatus | reverse complement strand
AGTCTTCCATGTGTTACTGCTAAGAAGTACGTCTAGCGCTAGCTTGTAGTCTGTCCTGCTATTCATATCTCTTTCATAAAGACGAAAAGGAAAAATTGTGAATGAGAAAAATTACCTTTTTTATCTCACCAAGATAACAATGTTAGCTAACCAGCTAACTATAAATAAAACCAGATGATTAACATTAGTAGCACATAAAGCTTTGTAACCTTTGCAGCGTAGTACCCGTGAATGAGCGTGTCTACAGAAACCAGACAAAAACCAGACAGAATTGGAAAAACAACTAAAATATTGATAGCCACTGAATTTGAGAGAGGTTTCAGTTCAAATGGATCGATGGATGAGATTGGATGAGATCGTCCATAAACTCTGTTTGTTGTGCACTGAATGAATTTCCTGTTTTTTATTCTTTAGAGAAATCTGACCTTGCTGGTTAGTTAGTGCGATTTCACAAGCACCGCATGGCCGACGAGGCTTTTACAGATTCTAGACTTGGAACAAATTTTTCCTTTTCTAAGAGATAGTATGTATGGAGTACCAACTAAATATAAAGCTCAGTAGATTAAGTTAAGTTTAAATGGGCTGTGTTCCAAGGTCAGCGGTTCGAATGTGCTTTGCAAGCTTTGAATAGAGGCTATGGAGGTTTCCATGGAAACCAGCCCATTTAACTGTTAGCGTTCCGCCGGTTCTTTGACACGGGCTTGTCATTTTTAATAACCAGCTTCAGTTCTGTTCATGTGTGTTATTCCTGGTCAAAATAGGACATTTAGGACATGCTGAACGTGTGCTGTTAAATTAGCCTCAGCCGTGCTAATGGGACTCTGCAGTCTCCAAAACAAAATTAATATAGACTGACTGAATGAATGAATGAATGAATGAATGAATGAATCGAACAATGACAATAGGACAGGGAGTGTGGCAGAACGGGTGCTGTAAAGATGAGCTGATCACAGAGATAAACACTCCAACCTTACTGTACATCCACTAACCGTAAAAGACTTTTAAGTAATTTTAAAAAGTGCCTGGTAGCATTCCACCAGACTTCCACCTGAGGTTGTTTGAGGACTTGCAGATGCCTGTGTACGAGTTTGTTCAATCTGTAGAATGCATTTCTACAAAACAAGTCAACAACAACAAAAAAAAAAACAATTTGCTAACTAAATAATGAACCCAGTCCTTTTTAAATCTCTTCCCAAAAGCCACTTAGACAGAGTTCTACAGCAGCTGCACAGGATTTAATAATAATCACAATATGTTTATGTCTGATAACCTTTTGATGCACAGAAGTTCAGGTGTGTGTGTGTGTGTGTGTGTGTGTGTGTGTGTGTGGTATCAGGTCTTAAGACATGTTGTGTCTGTTCGCTAACAGTGTGTGTTGGGTGAATGCGGACGCATCCCCCATGTTGTAGTTGTTTGCATGTGTGTGCTAAGCTTTGTACTGAGTCCATAGCTGTAGTAAGTGTGTACATTAAGATGTTCATGTGTGGATAAGTTTCGTGAGTGAGTGAGTATGTTATCTGTCTGTCTCTCTGTCTCTGTCTCTTTCCTGTCCTCTTTAGCTCAGCCCATTCTGTACTGGTGCTCAAGAAACATGTCCTTCTGGAGCAGCATTTCCTTCAACCTGGCTGTGCTCATGAACCTGCTCGTGGCTTTCTTCTACCCGCTGGAGGGAGTCCGCGGAGGTGAGACACACTCGTACATGTAGAGACGTATAGACATCTAGTNTGAAATATGAAAGCAGATGATTCCCTCTGAGAAGATTTAGAGCTGACCTGATGTGGTGGTGTGAGGATATATTAAGAAGTTGATTTAATCAAGAATAGTTTTTGCTTTAAGCAGAAAGCCACACCTTAACTAGGACTGACAGGCAGACAGGCCACGCCTCCTTAACTGGGACTGACAGTTAACGAAGCCACGCCTCCTTCACTGGGACTGACAGTTACAAAGGCCACGCCTCCTTCACTGGGACTGACAGTTACAAAGGCCACGCCTCCTTCACCGGGACTGACAGTTACAAAGGCCACGCCTCCTTCACCGGGACTGACAGTTAACGAAGCCACGCCTCCTTCACTGGGACTGACAGTTACAAAGGCCACGCCTCCTTCGCTGGGACTGACAGTTACAAAGGCCACGCCTCCTTCGCTGGGACTGACAGGCACAGAAGCGCCATGCCTCTTTACTCTTTGATGAAAACTTTTTTTTTATTTATATATTTTAAAATTCTAATTCAGTGTTAAATTAGAGAGCCAGAGCAGGCAAAACGGTTACTGTCCAGTTGCTTACAGACTTGAACACTTGAAACACTCTCTCACTCACACACACACACACACACACACACACACACACACTTACTTATGTGCACATATGACTGATAATAAGCCACTGGGCATCTTGGCTAGATCACTGATGAGATGCACAGCAGGCCTCAGGCTCCTGAAAACACTGCGTAGTAGATCACAGGTCTGTTTAACGCAGAGGCACGAGAAAAGGAAACCGATAACATCAAACACCGAATAGATGTCAGTCCTAATAAACACAGTGCATGCTCCGTGAATGTTTTGGAATGTGGCAGTTAAATGAAAAAGCAGAGCCACTGAGCCAATACAACAAATAATAAACAGGAATAGAAATATTTTTCCCCAGATCTGGCCAGACTCTCACGTCTCTGTGCTGGGTTTACACATTACACACACAGCTGAAGGTGCTTTATAGGGGTGATTTGGTGTAAACCTGTCGCCGTGTATAAACATGCAACACGCTTGCCACGCGAGAGGTGAAACACGGATGGGAAGAACCTGACCGAATTTTCTTAGGCTGTAATCTGGAGCTTCAGAAAGCCAGGGCAAAGCTGTGGCCGCAGTTCTAATGCTGCTTACGACAAAGCCTGTTATTATTCTTCATTCTTCTATCAAGCTGTATAACATAGTAGTGTTTTGGACTCTCTCTCTCTCTCTCTCTCTCTCTCTCTCTCTCTCTGTGCCTGATTGATTTAATGATTAATAATTTAATGATTTGATGATTTGATGATGTAATACTGGTATTGTCCGATTTGGTCCATGAGTGGATTAACATTATTGGAAATGCAGAAAATGAGTTTCTGACCTTTCCCCTATCGCGCTGATGAAAATGCCCCCCTAAACCTGCACACATGTGGCTGTGTACTTCTCCGCAGCACTTCTAGCTCCCATGTGAACCAAAAAGTCTGATTTAAATTCAGGGTTTTGTAAGACTCTCTATAAGACTTCTGCTTTGCATTTCTGTAGAAAATTGTTTCTTTGCTGCAACATGTTCTGCAATACCATTTCCTAGAAACTTTTGACTCTGCCACATGATAAACAAACAATTGACTTGTTTTTTTGTTTTTTTTTTCTTTGAAGTTGAGTTTTGGTCTCTTTAAGGAACTGGCCTTTGCCTATTGTTCATCAGATGCAGACAGTGTTGTGGCTGTTTCACTGTTTCCTGTTTCATTTTGCCCATTCCTTTGACATCTTGAAAATTCAGTTTGGTAAGCTAAGAATGCCATGTTAACCTTTTTTTTTTTTTTTAACAACAACCTAACCTAAGGTTACCTGAAGAAGTTTAGAAAACAAACCCGTGTTCTCGCTGTCTCACAAGGTATCAGTAACCTGCGAAAATGCGGAAATGTCTTGAATTCGTTTTAGGTTGCTTTTATTGTAATGTTATAGAAAATAACCAGTTTCTCTCTCTCTCTCTCTCTCTCTCTCTCTCTCTCTGTAGACTGGAAATAGATTAATTTTAATAATTTTTCTCCTCCCATTTTTCCATTTCCTACCAAATTGATTAAATATTTACAGTTTCAACAACATACAGAATAAATTAAATATAAATAAAGGAACCACAATAATAAACAATCTACAAAATGCTATTTCGACATTAGTATACTGCCCACTTCTGCTTATCAGGTAAATGAAACACACACACACACACACACACACTTCCTGCTGATAGTCCCGTGTCTGATCCATGATGGTGTAATCCTGTGTGCACATTGTGGTTGTTGTCTGTTGTACTGATGGTTGCATCACCCTGCAATCTGATCACTGCATTCTAGTTTAGCTTTAGTGTTTAAACTTCTTTCGTGTGTGTGTGTGTGTGTGTGTGTGTGTGTGTAATGTTCCAGCTGCCTCTTGAACCTGAGCTTTTGGCCTTGTAAACTCAGGCCTACATAGCTCTAAGTTAGATCAGTTTGGAGCACAACTGGGTGTCTGATCTTCAGACCCTCTCTCTGTTTAAGCTAAACACACACACACACACACACACACACACACACACACACACACACACACACACACACAGTATAGAAGACGTTCGAGGTTTAATGTTGCATTCGTTAACATAATTGAACAAAATCATTTCGTGTCGTTTTGTCCGAACAGCGCACGAGTTCCTCTGTGGCCGTGTTTCTGATCAGATATATTTAGCTCTAGCTCTCAGACATGTGATTTACCTCATCGTTTATTCAACAAACTTGTTTCCATCGCTCTTTTTCACATCTAGTTTTAGATCAATGTTTCCATCTCAGCCAAGCATAAAAAAACATTTTTGCCACATTTAGGTGTTTTTCTTTAAATTTCTATTCTGTCCCGTAACACCAACCCCCCCCACACACACACACCAAATTTTGCATAAAAGAGCGAGTGGTCTGTCGACTTTTCCGGAAAAAACTCTTTTCTCGCTCTTCATTTTACTGCAGTACGTTCCTAATTTATATCTTTCTTTTTATCCCCTCTTTATCTTTTATCTCTCTCTCGCTCTATTTTTCTCACTCTGGCTCTGTGTGTGTGTGTGTGTGTGTGTGTGTGTGTGTGTGAGAGAGAGAGATGAGTCCTGCCATTGTTGCAGTTGCAGTGTTAAAGTGAAAAGCCGCGCTTTGAGAGGTATAAACTGTGTATTGTTCAGGCCTGGGTCAGGCAGCGAGCTCTCTTTTGTTAAAGCTTCATCATCGACTCGAGCCTTCCAGCCATGTTGCCTTTTACATGGGGCTTCTGTAGCCAAAATTCTTCCCACAGCCAAAGAGCAAGTCAGTCTCCACCACTCGCTGGTTCAGTTCAGGTCGCCATGAGCGACGCACGGAAGAGCAAAAGCAGATTCAACGAATGGCCGCCTTTTTAAAATAATCTAGTAAATCTTTAACGCATATAAAAACAGGCTGGGTTGTAATATATGGCGCTGGCGTATCTGTGTCTTCATCAGAGAGGATCATTGTCATTTTAATAAGCTTCCAGCAGCTTGAACATTAACGAACTTTAGCGAGGAATAAGGGAAGTGCTGTTTCGGGTTCCTGCGCTCGTTCTGTGCTTTCATCTAATTGTTGCATCTGAAGCGTGAAGGCTGAAAAAACTCAGCTCGGTGCATGCTCAGTGACGAAAAACAGTAACACATCTTTGTATATTTTGTGCTTACTCTCTCCTTTTCTGTCACTGCTCTTATTTTTAAATTTTGCATCTCTTTATTTTAGAGCAACGCCTGGCCAAACGCATTCTCCTGATGGAGTTCATTTTATATTTTTATTCTGCACAGTGTTTTACACTGTGTGTGTGAAAGTAAGCAGTCATTCCTCACTGTGTGTGCGTGTGTGTGTGTGTGTGGACAACACGAAGGCTTGTCTCAACCTGAGGTCTTTTAGTGTCCCAAATCTTCCAACCCCTGGAGCGAATCTTCCCTAAATGCTCAGTTCCCCCTATTTATTATTGTTGCCTGTTGTTTTGCGCTCGTCTTCTCCGGTTCTCCCCGCGCCTCTCCCTTCTCCACGCCTCCTCACTAGGATTTAGGTCAGTGTGTGCTGGCCCAATACTGAACAGTAGCCCCCAAACACACACACACACAAACACCAACACACTTGTAACTACAACTGTGACCCTTATTGCTTTCTCTCTGTCTCTCTCTCATCCACACACACACACCTGCACTTTCTCCACCATATTTCTTTTAGGTATTTAGGATAAATGGTCAGGGTCTGTGTGACTCGCTGCAGCATTTGGAATTCATTAGGTAAGAGTAAGGGCCTATCCTTCGTTCCCTGACACACCACCAGGCCCTGCTCTCTCTGTGTGAGTGTGTGTGCACGGTCAGACAGATGAATGGATGTAGGCAGGCAGGGAGCTGGTGACGTGCGGCTCTGGCTGTGCTGCTGGCTGCGGGCCCTGTGGGCCGGAGCTCCTCTCCTTTCTCAGACCGACGCTCATGCATCTTTCAGCAGACGACTGCTATTTTTAGCGCCCTGCATTATGTAACCAGCACCTGCCATTTGATCTCCGCATGAGGGAGGGAGAGAGAGAAAGAGAAAGGGATGGAGGGAGTTAGGGGCTTAAATGTTGCTTCTCTATAGAGCCCACAAATCCAACTAACTCTGTTCTTCCCACACAGCTACACACGCACATGGATACTTGCACACNGTGTGTGTGTGTGTGTGTGTGTGTGTGTGTGTGTGATAGTTCAGGGCAGGTCCTGGAAGCCAGTTACACAAACTCACACTTAAGCCTCATTTGAATGTGTCACACTTTGTGATTTATGTAATCTAGCTTTCTCTCCCTTCTCTTTTTTATCAACTCGTCCTTTCCTCGGGGGGGTTAGAATGTGCCAGAGCACGTTCAGCAGGTGAATCCACTGCGTTTGCACTTCCGCACAAGTCAGGCATGTGCGTGTGTGTCTTTCTCTCTCTCTCTCTCTCTCTTTTTTTTTTTTTGGTCTGCTCCATGAGGCACTCAGAGTTCCTAGGAATAGACTTTGCTCTAGTCACGTGCCATTCTTTTCTATTGTTTTATTTTCCGTAAATACAGTTCGGCCGAGTGACTCATGGTTTGGGTAAATGCAAATTAGGATGTCTGGGAACAGGAAAAGTAGAAAGAGGAGAAGAAGAAAGCAAGTTGGGTCAGGATCGTTTAGGAAAAAAGTGCTTTGTAGTAGAAACGTTGGTTTTGTCTTGTTTTCTCAACACAAAATCCTTTAAACCCAACAGACAAAATCAGACCTGAACAACCATCACAGTCACTTGTTGGGTGTTTTTTTTAATACACATGCTCCGATTTCAGCCACACGCGTCACTGAAACACCAGCTCAGGTGACAGATGACATTCACTTATGTGACCGTAACATGCAAGAGTGTGTCTAATTGAGATTTTCTACATTTTATGCACTAAAGTGGCAAATCAAAATGACTATCTCCAGTAAATTCTGACATCCCTCCAATTCTTTTCTCCTGTGTTTAGTTCCCATTCAGCAGCGTTTGGTGGAGAAAACTTTTTTTTTTTTTCTTTTCCTGGTTTTACTACAATGTTTAGATGCAGAATAAACCTAATGGTTCACACCCACAAGCGGTAACAGTCGTAGCTGGTAAATATCTACAAACGTCTTGTTTGTGAGTGTAAGAAGTCGGGTTTTGTTCGTTATATTTGAGCGTGACGTCTCGTTTAGATTCAGCTGTTCAGACTCTAAAGGTCTGAGTTCATGTGTCTATGTCTTTCAGGAACTCTTGAGCCTCATCTGTCAGCGTTGTTGTGGGCGGCCATGTTGGTGTCTCTGGCCATTGTGATCGTGCTGCCGCAGCCTCACGGGATCCGAGCTCTAATCGCGTCCACCATCCTGCGACTCATCTTCTCCGTGGGCCTCGAACCCACACTCTTCCTGCTCGGGGCTTTCAACGTGAGTGTCGGTGTGATTGTGTGTGTTTGTTACTGAAATGATGTGTGTGTGTGTGTGTGTGTGTGTGTGTGTGTGTGTGTGTGTGTAAAAAAGTAACCTTTGCATTCTCTGTGCGCACTCTGTGTTGAGCTGAGGTGTGGAGTGCGTCACTGGACTGTTCCTCCCCGTCCTCACACCCTTCTGCCAAAACACAACCTGGCCAGTGAAAAGGCCACCAGTGTTCTACTGCAGCGCACACACACACACACACACACACATTTAAAGTCAGCACAAAGATGAGTGCACTCCAGTGGTGACACGTTGACCTGGTTCTTTGCCATGTCACACCTACAGACACCGTTTAACCACGTCTGCGCTGTTTGTGCTGCAGTTCCAGAGCTTTCTGTCCTGTTGTAAATTTAAGATAAATATTATAACTGCTCGTTGCATCCACTTATTTTTATTTACCTAAAAGACAGAAGACTTTATCCAGTGTTTGTTTGTACTTAGTAAAGTGGGTTGTAGGATGCGTGCATGGTGACATCTCGTATTTGGTACAGTTTGGTGTCTTCTGCACTACACCAGCGATTCTCAAAGCCACAGACCTGTTTAGCTGGAAAAAAAAAAAACTCCATGGACCCCGCAACCCAGATTTTTTTTTTCAAATGCGCACAATAATATTGTTTTTTTTATTTGTAAAACTTTCCACTCGTGAATCGTGGCATCATTTCGTCATATCATCTGCCCCGAGTGACCAGTCATCTCAGAGAACTTGATATTAAATACATTTTAATGATTGTATGTTAATGATTTGATTTCCACCGCTGTAACTGAATATAATAAATAAATAAATAAATAAATCATGGACCCCACTTTGTGTACCGCTGCACCGTACAATTCAACGCTCCAACTTCTGGACGTTAAGGCGACAGATTTGCTGAGACAAGTAAACTAAAACTTCTTCTGACGTGTTAACGGACGCTAAGCTGACCTAGCTAACAGTCTCCTTACAGTGACTCCATACTGGTAGCTAACATACGTTCTTAGGTAGCTAGCATCCATGGGTTGGCTGTATTGCGTTTATGTAACTGTTTTAATAATAATCCATCCTGTTTTAGAGTATTTTGTTTACAATTTCATGAAAAATGTGTCACTACCCCAACTAAGCCATTGAAAGTTTTAATGCTGAATCAGTGGCTGGTTTCTCTAAATACACTCAGGTCAGTCTCTCTCTCTCTCTCTCTCTCTCTCTCTCTCTCGTGCTCCTTAGTGTAACTGATCCTGTGAGGAAAGTGATTTAAGCAGTGCAGATAATGACCAGCTGCAATGAGCTGGAATATAAACAGTTTAGTCTGGAAGGCTTTTTTCCCCTTCATTTGGTTGCCACAGCTTAGTGTGTGCTGGTCTTACAATATTTTGTGTGTGTGTGTGTGTGTGTGTGTGTGCACACGTTATTGGAGCTCACTATAATTCTCTAACACGCTGTGGAGCTGAGGTAACACACTAATGTATATAGTATGTTATATTAGTGATCAGGCTGTAAAATAAAGGTAAACTAAAGGTATTGTGTGGAACGCGATCTGCTCCCCGTGGCCTTTCTTA
>JAKKZN010000020.1:1741837-1744337 GCA_033441825.1 Pangasius elongatus | reverse complement strand
CAGGAAAGCCCCTGCTTTACCAGTGGTTTCTCTCTTGACGCAGTCATCGTACTGTTTGGTTGGTGACACAGTTTCTAATCCGCCGGGCACTGGCCCAGTTCCTGAGCGGTCTTATGAGGAAGCACCTGACCTGAAGCTTAGCCGGCCTTCACATCTCACACACGCACACGCACACACACGCGCACTGTGTGTGTGTGTGTGTGTGTGTGTGTGTGTGTGTGTGTGTGTGAGAGAGAGAGAGAGAGAGAGAGAGAGACTCTCTGCACGTACACACACACACCCCCAAAGACCAAAAGGTTAGAACAGATTCATTAATAGGTCAGTTCCTTATAATTATTGCATAAGCAGCAGTCATTTAAACAGGACTTGGACAAATTTGGTATAATACATCAGATGTTTCTCAAGGAACAGGATGGGATGGTTGAAACGTGTTCAGCTGTGTATAGAATAAATCAGGTAGATTCACCAGCTGGGAAACCATGTAGTGTATGTCCTCCTTATTGTTGATTAAAGCCAGAGTAAAAGCCAGTCTCAATCTGCATGCTCTGAAACACTCATATACACACACACACACACACACGCATGTTCCTGTGGTGAGCATCAAACTGGTTTTCAGCTTTCGCTTCTGAATGTGACATGAGAGATAAATGAAATGATAAAAATGGTGGGCTTACTTATCGTTTGGCCACATGACCACTGAAATTGCCTGTGACGTCACTGAAAGTGAGCTTCTGGTAAATTGTGTCGTTGTTCTGAGGAGCTCGGCTGACGTCTGCAGCCTTTGCTAGAGCAAACGCCGTGTAGCAAACGTTTGGATGATTATGTGGTGGTGTTTTAGCCAGCGCAGGACAGGTGATGAATAATTGAACCGTTCTTGTACAGTAAATGTGAACTTGGCAATCTGTGATCCAGTTTCCTCTCCGAAATATCATATATGACTGTCATGACACACAAATATTGCTGTATAGATGTGTGTAGGCGGGTTCAAAGGGGCTGATTTTGGGTCTGACGTCGTTGTTGCTGTTCAGACCGCAGCACGTCCTGTGTGTGTGTGTGTGTGTGTGTGAGTGTGTGTGAGTGCGCGTGTTAGTGTGTCTGAGTGTGTGTACGTGTGGTATTAGTAATGAAATTCACACTTCCTTCATTTCCATTGAAGCAGCAGATGCAGTCTAATTTGTTGTGGCGAAGCTCTCTCTCTCTCTCTCTCTCTCTCTCTCTCTCTCTCTGTCGTACAAGCACGTACGCACACACACGCACACACACACACGTTTCCACTAAATTACTGATAAGGCTTTTGATTGTAAACAAAGTCCCTTAGGTGGAATTAGCCAGATCAGTTCACACACTCTTGGATTATAAATGGAATTACATAGCATTACATTTATGGAGCATTTAGGAGCATTTGTTCACAAAAAAACAACAACAACAAAAAAAAAACAACTAACTAACTAACTTCTGACAATTTCATCCGCCTCCACATTTCCAAGTTAGTAGCCCACTGAAAACGGATGTGGACTTGAGTAATCTCTATATTCACGTTTGGCGGGACTTTTTTTTTTTCTTCATAGAAATAGCCAGAGTTCTGTTTTCTGAAGAACTGAAAGTAGAGGAAGTGAGGATTGCAAGTGTGAGTCATGAAGTGTATTACTGTACCTTCTCCCTCGGTTTATCTACAGTGTCTCCGACAGGGTTTTTACACATAGGAACAGCAGCAGTCATGAAGGAACATTCTGCATAGAAAATGAAACCGTTAATAATAGATTAGAATTGCTGTTAATGATTCAGACGTACAAAGATAAACAGGTTTTCAGTACGACAGGTAAACCTGCCAAAATTATCACGACTGTGAGTATCAACACTTAATCCAGTTTAGAGTAAAACCAACCAGTAATCTGATCAAATCTGATCTTTAAATTTGGGTCGTGTCAACTTAAGAACTGAGACTAACCAGACTTCCACACATAATTAAAGGATATTCTCGTGCCGTCAGACAGTAGTTCCTTAGTTTCGGGTTATATTAATGCGCTAATAATAATAATAATAAATTATTTCTACGGTAACGTCTCATTCACAGGGATACTCTCTATGATCTACACCTAATTAAAAAATGCATTAAAAAAAAACTTGCTGTTAAACATAAATATGGTTTAGCTTTCTGTAAGGAGATGTTTATGTGAAGTTTATGAAAGGAGTCTCCAGCGTCAGCGCTTTGTAGCACTCACGGAGCTTTGTAAAGTTTCACGTCAGGCCGTATCGCACCACCCTGCAGTGGATTTGTAAAGTTGCACGTCGGGCCGTATCGCACCACCCTGCAGTGGATTTGTAAAGTTTCACGTCGGGCCGTATCGCACCACCCTGCAGTGGATTTGTAAAGTTTCACGTCGGGCCGTATCGCACCACCCTGCAGTGGATTTGTAAAGTTTCACGTCGGGCCGTATCGCACCACCCTGCAGTGGATTTGTAAAGTTTCACGTCGGGCCGTATCGCACCACCCTGCAGT
>JAKKZN010000020.1:1729671-1741699 GCA_033441825.1 Pangasius elongatus | reverse complement strand
CACGTCGGGCCGTATCGCCCCACCCTGCAGTGGATTGTGTTCGTATGCTAGAGTTTGGAGCAGATATTAAGAAAACTTTATTAGTATGTCTGAGAGACAGTGCGGTTATTCCTTACAAAGTAGAATCAGACAGAAATCTTAAGAGATAAAAAGGAGAGAGAAATATGTGAGGAATACGTGTACAAATCCCTGGCTTAGAACGCTGTGTATCTGGGAGGATCTGGGCTGTTTTTCTCGTAAGCAGCTATTTCTTACACTAAAATGATTTGCAGCTTAATTTAGAGATGTCTGAACCTTTCTCACAAAGAAGTGGAGCTGCAGAACCTGGTAAAGATACTTTATATTTATGTCTACAAAAGTATTTTTTTACACTGAAAGAAAAAAAAAAATCCGTTAACATTTTACAATTTGAAAGATTAAGCAGAAAATTAAGACCTAAAATCAGCTGCCTCCATTCAGGAAAATAAAACATTAACAAAAAAGTTTCATGAGTTTCATCTCAGAAAAGAGTATTGTGATAAATTTATATCATTATATCGATGTTACACTGTCATATCGCCGAGCCCTACCTGAAATGATGAGCTAGAACAGGTAAGTATCAGAGACGTAGGTTTAGGAAAATACACAAGGACTTTATATATATATATTTTGGCCAGTGAGTAAGCGACAGTCTAAAGGACCCCTCTGCACAAAATCCAGTTTTATCATCGTATGTCTGATGAAACGTTACTTGTAGCTACAGGAAGTATAAGTCTAAATGTCTTAATTTAATGCAGTCGCTAAAGGCAGGTCAGTAAAGCTATTGTTTGTATGGCAGTGATTTAAATATCAGTACATACGCAGCAAGTCGAAGGGTCCTGACACAGTTTAAAAAGGTAAATGTTGCACTTGTTTGTTTACTGTAAGGCTGTTAGCGCAAGCCGAGATTTGTCTCACACTTTATATTACGCAGTGTTAGGATCAACTGTAACACAGATATGTTAGACGAGTTATATTTCCAGTTATATGTCGTTTTTCCAAAAACTTTAATGTTAAAAGTCAGAAACATTTCTCAGTTCGCTTAGACACTTATTTCTTACTTAGATTTTCTAATTATAGAGTATTTAACTTCTATCCAAGTCTCTAATACAGTGTGTTTAACAACGTATTTATTTTAAATATTTCATAACTGTAATGCTAATTGACTAGTCTTTCAAGAGTGCTAGATAAATCTCCTAGTCATGATGACTGACAGTTTCATTCAGAGATATCTGACCTTTATTATTATTATTATTATTATTATTATTATTAGAGAGGAGACAAAAATGAAAATGAAGCCAAATCCTTCCTTTTCTATAAAAGAATGCTTAATGCTTAATTCTTGAGAATTGACGTTAGTTAATATATGCAGATGTGTGAGATCCAGATATGCCTTGTTCGTTAATAAGTAGGATGTTTGAATATCTAAATGTGAAAATGATAGATAGTGATGATGTGTGAATGTTTTGTTTGAAGATGTGGGATTAAAGAGCTAATAAGGGTGATGATGTGGGTTGCTGTGGTCGAGATGACAGCTGGACAGAGTCAGACACATTAAACACAAACCCCTACATGACAGTGAGTGTGTTTGTGTTCATTTCCTGTGAGCGCGCACACACACACACACACACACACACACACACACACACACACACACACACACTCACTCCTCTTCTACTCTCAGAATTAGTGTGAGCGTCTATGCATCACTGGCAGCGTGATTTCCCTGTGTGTGTTGATGTTGAGAGAAGGGGACTTCATCTGGCAGCCACACCGTGTTTAAGATTGTTAATGCACTTTTAGATATTCTTCTTCATTTTATTCGTCTATTAATAATAATAATAAGAATAATAATAATAATAATAGTAGTAGTAGATGCCCTTTTTCTGTTAAGGTTGTGCAGTAGTCTGGGCTAAATCTTTTTCTAGGTTTTTTTTAATGATGTTATTATGTGTTTATTAGAACAGGTAAAGTCTGTTCTAGTAAGACAGAGAGTAGTTTTAATTTTTCTTTTTCCCCCCGTGTTCTTTTTTCTTTTTTCCCCCCAATTACTCCATAATTTAATCTCAGCTAATTCCCCCCCACTAACCAATCATATGACAGCCAGCAACCATGGAGAGTGAAGGCTAACACGTCCTTCCTCTGATATACATGAAGCCGTTTTTTTTTTTTTGAACTGCTCCGTCACGGGGCGGCGTAATGCACGCAGAGGAAAGTGCTATCTGCCCTCTTCCACATACACGAGCTCACAGAAGCTCATGATTGGCTAATGTTGCTGTGTTCGACAGGGGAGTGAGAGAAGGAGCAGTTTGGCTCTCTTGGACTCCCGGCCAGTCAAATCCTGATTGGCTGTGACATTGCTGGGATCCGAACTCGCAGTCACCAGACAATATTAAAATATTGTCTTTGTCTGTGCTGAATAACTTTAAACTCCTTAATTCCAGCATCACACAAGTATATCTGAATTTTTATTTTTTGTGTGGCATAATTACCTTCCTAGCTGCTTATTGGAAGGGGGAGAAAGAGATGGTGATAAACTCATCCTCTACTACATGCGCAATTGGTCAAAAATATTTTGGATATAGAAAGTAACCGTACTGCAGAATATCCTGAGTAACATGTGAAGGGCCTGAGCTGTTAGTGCACGAGATTGAGCTGCCTTCCCAATCTTTTCATCGTAGCAGCAGAAGTGTGCGCTGATCGAAAGAAATTTTGAACCTTAAAATTAAAAACTGTAAAAATCTGAAATGATACGAGGAATATTTTGCCAACGTTGTGGAAAGGGCTTGAACTTCTGTTATTCCTACAACAATAACTAGCACAATGATTCCCCTTCTTTATTTAATGATGTCACATCCCACATGCCTCTCGTGTGATTTTATTGATTTTTCAGGTAAATTTTAAGGATGGAACTCTTTTTAGTTTCGTAATAGAATATGTTAAATTGAAATACCTGTTAATTGTAGTTGCTAACAGAACTGTCTCATAAGGAATATTCATCAAATAGCTTCAGTGTGTTTGCCTGCGATGCCTCAGAGACAGCTAATGAAATAAGTGTGTAAAAATGACAAGTTATACTTCATACTTCACCGCTGATACCTGTGTGTGTGTGTGTGTGTGTGTGTGTGTGTGTGTGTAAATTTTGGAGAGGGTAGAAGATTGCAGTGGAGTGACCTTCCACAAGTCTCTCTGCACTTCATTCCATCTCTCTCCCTCTCTCTTTCTATCTCTTGTCTCTCTCTCTTTCTCCCTCTCTCTCTTTCCATCTCTTGTCTGTCTCTCTCTCGCTCTCTGGTGTGCTTAGCATTTCTTTTTCAAGCTCTCTTTTGTTTGTCCAGCTCTTCCTCATATATTCCTCTGCAGTGATACTCCACACCCTTAGCCTCAATACCAGTGACACTGTGTCTTTTTTTTCATTCAGTTTGGGTGGTCTTATACTTAAGAAAAATATTTCATAAAGCGTATGTAAGTCATTCAGAGGATAATAAATGTGTGTGTATTGATCTATGTAGAAGTACTTTTTATTATGCATTTATTAGGCATTATGTTTTTGGGGTTGAATGTTTGTTAGATATTTCAAGCTAGCCTTAATTCAATTACATGGATAAAATTCCTCAATTGGAGTCAGAAGGTCACTGGGGTTGGGTTGGGAAAGAGAGAGAGAGAGAGAGAGAGAGAGAGAGAGAGAGAGAGAGAGAGAGAGAGAGAGAGAGAGGCACTCGCTATGCAGAGCCAAAACCCTGATAAGAGATCAACAGGAAGTGTGCTTGCCAAATCATGCGTGAATCCTATAAATAAGCGGCATTGTCTGGTGTTTTGGCCACTTGTCTTAAGAGATGGTGATTTCCCACAAGTGCACTGGGCCATCTCTCACACAAAGCGAATGCATGCTCAGTTGCGTTTAGGCATAAAGAGGCAACATAACGCTGCGTTTCCTGGATGTTAAAGTTGATAAAATTAGGGTGGGTAATCTGTGAAATTCCTCTGTGAGATGGAGTGGAACTCTTTACGCCCTTTGGTAGGGATGTGAACAAAAGACACTGTAGGCTGTGTTAGGGAGAACTTTTCAAAAGCTCATGTGACTCCTGATGGGTCGTCTCCTATGCTGTAATTCGATTTCACATTGACAATTTGTCTGATGTCAGAGGCAGTCAGAAAGATAAAGATAATTAGCAAGAGCTGGATTTATTTTTTGCTGTTTTTCATTTGAATTCTAATAATTGTCAGAATAATTGGCTGATATAAGGCAGTGATCTATTCTTATGATAGGCATAGGAGACAGAGAGTCAAATGGGCCATGTGACCTGCCTCTTCTGCATATTATTAGGCCTTGTTTAGCAATCATTAAACCATCAGCAATTATTTAGTAAAGTGTGTAAATGTGTGTAAATGTTTTGCTAGGATAAACCAAACAAAAAAAAAAATCCTGGCAGATTTATGTTTCAGTAACACTGATTTTCTTTATGCTCACATGGATATGTTGGAAATTACCAAGAACATTCGCAGCACGGCTCATTTACATTAAGGTAAAGCTGACAGAGA
This sequence comes from Pangasius elongatus, assembly GCA_033441825.1. Classification (NCBI taxonomy): domain Eukaryota; kingdom Metazoa; phylum Chordata; class Actinopteri; order Siluriformes; family Pangasiidae; genus Pangasius; species Pangasius elongatus. The sequence goes on along the minus strand of JAKKZN010000020.1, from coordinate 1,737,139 downwards.
GCCGAAAACGACAAAATGAAAAGTAAATGTAAAAAAAAAAAAAAGCGCCTTCTAAGCACAGCATTCTCAGCTCAGCCTTTGCAGCGCGTCGGCTAACACAGACACACACTAACTCCTTTCCCTTGTTATAGGACACGACAGCAAGTCCTAATTATCTTATTTGTTTTCATTTATGGACTTGTTTCGCATCGCTTTGTTTACAAGTCATTAGTCTAAAATTAATATTGTTGATTGTAATTGAAATAAATATGTGCTTTTAACTTGACAGCAAAACTCAGTGCAGTTACACAGTTTGAGGTTTGAGGTAAATTTACACAGATTCTGGAGCTCTTGTGAAGGACGAGTCGAGATTTAACTTGTGACTGCTCTAATAGGAGCACAACCTGGACTGGTTTCCTCGGATGCGGGCGATGTCGCTGGTGAGCAGCGATGCGGAGGGCGAGCAGAATGAGATCAGGAACTTGCAGGAGAAACTAGAGTCCACCATGAAATTGGTCTCCAACCTGTCCAGCCAGCTGACTGAGCTGAAGGAGCAGGTACGTGGTAGAGATGACCACACACACACCTTGCTTGAGAATATACTCACATCATCATCATCATCATCATCATCACTGGTCCTGTTTCTGGCACACTTTTTATAACAGTAAAAAAGGAAATGAATCTGGAATGAACAGGAAGATGAGAATCCTCTATGAACGCTCTTAAATTAAATCTTTTGATATTGACAGCGGGGCCTCATGTGTGAAACCTCAGAACAAAAGTGCTAATTTAGAGTTGGTTTCTGTTCATGATGAAACTAGACAAATACCTATTCAGTCCAAATAGAAAGTGTCACCTGTAATGAACTTGTCAAACATTTTCCATCTCCGGGATTGTTGTATGTTTAGGATTGGTTTGGAAATAAAAAAAATCCCTTGAAGGTCAGACACCCAGTCAGAACAAAGGGCAATGAGTCGTCGTCTCTCTCTCTCTCTCTCTCTGTCTGTGTGTGTGTGTGTGTGTGTGTCTCTCTCTCTCTCCCTCCCTCCCCCTCTCACATCTGTGATCAGTGCAGAAAACCTATGTGGTACTAAGATGATCTTTCACCTGCGTCACGAGGCCAAGTGTTGTTTCACTCTGAATCAACTCGTGTGTGTTCCAGACAAAGTTCTCCGAACCAGTGCTGTTTGTTTCCACACATAAATAACACTGCAGGCAGAGATGATTAAATGCTGTTAAAAAACTATAGAAGGTTTGGTGTCAAGAGTGAGGTTTTTGATCGACTGCAGTGCACCGTAAGTCGAATAGTTTCTTGTAAATACAGTCGATTTTTTTACACAAAATTCTATAACAGCATCTGCGTGTAATGGGTAATTAGGAGAATGTCAAATGAGAAGTGCATAGGAGGAACTAGAACTTCTTTTGACACCCAGACAGAGGGAAACAAAAGAAGGTCAAGTAACAATCCAGAAAAAAAAAAAAAAAAAAAAAAAATCGACTTTCACTTTTACAGCAGTTTACATGTCTGTCTCTGGAAATTATTTTTTAATTAATTTGTCTTTTTTTAAATATTTGAAATTCATTTTAGACTGGAACAATCACTAGGCTTACTCAGAGTCCCAAGATCTGTGAAGTGATATAATACGTTCCTTATGCTGGAAAAATGAATATTATTGATATAATTAAATGGCTTATAAAAAGTGGAAAGGTAGCTAAATCTGGAAAATGAAATTTAAAGCATATAAACAGCAATTATTGTATGAAATAATAATAATAATAATAATAATAATAATAATAATTATTATTATTATTATTTAATTCATTCATTAACTGTATTGTCCAATAGAGAACTGTCCAAACCTGAGAAAACATTAATGCTTTAGAGATCTTTAGCGTTAAAGTGATTCTGCACTCTGGTGACTTTATGAATCAATACAAAATGAAAAACACAAAACAAAACAATAAATCAAAAGCAAACACACATTTGTGTTTAAATAGTGACTTATTTATGAGTAAAAGCTAAATTGTACCTTTGGGTGGATGTGGGTGGATATCTAGGTGACCATGGAGACAGCTCTCGCCTGGAGAGATCGTAAAGAGGTTCTTTGGAGAGACATCGACATCGTTTGTAAAGTGATAAAATGAAAACTAACTGGGCAGCATCGTGCACCGAGTTGTATAATGTCACTGATGACAAGCAGTCATTAAAAGTGTGTTTTAAAACTGGACCACAGCACTGTCCTGATCAGAAAACCCCTCTGATGATGGATCCCTCTGATGAAAGGACCACGTGGTGAAGACGGTACACGGTGTGTGTACCAGTGTGTATTATTAGTGCCACTGGTATTCAGAGAAGATTAAATTCCCGATTAGACCTTTAAACTGTTTATAGTTTCAGCACCTAGCTGTATGTCACACAACTTTCTAATGTCTTCTATTTTTTTTTAAATATAAAAACTTAAAATGGTTTTATTTTTCAGACTTAACATTTTGTTCCAGTTGAGTAACCACAGCAAAACTAAAGTCCTTCCGATCTGTTAAGGGTGATAATTGTATCCTGTTGAAGTGTGCCTGTTTGGTCAATCATATGGTCATAACTTAATTGGCCAATAGGATGATGGATCCTGTAGGCTCTAACTTTGTATGAGCACGACTGTATTAGCATGTAGCCTGTGTTTAATAATGTTGAGTCAGATTAGGGGACTTCTCTGTTAGATTGATTTGATTGTGTGTGTGTGTGTGTGTGTGTGTACGTGCGTGTTCATGTTCATGTGTTTATGAGTGTGAGCCTGTTGCATGAGATGGTGGAGTGCGTGATCATGGTTGTGGGACAGTCACTCGCACATTGGTTCGCACAATGCACATGCAAACACAGACGCAGTTTCTTGACTCATACCGAGGGAACAGATGCATTCATGCAGGAAGTGCCTGGTGTATACAAGGGGGGAATGTGTGTGTGTGTGTGTGTGTGTGTGTGTGTGTGTGTGTGTGCTGGATCGTGGGGGCAGCTACGGATTAAATCCCTCTGTGTGTTTGTGTGTGTTCTGACAGATGACTGAACAGCGTAAGCAGAAGCAGAGAATCGGACTGCTTGGACATCCCCAGCACATGAACGTGAACCCTCAACAGCCTGCCTGAGTGCGTGCGTGCGTGTGTGTGTGTGTGTATGTGTGTATGCGCGTGTGTGTGTGTGTGTTTGTGTGTTTGATGAGCTTCAGCACAGGCCTTGAACTGCCACGCTACACATCTGCCCTTAGAAGTAAACCTACAAAACTCCTTCCAGACTTGCGCACACTCAACTAATCTAAGTAGGGGAGGAAGAGCAGTTTGTAACCCTCAGTCCCTCGGTCAGGGCGGGAGCCGGACGCTCACTGATGGCAGTAATGATGGCCGGGGACACTTGAATTTGGGGCTACACTGGACAGTATGACTAGTTATAGATGCTGCTTGGAGAAGTGTTAAAAGAGGCGTCTTTTTGTATTTCCTAACCAGTATAGCAAGCAGTATTTTACGTCTTATTTTTGTATTTTGTGCAATATTACTACCTTAATATGCAAACCTGTTGAGCTGTACAATGTGTCTTAAAGAGATGAGGATCGTCTCTCATGTTTAAATGCTTTCCATCCCCTTTTCGTTCTCAGCTTCATCGTCGTCGTACTGGAACGCTGTAGGCACGTAGTGTCAAGCTCGTAGGGTCAGTTTAGCAAGAATCCTAATAGCCATCAAGTTGCATATATGGGCCTTTTTCTTTTCTTATTTATTAATTTATTTATATCAGAAATTTAATAAATGAAGTATAAAAGGGACTGACTACGCCACTACACACTTTTCTATAGAAAGATGCGTTATGTTCTTAACGTTTTTTTTTTTTTTTTGCTTTGTCTTTTTTTTTTTTTTTTGCCTGTTCAGAAAATAAGTAAAAGGTCATTAGATTTGTGAGGTGGTAAAAAAAATAAGATTAGCATTTAACCTGTTTAGACCGTTAAGCTTTCTTTGTTTTCTGTGTTTTAATTCTAAGTGGCTTTAGTATCTAGAGCATTTTTTAAATGTTATGACTCATAGCATTTCGAATCACGAGAGCCTGTGAGTATCCGTGCCTGTTGTGAGTTCTGCACTGAGAGACTCTGAGGCCTGGTGAAAGAGCGAGAGAGAGACGCCTTCCTCATCCACCCGGCGAGGCGTTTCGTAAACGCGGCACGGCGTAATAATCTCCACAGGAGAGAGTGAGTGCTCAGAACAATACTTGCACTACCATGTCTTACGAACACGCCATATCTCTCTGTTGCTCTCTCTCTTTATTTCCAGTTTTCTGTAAAAGATGTGTATATGTTTGTCAGGTCTTATGTAGAGATTCTTTTTTTTTTTTTCCTAGAGGCAAAATAGAATTTAATAGCACTGTTAATGAAAGTTATATGAAATATAATTCTAATTTAACATGTCGAGATTGTAAATTAATTTAGCAATATTTAATAAATCCTGTGATTCACCTTAAAATAAGTTTCTTTCTTTATTTATTTGCTGCTCCTTTACCACGTGCTCTCAGTATAATGTGTGTGTTATATTGGCACAATGCAGTTTTTGATGAAAATAAGAGAAAAACTGTGACAGAAACAGACAAACACTCTCACTGGCTGGTATTACACAAGCGACCTGAAACATGCTGAATGAGCTGCTCGACTAGTGCATGTTTTAAGTAAAGTAATCCTATAATAAGCTTTCTTTTTTAGTATTTTTTTTTAAATAACGTAATTTTCCTTACACGTACTTGAACAGCACGCCCTGATTGAATGGAATGGTTAATAAAGTCATGTTTGTAATGTGTTTAGTCACTGCGTGTTTAGATGGATTATTCCGGCGTTACAGAAAGTGCTTGTCATTCGAGGGGAAATGCACTTCAAGTGACCTCGCAAATCATACAACATATAAAAGATTTTTTTTTTTTTATGTGGGAGAGCCCCCACACAGGCTCTACAAAGGATTAAAAACCAATGATCTGCATGTTAGCAGATCTTAGGAGATTAACTAACGCGGGACTTGATGAGGACGTGAATCTGAAAAGAAACGGAAGAAGATTCTAGCAGGAGGTTTAGTTACGAGTTGAAAGTTCATGACCTGTGGGTGAAACATGAGCATGAAATGATAATGTGCGTAGTAATAATAATAATAATAATAATAATAATAATAATAACGTGAGAACAGTGTCATGTGAATGCATTATTGTAATTGGAATGAGAGAGATCATAATGTCGACATGTCCTTTAGAGGGACACTTCATCAGAGGCGCAGGTGAAGTTCTGCCCTGCGTGCGTGAGTTCAGCTGAGGGAATGAGCGGTCAGCCGGTGAGTCTGTGTGGTTAATGTGAGGAATGTTATAAACGGACACACCTCGGTGTTCATGCGGGGACGACTGGAGCGTGTCCAGCTGAGCGACGTCACCGTTCGGCCCCGTGTCTGAATTCCCCTTCTGTGGTGGAGAGTGAGAAACGACTTGTGTCCAGGTGCTGATGCTGTGACATTTAGCTGGGATTAGGAAAAAAAACACACACAGAAGGAGTAATGTTGATAAGGGACATTTACTTCAAGAAGCGACCTTTATTCACCTTTTGTTATTGTTGCTGTTGTCATGATCAAAATCTACCAAATTATGGAGAATTATAATAAGTAATAGTGTCACGTTTTAAATCATTTTAAAAGATTAACAGTGACCGCTGCTGAGAATCCACTCGGCGCTGAGCCCTCTTCTCGTTCTATTTCAAAGGTTACTTACATGTTGTTCTTTGTTGTTTCACGGAAACTGACTTTATGCTGAAAACAACAAAGAAACACTTTGCGATCTCTTTGTGTCAATATGATTCAACTGACACAAATGTCAGACCATGACATGACCACCAAAATTCCTTGGTTCACACCTTCAGCAGCAGAGCAGAGGGCTAACTTTTACTCAGGCGAAAGGTTACGGACGGGGATTTACGTACTAACGTGATTAAATTTATCGACTGCAAGACTGGAAGAAGAAGAAGAAGAGAGACTTAACAAGAACCAAGCTCTCTTTAAGAGGTTATTAAGCCATCATTAAACACTGATTTAAACTCTGTGAAGATCCTCTGGGCAAAAATAAAACATAATTACTATGAATTTCTGCCTGGCTAAAGGCAATTCACTGTAATTGCCGGGACCATTCATGGCTTATTAACTCGGTGGATTTAGGGCATTCCGTAAATGCAGGAAAAGCGAGCAACAAAGTGAATATTGTGGAGATTCTCACAAAAAAAAAAAAAAAAGAGTAATAAACAAGTATCAAAAATGCCAGTATCAGGTGATATACAAAACATCAATATCTTTTTAAAAATGTATTTATTGTATTTACAAAGGTTTTCAAAATTAATTTTGTTTTCTTTTTGTAAGAATATCTTATACATGTCTGTTGCCACAGATGATTATAGACTCACAGATGCGGTTCATTATCACTGCAGTATAAATGTCATGAGGAACTGCAGCTTTGTCATGAAGTAAAGTTTTTATTTCACACTTTGTCATCAAAGCTTTTATGACACAGAATCGACCTGAACTTTGCCCATTAGTACCGCAGCGATTGATGTCTAAAAAAAAAAAAAAAAAAATCATGTAAGATGTTCCAAACTTTGGGGAATTTGTTTGTCCCGTTAATAAAAGTGAACATCACCGCTCTTTTCTTCCTGTCTGTGTATAAAAGGAAGGCTGAAGCTGCTGCATCATCTCGGTGATGCACGTCTGACATGAAAGCAGTGAGAGGACTTTCCGCACAGGCTGCGTGCTTTCGCGCAAAAAAATTCAAAAAAAAAAAAAAAAAAAAAAAGAAAGAAAGAAAAGAAAAACCACTTCAATCGAATTCAGTTCTCGTGCAGGAATGAGTAAAACTCCTCTTATCACAAGAAAAGCGCAACTAGTCGTAAGCCTGCAGGTGGAAAAGAAAACCTGAGACAGGTGAATGTGCTGTGATGAAGTGCCACAGAGAGAAATACACGTGTGTGTGCGTTCATGCCTGGATAGAAAACACACACCTACAGGGTTTTAGTCAACTTCACATTAAGCATGCATCAGAAAGATTTACTTTTATTTTAAGCTTCTAAAACAGCAATGAAGGAATATGAATCTGTCCCCAGGTTCTATAGTTCTTTCGTGTGTGTGTGTGTGTGTGTGTGTGTGTGTGTGTGTGTGTGTGTGTGTGGCTTCTGAGGCACGCAAATTAGTTTCAAAATTACATAAATGTCATGTTTCTATTAATGCATTTTTGTTGACGTCTAAAACTTGGCACAGTGTATAAAAATACATGTTTATTACATGAGCTGCATCTAATTACTGACTAAACCCCCCGGTGTGGTGATTTCCCACTCGAACACGTCTACTCACCCTGATAATTAACCGATTGATAGAAATGAGGTGTCCAGGAAATTACCAAACTGTGCTGGACCATGACCAACACCACCACCCTATATATATATATATATAT